>CM051038.1:13955557-14555557 GCA_027627225.1 Congeria kusceri
TGTGTTATAAAGTACCTCAATAAAAACCAAGTAAATCGCGCAGGGGGCTAGTGACTTGAAAGCATTCCATTCATAATCAGACGGATATGCCTCGGCTGTCATAAATTGCTCGTGAAATCTATGAAATTCAAATGGTCATCTTTTATGTCAAGTGAAAGAATAGGGCGGATATCGTGTTGGGAGTTCTTAAAACGCTACGTGTATCGCCCAGCTTTTTGTGTAATTTCCTTACAATTTTCCCACGAATGCATCCAAGTTCCTCGTTTGGTGTCAATCATCAGTGTTATCCCACGCATACTCATACATTTTTCGTTGCAAAAAGCGTCAAAATTACATTTTGGGTTGATACATAAACTCATAAAATACCTGTTGAAAATTGGCGTCAATATTAAATGTCCTTTCCTCACATACTTATTATGCATAGAGCATAGAAATGTGGTCGAAAGTGCGCATCAAATAATATTAAGTACGTGTGCCCTTATTGTTTTACAAAGCTTGTGGTAAAAATTAAAATAATGTATGAGACAGTAATGAACGTAAAATATACAACCATGTCAAGACTTTTACCAATCACGTTGAACCAACAGAGGCAATGACATAGCATTAAAATGGAAATTTGCACTGGGAGAATTTACTATGGACCATTTCGAGAATTCTTTCAATGTATTTTCAGCCACGAGTCTGTGATTAAAATGGTAAGTGTACATCATTAAAGAATTCACTGTATATGAGCAGCAATGTTTTCACAAGCTTGGTTTACGCGAATGTCCTTTAGTAAATGTTTATCAAAGTTAACAATTCAAATGTCAAGATGCACATCAAGAATTCACCATGAGCAGCAATGTTTTCACAAGCTTGGTTTGCGCGGCCATCCTTTATTAAATGTTGTATCAAAGTTAACGCTTTGTTTAGCTATAAGGCATGCAGATATTAAAGGTAACATGGGCCAAACTTCCGTACAAGGCGTTTTTGAAATCACCAAAGGAGGATAAGAAGATGCGATTATTGTCGCTACACACTTAACCAAGTATGCAAACTGTGCAAGAATGTAACACTGTTTCTATTAGCCGGATATGAACCCTTTTCACGGGCATCTGGTCTGCTGTTAAAGGGCTTCAATGGCTTAAGAATTTATGGCGTGTGTTAGTAAAAGTATCCTCTGTAAAAAGGTTTTGGTTTGAAAGTAAATCCAGCATCATGGCTGCCGGTGCGAATTCATCAAAACTAATCCAAATTATTAATTCATCAGTGAAGTTACTCGGGGCGATTTCTGACATGGGGCGATTCAAATCCCGCATTTCTTTTATGTATACGCAATAAAGGGTTCCTTATTAAAAATAATCATATTCAAATTCAAAGCGGCCCTTTCATGATGAGGAAAGCTTAACATAGCGATCTTCGGTAACCTTTACTATTGAATCCTATTTTGAATTCGGCAAATGGGTACAGGACATGGAAATGCTTAAAATAAGTTGAGTTACGAGTATTGCGCCTTATTACTGTTTACAACCATTCATTTGGGCCTTTCCACATAGCAATGGTTCTACACAAACATAATGATGTTACGGTAATTTCTGAAAGCACTAGTTAGTATCATAACTCTGTTTTCTGTATTTTCAGGCGTACACCCCCACCGGGTTCGACACATACAACGCCACCTACCAGGCCTCAGCGTCATACAAAGTCCTTCTCGCAATATGGGACACCTCAGGTAAGACTCATTTCTTTTCCCCAACCAGGCCCAACGACTAAGAACATTCTCGAACATACGCTTTAGGCTTAATGTAAATGTAAGGTTGATCGTACATTAGTGTTTACAAGATAATTGGTCAATTAAGCATTCTTAATTTCTCACCTAACGGAATGTATTACATTTTTCGCAACACATTATGGAAGTCCATACCGGCTTGATAATGCAAAACCACATTAAAAGAGCCTTGCCGTCTGTAACTGCATGATCAGATATCTACAAGAAATCAAATCGATATAACAGATCTCCAACAAAAGAAGGCGCATTTGAAGACATTATCAGGTGTTTTAATGAAGTTTGAGACCATTCATATCTGGGAACTAATGTCAGCTTAAATTATCTTTCTGACATCGGTATGCGGTGGAATAATAAATAAATCCCAATCCTTTATCAGTGGAAATAAAGATATCCCCACTCAGCAAAATACACAGTGGAGTTTATTTGACCAGATATCGGTGTATATAATACAGGAAAGGTATGCGAGACCTCACGCACAGCCAGGTTAATTTGTCTTGTTTTCTCGTCCTGTTGTGAAACAGTAAAATACTTGTATGCGAGCGGGAGACCTACTTATGCAAAGAACCAGATCGTAAAAATGATGCTTAACGTCGCTTGATTGAGGGCTATTAAACAAAAAAGGGACAATGATGACAGTCGTGAGTTCAATACACCTCCGTGACTTTAGAATTTCAAACACTTCAATAAGTAATAGTAGTTCAAAGTGGAAGCCCACGATGGCAACAGTTGAGAACTTACTCATTAATCAAATAATTTACAGCTCATTATGCAAATTAAAACCGAATGCACCCAAAGCAAAAGAAATAAATTAGGAGGTTTCATTGGATAAATCTTCATTTAACAGAAGCCCATCCAATTTTTAATTTGATTATAGAGATATTAATGGTAATTGATTAATTTCTGAATTGTATAATTGTTTAATTGTTAATGTTAAATTATGGTTATTTATTAATTTCTAAATTATGAACACGACATACAGAGCTTTTTCAGTCCGTTCCCATAATTCTTTAGCGTGCATAAAATTAAGTAGGTAAAACATATAATAATAATTATGTTAACAACGAAATAGTGTTCGAAATAACAATGCTTTTTGCATGACATTTGCAATATTAATGATTAAAAATAAAATATGCACTTGCGATGAGATGTACAGCCGGTCAAATGCCATATTCGAAAATAATTATCGGAAGCCATTTCGAGCGCTTGCAAAGCACATTTGAACTTCAAAGGAATGTTGCCTGCGCCGTTTTTAGAAACTTAAAACAAATCGTTCTTGCTGTACTAAAGGAGAAAAGCCGAACGATTTATGACGAAGTTAAAGACGATTAAATTTGCGGAATGCCAGGCATTTCTGTCGGGCTAACAGTTCTTTTGGGTAATCCTCGGTGTCGTGCAGGTGTCTTGATTTTGAATCGGGTGCCAATGTCGACGGGATTGGCGAGGCTTTTGATCGGCGAATGTTCAATAAAGTGCCCATTGTTTTAACACAATCGGAGTTAATACTTGGTATTTAACATTCCGATTGTATACATTTATTCTGTAACAAGAATGTGTCCTTAAAGACAAAAGAAATGCATGATAATTAGTTTTTTTTTAGTAATTCATAATGTTTGTCCCATGACTGAACAAATTAATTTGCATATTTTGTGGTTATTTACTTACCGGTCTGTCACGAGGTATGATCAGAGAAAACTTGGTACGTACATATAAAATAATATGCAACAAGGAAATTGTTGCACTTATACCACTCAATGTAGGTCTTTGTGGTTTTAAACCGGAGTTTTACAAAAGGTGTGCCGCAATCTTATTAATGTACAATTATTATAAAGAGATTTGCCTGCAAACCGCTGAATTTAATTGGATTACTGGTAATCTGGCAAACAATGCTTTAACTTTCTGTAAATCCTATGGAACCTTTAGCCGTTTTCTTTTTGATCCTGTTTTTATCTGGTCAAGACGGATTACAAAGACCGGCTCGTGCCCTGAGATTTAAACCGGGTCTTTTAATTTATTAATCGCATATGAGCGTCTCAATAATTTGCATATATGCAAATGAGAGAATGTTCTGTAGTGCCAACTATATTCCATTGATTAACGCCAAGGAATTTAATCACATTTGTTGGGCAACCTTGTCTGCCCTCAATCTCACATTCCTAAGTGGAACATTTGAATATATTTGAACATATGCTATTCAATATGTCCAATCTATGAAATGTAATATCAATACCTGAAACGAAAACCTAAAGTTTTAACATTTTAATTTTTTGCAAATGTTTCTGTACTGAATTTCATTTTGATAAGGGCGAATTGAGACACCCTTAGTCAAGCGGTATAGGTATTAAAGGAAAAAAAAATAATTTAAAATTACAATAAGTCTCCGTAGGTTTAACCTTTAGGCAATGCGAATTTACGTCATTGGGATAGGGCGATGATAGACGAAATTAATTCTGACACTTTTATGCGCACGGAGGTGCATATTCATTACCACTACAACTACTCCTACTGTTCGAAAGTCTGGACTATATAAATTTGTCAAGGCGTTACGTCAGCGTTACGTGCTCTGTATTGTGATTTACTTGCACCAGTCATCAATTCTTGAATGACACGCTACTTTTAGCTCTGTAAATAATGAGCATAAAATTAAACAATGACACCGTTCTTTTGTGCATTCAGGGGTTTTATCAATTTGATATATATTTAAGTTACAAATGCAAATAATGGCACGTTATTCAGAGGAAGACCGTCGAGATAACGATTAAATCGAGTAACATTTCATTTACCGATGTGTTAATTTATGCGACAGAATCATGAATAAATTAAATACTTTCGACTGTCAAACGCGCCTGTAATTGAAATGCACGGCAATCTGCCTATCACTCTTGTGTCTTTCGTATTGAGGAAGTATTTGAAACAAAATGCAATTTTTGTTCTCTTATAATGTCACATATACGTATCCATGTATGTTTTATTTCACATCATTTATTCATAATATTATTGTCCAGTTTTTCGGAACATACCGGTACTTCTGTCACATAATAAAGCCGTATAATAAACATATTTGTCTTGTGTATTTTCAGGCAACTCCTCCTATGACCGTGTGCGCCCGGTTTCCTATACTGGAGCAGATGTGGTGTTAGCGTGCTTCTCAATAGTAAACCCAGAATCACTGCACAACATTGTCACAAAGGTAGGCATGCTGAATGATTTTACTTTAAAAAATGCAAGTCATTCTTTATGATCTCCGTTAGCTAATTGGCATGAATTTATGTTCTTTCACAATACAAAGTATTATATTTATATAGATTTTCACATATTCGTCAAATCTTGTCAGTATGGTTTACGTTTATTACCATGTTCAGGTTATTTTGAGGTGATAGGTAACTTTCATCACGTACAAAAATTCTTAAACAACTTTTTAACCACCCCTCGACGAAGAAAAAACAATATACAGCCAATGAACTTGTACCTAACCTAGGACGAGTAAATAAACAAACAGTTCTGATTGTTTTGGGCACGAGTTGCTTAACTAACTAGAGTAAACGGCTCACTTCTCCATTCATGAAACACATTGTAATTTTATCGACATCTAGGTTTTTGTAAAATTCGTAAGCTATCTTGTCCGATTGTAGTAAACAAGCCCATAAAAATCGCATTAATAACTCAAATTGGGCTCCTCTTTTGTTGGCCCATTGTAGTGTTTCCCGATACTGTCATCATTATAATGTCTTTATATCTGCGTGTTTTTTTTTTTAATTCATCCTACCGTACACGGGTTAGGTAGGGTTTTAAGTAGATCTGAATTCAAACACGATTGCTTAATCGAGTAACATCAGAGTAAACATATACCACTCAGGCATGTTTATATACACGCCTGACGAAAACACAAACCTAATATATGCTTATATCGCCAATTGAAAGCCAGGTTTCTTTGCACATATGCTAACGACACCTTCTGGCTTTCAATGAACGAAATATAAATAACCGAACTGCGTCCACATATGTGTACATTGTTTTTACCATTCTGTTTTCCAGTGGCTTCCAGAAATCAAGGAACACTGCCCCACTGCCCCAATCATAGTGGTAGGATGCGGGTCAGATTTGCGGACAGACGAACAGACGCTTGCTAAGTTGGCACGGCGAAACATTACCCCTATTACGTATGAACAAGTACGTATCGACACTGATAATTTCTTTAAAAGTGTGTAATTATCTAAAACCCGTACATTATATTTAAGAAAACGTTCGTTTAAATATACTAGCAATACATTTTTCTGACGTATAGGCCTACATGAAATTGTCAACGACAAGATGACAGTAATACGTTTATGAACACAACATGAGCATTAAATGGTGGCAAATAAAAACGTTTCTATTTAGCTAGCCTATTTGATATAGTGATTTTAGTTTCTTCATTTTCCACTGAAAACAACGACTAGTAATCAACATAAAGAATAAACGTCAGGTTCAATTTCGTGTAATTCTCCTTTCAGGGTCTCAAGGCAGCGAAAGACATCGACGCGCTCGTGTATTCGGAAACTTCCGCTAAAACGTCAGAAAGCAGCGTAAGGGACGTAATGGAAGTCGCGGCGTTGTCGTCCGAGGGAACCAAGGCTAGAAACACTCAGGCAAGCGAAAGTACGGAAAAGCGTAAATCAATCAAGAAAAAGAAGACGAAGAATATGGGAGAAGCGAAGGACAAAATCAAGAAGGAGTCGGACAAAAGTTGCGCCATCATGTGATAGTGCCATCTGACAGTGGTTACGTTGGTGCAAACTTCGGTTACGTCATTAATGACGTCATCAGTGACGCTATGGTTTCTATGGAAGCCTGGAACTCTCGGACGAAAGGCAAATTAGATACCTACATCAGACAGTTGTGATGAGGGACTAAGCGAGAAGAAGAAAGGAATACAGAGCATTTTATACAAAGCATTTGAAATTCTGAAATTAGACATTGCTGTTGGGTTGGTGTTGGTTTTGTATTAAAGAGGATCTTTTCTTTGTAGATGTACAAATGTATGCAAAGTAAGAATTATGTAAATTGTAATGAATGAAACGTGACTCATATTGTTCCCGATCTGAATTTCATTATATTTAAAAAGGTTCATACCATAAGTGTATCTGTTTGCAAACACCTGTGCGCTCGCACCAGGAAATTATTCTTTTGAAAGAACATTACGTAGGCGTCATATGATTTTCTGCTCGGTCGATTCCCATCATTTAAGAAAACTGGCTTTGCATACTTGAATATTCATCGAAGATGTAACACATTGGGTCGATCCAATTTCTTTTATTAAAAGTTGAAATCAAATACAGTATAATCGCCTTAAGGAAAAGTGGAACTTTCGCGTGACAAATTCGACGCGATCGCGTGAAGGGTTCATAATCACTTCAAGCAGAAAATGTATTTAATGTGATTTTATAATATTGAAGTGTTTGGGTGTTTATCTGTCACTAGTTGCTTGATTTACGGTTCGTTTAAGCCTATTTTAGATAGGATTGAATTTTATTTATGTCGAGTTCGGTTATTCTAGTCGCTAATGTAAACTACGAAACAACCGCTGGGTCTGTTGAAATGATTTCCATTAAAACGTAATGAATGTTTAGAGACTAGTAAAATTAAGAAGCGATAAAAACTGTCCGGTGAATGAAACAAACAAACTTTGTTTGACTGGAATAAATTATGCAATATTAGGCTAAATTGATTGACCAACTTATCACTTTATTTTTAGTGTAGTAGTTTTATAGCCATAGCTTTTCTTCTATTAAAAACAACGAAAGCGTGATTACCTTTGATTATATTGGGTAGCTAGAAATGTTGTTACATATGAGACGACTGACTCCAACAATAAGGTTGTTGTTTGATTTAGTGTTGTTGTTTTTTCTCCAGTCAAGGTGATTCTTTTTCTCATACTTTTTTGCCAAAATATTGACGTCAAAATTCGCATAATATTGCTTCCGACATATATTCCTTAATGTGTCTAATCAGTATTGTTATATCATATTGTATAGACAGTTTGGAAAGTAATAACCGATTATGTATAGTAATTTATATTAACCCGTAACTATATCTTTTGTTTTGCAAGTAAACTAATGTTCAGATTCATAACGTTATTTCCTTTCATCTGAATGTAATTAATTGCAATTTCATATTTAACATTTTCATTACATCTGTTTGTGTTGTACAATTGTTATTCTATCTTTTTATACAGTCTATTTTTTCGAATGTTGTAAATTTTATCAATCTCCATGTGAATGAAACTTTGCTTTCATTCAAATAAGTACATTTTGGTTGCCAGAGCCGGGTATTTTCGGCCATTAAGTAAACGCAGGCACGAGGAAAACGTTGGGAACCTTGTGTTTGCTTTCACCAATGCAAATAGAATGAATTTAGGTCAGATTAAAATGCTCGTGTCGTCCGCTGTCGTGTGAACGTGAATTTTGTGAATGTGTATTTAAGTATATATGTGGTGAAAATGTTGGCGTGTAACCTTAATAAGATAGCGTGGAACCTTATACTTTTCAATGTCAATTGTGCAATATCATTATCTCGAAAACTTTGACTTGTGTAATTTTACCCATTTTCATTTGTTGTAAATATGTATCGCAATGTGTTTCCATCACTTATTTAATACCGAAAGTATTATGGAGGCCGCTGAAATGCGGCACCTATTGTATATATTGCGCTTCACTAGTTTTGCAACATGAGCCTTTGAGGAAATATTTTCTTGATATCCGCAAACTTTCCTTAAATGTTTGAAGAAAAGAGAAAATTATTTTTGTGAAAGGTAGAATTTTCCATACGTTTATATGCAACGATATAAATTATGCCGTTTTGCCGTTTGTATAAATGCAATTGTTTTGCAAATATACTATGCTTATTTTGATAAAAAATGTATAAAAAAGCTAAAAAAAATCAACATAATATCTGTGATATGAATACAGTTACAGAAAATAATGCTGGTATTTGTTTTATATGTATCTAGTTGTTATTTTGAAATCAGTGCTTTGGATAACGCTTGTCTAGTGATGAATGATGATGACAGTGATGATGATGATGATGACAGTGATGATGATGATGACAGTGATGATGATGATGATGACAGTGATGAATGATGATGACAGTGATGAATGATGATGACAGTGATGAATGATGATGACAGTGGTGATGATGATAATGGTGAATGTGGTAGTGATGATAATGATGATGATGATAAGAAGGCAAAAGTGAGAAGGAACATGACAAATGGCTCACATGGGTAAATAACGTTGACTCAAGCGACGTACGACGATGATAATGATTCAAATAATTGTGACGACGATGATGATGATGATGATAATGATGAGGTCGATGACGAGGATGATGATGATGATAATGACGACGACCACGTCGATGATACTGATGATGTCGATGACGATGATAACAATAATGATGATAACAATGATGATGATAGCAATGATGATGATGTGGTTGATGCTTATGATGATCATGATTATTTGGCTAATGATGTTGATGAAGTCGACGATTATGATGATGATGACGTTGTCATATTCATACAAATGAGGATAATGACAACCGTAAGTTTTAGTGACCGCGACGCGACAGTGATAAGACAGGTGATTTACAGTAAGGAAATCGACACTACAGCAACGAACGTACATGTGAAATTGCAATTAGCAAACGTGTAATCATGCCGTACTTAATTAAATCAAGATACAACCATTAAGCTATCAGTAAAACTAACATTGACAAACGTCATTGCTTTAATCAATCACCAATGAAAGCGCGTTGTAAAAACCTATCAATCTTTTATATACAAAGATATGAGTTGTCTATCAAATTATCAAGAAAGCATAGCTTTCATACTGGACCAAAGAAGCCTCCACCCTTTAACAGTCCATTCATAATAAAAGCGCTAGTTTACGATCAAAATGTCGGGCGGAGATTTCTTGTCGCGTACCCGATCTTCGGTGATTATAAAAGCCTTGATAGTGATTTTTTAAGAATTGTAACCGAAATAGAAACGGATAGATAAAGATAGATCTATGCTAAATCAATTCATTAAACTGTCAAATTGATTTCGTTTCATGTGAATGCAAATTTGCATTGCAATCTTTATTCGGATTTACATTATTCAAGTTTCAACTGACGGTAGTTAACACAGCCATTTTAATATTGGCAATGCACCTCTAGCATAATACTGAGAGATTCAAAGGTTTACTGACTTTTCCCGGATCATTATTTTGGTGTACACATAAGACAAAAAAAAATGTGGTAAGGCAATCCAAGAATACTTAGATGTACAAGTGTCAGGGGGGGGGGGGGGGAAACACCCAAATATCCGGTTTGGCAGTGTTAAAAAACAATATACATACCGGTGTTTTACGTATGGTAGTGAATGCTATGGTGACAATGAAAATCAGTAAACTCGGGGTAAAAAACATAAATCCAGTATGGTCAGTGTACGAGTATATCTCTTATGCAAAATTGAAAATAAGACTAAAAGTACCGAAGGAAAACAAAGTTAACAAACCCAATTCGGTACGGTGACCATGGCAATTAGCTTTCTGTAAAATTAACCAAGCTTTCCGGTTTGTTAAACATTAAAAACAGACTTCCTGGGATATCTGTAATGATAACTATTAAAAATTGCCTATATATCAGAGAAAAGCTGCAACCCGGCTATCAGGATCGTTAAACATGCATGCAAGAAATCTAGAGTATCCCAAGAAAACAAACAACAACTTATTCGATATAAACTTAAAATCGAAATAAACCAAACAACTTATTCGGTAATCTAAATATGAAGTCAAATGAAAACAACCAGCGTATTCGGTACCGTAACTATGAAATCCAGAGAAAACAACTACCTTATTCGGTACTGAAACTATGAAATCCAGAGCAAACAACCACCTTATTCGGTACTGTAACTATGAAATCCAGAGAAAACAACTACCTAATTCGGTCCTGTAACTGTGAAATCCAGAGTAAACAACTACCTTATTCAGTACTGTAACTGTGAAATCCAGAGAAAGCAACCAACGTATTCGGTACTGTAACTATGAAATCCATAGAAAACAACTACCTTATTCGGTACTGTTACTAAGAAATCTAGAGAAACAACCACCTTATTCGGTACTGAACCTATGAAATATAGAGAAACAACCACCTTATTCAGTACTGTAACTATAAAATATAGAGAAACAACCACCTTATTCGGTACTATAACAATTACATCCAGAGAAAACAACCAGCGTATTCGGTACTGTAACTGTGAAATCCAGAGAAAACAGCTACCTTATTCAGTACTGTTACTAAGAAATCTAGAGAAACTATTACCTTATTCAGTACTTTAACTATGAAATCCTGAAAAAAACATCCACATTATTCGGTACTGTAACTATGAAATCGAGAGAAACTATTACCTTATTTAGTACTGTAACTATGAAATCCTGAGAAAACATCCACCTTATTCGGTACTGAAACTATGAAATCGAGAGATAACAACCAACGTATTCGGTCCTGTAACTAAGAAGTCCATATAAAACAACCTCCTTAATAGGTACTATAACTATATAATCTATAGAAAACAACCATCTTATTCGGTACTGTAACTATGAATCCAGAGAAAACAACCAACGGATTCGGTACTGCAACTAAGAAATCAAGAGAAAACAACCACCTTATTCGGTACTGTAACTATGAAATTCAGAGAAAACACCAACATATTCGGTACTGTAACTGTGAAATCCAGAAAAAAAAAAAAACTTATTCGGTACTGTAACTGCGATTCGGTACTGTAACTATTAAATCGAGAGAAAACAACCAACTTATACGGCACTGTAACTATGAAATCCAGAGAAAACAACCAACTTATTCGGTACTGTAACTGTTAACTATAGTCAAAACAACCAACTTATTCGGTACTGTAACTGTTAAATCTAGAGAAAACAACCAGCTTATTCGGTATTGCAACTGTTAAATCCAGAGAAAACAACCAACTTATTCGGTATTGTAACTGTTAAATCTAGAGAAAACAACCAGCTTATTCGGTATTGTAACTGTTAAATCCAGAGAAAACAACCAGCTTGTTCGGTATTGTAACTGTTAAATCCAGAGAAAACAACCAACTTATTATGTATTGTAACTGTTAAATCTAGAGAAAACAACCAGCTTATTCGGTACTGTAACTGTTAAATCTAGAGTAAACAACCAACTTATTCGGTATTGTAACTGTTAAATCTAGAGAAAACAACCAGCTTATTCGGTGCTGTAACTGTGAAATCCAGAAAAAACAACCACATTATTCGGTACTGTAAATATGAAATCCAGAGAAAGCAACAAACGTATTCAGTATTGTAACTATGAAATCCATAGAAAACAACCAGCTTATTCGGTACTGTAACTGTTAAATCCAGAGAAAACAACCAACTTATACGGCACTGTACTATGAAATCCAGAGAAAACAACCAATTTATTCGGTACTGTAACTGTTAACTATAGACAAAACAACCAACTTATTCGGTACTGTAACTGTTAAATCTAGAGAAAACAACCAGCTTATTCGGTATTGTAGCTGTTAAATCCAGATAAAACAACCAGTTTATTCGGTATTGTAACTGTTAAATCCAGAGAAAACAACCAGCTTGTTCGGTATTGTAACTGTTAAATCCAGAGAAAACAACTAACTTATTCGGTATTGTAACTGTTAAATCTAGAGAAAACAACCAGCTTATTCGGTACTGTAACTGTTAAATCTAGAGTAAACAACCAGCTTATTCGGTATTGTAATTGTTAAATCCAGAGAAAACAACCAACTTATTCAGTAATGTAACTACGAACTCCAGAGAACGCAACCAATGTATTCGGTACCAGAGAAAACAGCCGACGTCCGGTGTTTTATATTGATACTTTGTTATCGAAAGAAATCAAACAACTTATTCAGTATTGTAAGGTGTTACTATGAAATCCGGAGTACCATACACTATTCGGTAATGTAGCTATGAAATCAAGACAGAAGGAAAGCACCATAGATTATATACTTACCCGGTATATGGTTAAAAGTTATAACAACTAAATTTTACATAGGGAATCACCTCATCTACGGGTATTCCATATGAGGGATATACTATAAATAAGTCCCCCAACCAAACCGATCGATATTTCTGATCGACGACTAGTTATTAATTTCATACATGCCAGATTGCTAATGACCGGACTATACATCAATTAAGTGGGCGATTTCTCGATAAACCACTTATCTATGCTTCGTGATTTTACAGGCTTTCGCTCATCATTTGTTAACTATAATGAAAACTGTCTACAGATGCATTTTCATTGCAACCTGGATTTAATGAGGAACATGTACAAGGACAATGAATTTGATTGAATAGAATCACCAAAGCATAATGTGTAAGGGGACACACGATTATATTATAAATGACTTCAATATGATTTTAGCGAAAATATGTGAAGAGGCTTACATTTGAATCCGTTTTTCCAAATGTGAAATGCAATATATTGTGAACAATGGATTAAAAACTATATGCACGTATGTAACTACCTAGTTCGTATGTAAATTCAATACGTATAGGATTTCAATTTGCCAATGACACAGGATTCTATAGACGCCGGGATGTACTCTCCAATTTTTGGCTTGGACGAAAATAAGAACTGGACTACTGCTGATCTTAGTCGCGTGAAAGCATCAAACCTTGTAGGTTCCATAGTATACTTGATTTTGATCACGATAGTCGGAGTCGTTGGTAACATTTTAGTGTTGTACGTACTCTACTTCCGGTTCGGAACTTCGACCCATAGGTGCTTCATTTTGACCCTCGCGTCCTACGACCTGCTGGCATGTGTTTTCGGCGCGCCATGGGCAATAGCAGAATCTTTCTTTGCATTTAACTACCACGATGTCGCCTCGTGCAAAGTGTTCAGGTTTGTGTTGTATTACACGTGCATTGCATCGAGTCTTACCCTTGTTCTCATCGCAATCGAAAGACATCGCAAAATATGTGCGCCACTGAAAACGCAAGTCACAATTCCTATGGCGAAGAAGGCAATATGCGTGGTGGTGTTCGTTGTTTCTACGATCTCCGCCATGCCGGCATTAATTCTCTATGGAAACCACACTATTCCTACAGGCTTTAGGAACATGACGGGAACGAAGTGTTTCATCACCGACCACTTCAGCAACACAGGATGGCCAAAATATTTCAATATATACCTGCTTGTGCTGGCGTTTGTGTCCACAGTCATCATGACCGTAAGTTACTTGCGAATCGCTAGGACCGTATCTAAAATGGGAACTGAACAAATTAGAAAACGAATCCAAAAAGTAGAATCGGAACGCTTTCGCTCCGTCATGAAGTCCGATAACTCCATAGAAAACACTGAAGACGATATGTACGAATCTGACTCACTGAATGCACGAACAGAAGACAGTATAGCGATGACTCTGAGAATGAATGGGTCAACAGACGATACTTCTACGACCATATACAGTGTAGGCGCAAGGCAAAGTCTCGTTTCTTCATCGAGCAACGTTAGTGTGAAAACGAGGCTGAGAATCCGAGAAAGGTCCGCGAAATGGACTAGCCGCGTCAAGAAGCGCTTCTCGACTTCCTCAAACCGGAAGACGCTGCGGATAACGAAGATGTTGACGGTGGTAACCGTCGTATTCGTGATCAGTTATTTACCGCACCTGAGTCTGATGATATGGAGCACCTGCACGGACAAACAGGGCGAGGAATCGTTACCGACGGACAACTTGTATCAGATTCTGTTCTACTCATTTCTCCTTAATAACTTGGTGAACCCTTTCATATACGCCACGATGGATGCGAAGTTTAAAGCAGCGCTAAAAATGATTATCAAGTGTGAGTGACTTCGTTTCGCGTATTTAATTGCAAACTTAAGTACGGTCTTACAATGTTATTACATGCATTTATTGGTGTCATGATACATTGCACATGCATCGATAGTCAAAGGTACGCGCATTGCATTCGAGAAGATATGTTTTTTTTCTGCATTTGAAAGGAAATTGTATTGTATAAATTTCCGTCTATTTCAGATTTGTAGCTCTGCATGGATAAAATTGGATATTGTTTATATAAATTCTTACTCCATACCTATTGTGTTACAAATATGGTATATGTAGAATTGTGAACACAAAAATAATATTACAAAATGAGTTGATGCCTTGTTTTGCAATCGCGAAATCTTAAAGGGACCTGCTCAAAGATAGAAAAAGTGACAATTTTCAAACTTTTTGTCACAGATTCGAAAAATAAATGAATATAAAGTATATATGAAGGAGACAAATAACACTACTGGCATAGAAATATACTTTAAATACCGTTTTGTTAATCCTCAGCTGAAGAAATATACAATAATAAAGCGTTTGTAACGCGAAACGATGGAATAATTTGGAGTGTTTCTATTGTTTTTGTTGTAATTGTTAAACACACGGGAGTCATTTAGATAAAGTAAAAAATACACGGACAAGTACATAAATCGGAATGGCCCAGAGATTAGTGCGTTAGACTTTGATCCGTAGGTCTGAGGTCCGAACCCCGGGTTTTTTTGCGTTTCTTGTTATAGTACATGAGCTCTTAAGTTCAGATGCTTTAATTTGTCAAGTTAATACGTTTAACGGCATATTTCAAAAAGTACAAAAATCTGTGAACAAGTCCCTTTAAGTTAAATAGCGATTATGTGACCTCCATTACAAGATAATGCACACGTGAAAACATTAACTTCTTAAACATTTACGTTACCCCGCTAGTGATTGATAGGTCTCATAAGTTTTCTGAGTAGCCCTACGAATAGTTGTCAAGAATATTTGTTAACGCTGTTTTATCTGTATCTCGTATTTGAGCGATGTAGGATCATATTTTTCACAAATCATATTTTTCACACGCCTGTGAAGAATAGGATCTCATTTATCACATTTATAAGTGTGAAGAATGAGATTGACCAAAAAGGGGCTATGCGGTCGGATTACATTCTTTACATATTTTATGGTGAAATTGTATCGTGACAATCGATGAAATCATTATTTGGAGCACAATTATATAATAATCACCATCATCAGCATCATCATCATCATCATCATCATCGTCTTCTTCGTCGTTGTCGTCGTCATCATCATCATCATCATCATTACCATTATTGTCTACATCGTCACAATCATCATCATCATTATCATCGTCATCATAATTATACTCATCACAACCATTATTATCACTACGAGAAACTAAACCCTATTGAGGAGCTACTTACGTATGCATGCGCTTAATCGTTAGTCAATACGTTTGTACGGTCTAATTAGGATATAGAAATGCATACTCGCGTACGTCCATACGAACGTACACCTTTTTATTGGGATATTAACCAATGCACGCATCCAAACGTACGTACAAACAAACTTCCTATTTTGGATTATTAAAACCAAAATAACCATGCATATGTCCGTCCAAACTAGAATATACGTATACACTGACGGTAATATAATGACCTAATTAAAAGCTCCGCACATGGTACGTACGCTTAGACAGTACAGTAGCGTACCGTACCGTACCTCCCGTATCGTATCGTATCTTATCGTATCATACTGTATCATATCTAACCGTACATAACCGTACCGTACCTAACTGTACCTAACCGTACCGCACCGTATCGTACCATACCGTAACTTTCCATACCATAGCATTAAAACCATACTTGCCCTGCCCTGCCCTGCCCTGCCCTGCCCTGCCCTGCCCTGCCCTGCCCTGCCCTGCCCTGCCATGCCATGCCATGCCATTCCTTACCATACCAACCCGTACCGTACTTAACCGTCCGGTACCGTGCCGTACCATATCGTACCATACAATGCATACCGCACCGTACCGTAAATCATCCCGTTTTTTTTCGGGCACATACAGTGTGAAAAATTGGATTATGATGTAACAAATTCACTTTTTTTTAAATTTTAACACTTTCTTTTCATGTGTGAAGAATATGATTTGAGTGCATATCAAAAACTGGACTCGATCACAAATTTCAAAGAAAATGTGAAGAATGAGACTGCGATGTGTGAAGAGTGATTTCCTACTTTTCACACCTGTGAAAAATGAGATCCTATTTTTCACACGAGTGAAAAATATGATTTGTGAAAAATATGGTCCTACACAGCGAACTTGGGTTACGACAATGACCTTGCTTAGATATAAATGTTTTTTCGTTTAAGCAACTTCTGAGTTCTTAATAGCTCTATTCCAAAAAAACTTTTGAAGAAAATAGGCCAACAGTCCCGAATGTATTTACATATATCTCATTATTGTCTTGATTAACCTGTTCATTAAAAAAGAAAGCATGACCTACACGGAAGGAAACATAAGAATTATGTACAGTTTTATACAGGCAGCTTTCAGTTATACATGATTATACATTAACTCCAAAATAGCAAGCACTTTATTTCGACCAAATAGTTTGCATTTGATTTTCGTCCAAAATAAATTGCATTTTATTAGCGCCAAAAATACCATGTAGTATTGCATTTTATTTTCGACGAAAATAGCATTTTAATTTCAACGAAAATAGCATGAATTTTTTTTTCGACGAAAATAGCACGTATTTTATTTTCGGCCAACATAACATGCATTTTATTTTCGACCAAAGTAGCTTGCATTTTATTTTCAACAAACATAACTTGCATTTTATTTCAACAAAAGGAACTTGCATTTATTTCAACGAACATAACGTGCATGTTATTTTCAACCAAAATAGGAATGGAAGTGCGCATGCTCGCATGCTCAGGAAGTGAAGTCGTTCGAGCGCTCGTGGTGCTTTTTTTTACTAGATCTAAATAAAATACGTTATACTTCGAATTATGTAACAAGTCTTATATGCGCTTGTGGATATGGATTTATGTGACAAAACTATGAAGTGTGTGTGGATATTTTAATGTCGTTTTTTCAATTTCTTTTTGTTCTATTTATAAATTGACGAACTTACAATATATTTTAGCGAGAATTGTTCACAGATTAGAGACAGCTATAGATGGATTATATAACTGACAATTCCCCCGCTCAATTATCGGACTAGGATAGTGTGCACTGTCACAAATTGAGACCTTTATATCAATAATTATGATGACCAATGACCCGCGGTCTGGAGATCTCACATCACATCACGGCAAGATTTACCGATTATATCATCAGGACATTCACGCCATTGAGTCTGATGGTGAAAATCAGGACGTTGACTTCCGGTTTGACAAGAAGTATTTGGCACTCGTGAAGCTTGATCGTGGAAACCCAAGAGATATGTGCATGCAACATATTCTTCGGAATTATTCCTCCAGTGAAAGTGACTTAGATCGGAACAGATGCCAGTGTTTTGAACATTTGAAAAATATTGCCGATGAATTTCTATTCTAACTGGAATTTCAGAACTCAAGCAGCGAAGGATGACCTCTCGTACCGGTACATGAGCCTATTGCCGCTCATCCGGCCCACGACATTTACGAATTATTGAGATGACTCACGAGGGCGGTGACATTAGTGTACTTAAGAATATTATTAGTGCCGGCATGTCACGCAGAATGTCCGTTGCTCTGCACTTGCACAACGTAATGGAGGGATCACGTGATCAGTGGCGCCCCGTGCTATACACAGGACCCGCACGATATACGGTACAAGAAAGACAAGGCTATATTTAGAAAACGACACACGGGTACTTTGTTGAACAATGTTTAGTGCAGTTGAATTCTAACCTAGAGGAAGCTGCTGAACGAGATTCTGTTCGTTTCTGGAAAACAGTTAGGCCTAATTCAAGGAAATAGCAACATAAAATGAAACTCTGCGAAGGGATGAATTGTAACGGTGTAGTGTACCGGAACCTTATTTAACACAAAGGTGGCAAAAGCCGAAAAGATGACCCGAACAACTGCAGAGCAATCACATTATCATCGCGCGCCCGTAAAGTTTATGAATGTGTCTTAATGGAGCGATGTAAAGAAAGTATTACTGCGAAATTGAATAGGCTACAGCTATAGTGCGGAAACCAAAAACAGCTTGCAACCCGAAATGTGAAAAGTGAACATAGCTGCTCACCACTTTGGGCTGTTGGACTATTTTTATCTTTATCTCGAAACCCTATAGACAAACGTGTTATTTTGTCAGTTATTGACAGACAATATATGATTGTGCATTTACGTATGTGTTTTCACAAGAAAGACAGTGATCGATTGAACTTGTGGGATGCAATTATCGAATACTGTGGTCATGAAAAATTGTAGTCAATTATCTTCATGTCAGTCAATGGCCAGTACACAGAACTGTTCGCTTTGTGTACAGAGCACAAGGATCTATCCTTTAACTTTTGCTATATTGAAAATGCTACGCAGGGTTTAACTGTTGGAAATTATTTTTAACAGTATGATGGCTCTTCAAAAAATTAGTCTTAAATTTCGATGTATATGTTAAAGCCTAACAGTATGAGCCAGACTCTTAATTCAATATTCACACGGTAGCTTCCTATCGAAATTGTCTTGTTACCATTCAATATTCACACGGTAGCTTCCTATCGAATTTGTCTTGTTACCATTCAATATTCACACGGTAGCTTCCTATAGAATTTGTCTTGTTACCGTTCAATATTCACACGGTAGCTTCCTATCGAATTTGTCTTGTTACCATTCAATATTCACACGGTAGCTTCCTATCGAATTTGTCTTGTTACCATTCAATATTCACACGGTAGCTTCCTATCGAAATTGTCTTGTTACCATTCAATATTCACACGGTAGCTTCCTATCGAATTTGTCTTGTTACCATTCAATATTCACACGGTAGCTTCCTATCGAATTTGTCTTGTAACCATTCAATATTCACACGGTAGCTTCCTATCGAAGTTGTCTTGTAACCATTCAGTATTCACACGGTAGCTTCCTATCGAATTTGTCTTGTTACCATTCAATATTCACACGGTAGCTTCCTATCGAATTTGTCTTGTTACCATTCAATATTCACACGGTAGCTTCCTATAGAATTTGTCTTTTAACCATTCAATATTCACACGGTAGCTTCCTATCGAATTTGTCTTGTTACCATTCAA
This sequence comes from Congeria kusceri, assembly GCA_027627225.1. NCBI lineage: Eukaryota > Metazoa > Mollusca > Bivalvia > Myida > Dreissenidae > Congeria > Congeria kusceri. The sequence continues at coordinate 13,975,434 of CM051038.1, forward strand.
TATTCACACGGTAGCTTCCTATCGAATTTGTCTTGTTACCATTCAATATTCATACGGTAGCTTCCTATCAATTTGTCTTGTTACCATTCAATATTCACACGGTAGCTTCCTATCGAATTTGTCTTGTAACCATTCAATATTCACATGGTAGCTTCCTATCGAATTTTTCTTGTAACCATTCAATATTCACACGGTAGCTTCCTATCGAATTTGTCTTGTTATCATTCCATATTCACACGGTAGCTTCCTATCGAATTTGTCTTGTAACCATTCAATATTCACACGGTAGCTTCCTATAGAATTTGTCTTGGTACCATTTATGTAAGTAAGACAAATGTTTTTTGGAGCTAACGAAAATAACCCCGTTCGTATTACAGCAATATTATGATATAAACAATCGGTTGAATGTCATTCCTAATATTGTTTTATAATAATCAAAACTCCTAACGCATCACATGTTCAAAGCTCCTTTTAATACATAACAAATCTAGTAGCATACAGTAACAGGTGATCAAAACATGATATAGTGATATGCAAACATGTTCCAATAGTAAAATTGCGCCGAACAGTGTACAATATGAGGTATGGCTCAATACCGCACACAAGGGACATAATTAAAAAATCACACAGGTCAATAACGGTTATGTCCCCCTCTTGATTCAGTACCGCAATGAATCTCCGACGCATGGAAAGAACAAAAGTGGTCCCCGTGTTCAAAGGAATGGTGAACCACTCTTGTTTTGTCCATGCGTTTTCCTATGTATTACAAGGAGCTTTGCATACGTGATGCGTTAGGAGTTTTGATTAGTTTATTTAAGCTTAATATGTGAAGGTTTCTATTATATATATATTGATTCTTTTTGGAAACTATCATATTTGTATATGAATATACAACTTGCTATTCCGTACATGCATATATTTACTTATACTTATTCGTGTGGAAATTTATCGTAATTGTGTATGATTATACAAATTGCAGGATGTATATATTGCTTGTTCGTTCAATATTTATGGTAATGTATTCGCGTATATATGTTAATCTATTCAACTATGGTTGAATAGAGGAATGTATTCATCCATCTAGCTTGCATTTGTTTTACCTAAATAACTTGCATTGTATTTTTGACCAAAATAGCTAGAACTTTATGTTCGACCAAAACAGCTTGCATTTTGTTTTAGACCAAAATAGCTTGCAGTTTATTTTCGACCAAAATGGCATGCATTTTACTTTAGACCTTAATGATGCATTTTATTTTCAACCAAAATGACATGCATTTTATTGTCGACCAATCTAGTTTGCATTTTATTGTCAACCAAAATGGCTTGCATTTGATTTTCGACCAAAATATCTTGCACTTTATTGTCTACCAAAACAAGTTGCATTTTTATTATTGATCAAAATGACATGCATTTTATTTTCGACCAAACTAGCCTGCACTATATTTTCGACAAAACTAGTTTGCACTTTATTTTCAACCAAACGAGCATGCACTTTATTTTCGACCGCAATGGCATGCATTTTATTTTCAACCAAACTAGCCATAACTTTATTTTCGACCAAACTAGCCTGCACTTTATTTTCTACCAAAATAGCATGCATTTTTATTTTCAACCAAAATGGCATGCATTTTATTTTCGACCAATCTAGCTTGCATTATATTTTCAACCAAAATGGCATGCATTTTATTTTTGACCAAACTAGTCTGTGCTTTATTTTCGACCAACATGGCATGTGTTTTATTTTCATCCAAAATAGCTTGCATTTTATTTTCTACCAAACAACCCTGCACTTTATTTTCGACCAAAACTAGCTTGCACTTTCTTTTCATCCAAAACAGCATGCGTTTTATTTTCGACCGAAATGGAAGCATTTTATTTTAGACCAAACTAGCTTGCACTTTCTTTTTCATCCAAAATAGCTTTCATTTTATTTTCGACCAAACCAGCCTGCACTTTATTTCCGACCAAACTAGCTTGCACTTTCTTTTCATCCAAAACAGCTTGCATTTTATTTTCGACCAAACTAGCCTGCACTTTATTTTCGACCAAACTAGCCTGCACTTTATTTTCGATCAAACTAGCTTGCAGTTTCTTTTCATCCAAAATAGCTTGCATTTTATTTTCGACCAAACCAGTCTGCACTTTTGTTTACCAAAATAGTTTGCATTTTATTTTTGACCATCTAGCTTGCATTTTATTTTCAACCGAAATTGCATGCATTTTATTTTCGACCAAACTACCCTGCACTTTATTTTTTACCAAACTAGCTTGCACTGTATTTTCGACAAACTAGCCTGCACTTTATTTTCATCCAAAATTGCTTGCATTTTATTTTCGACCAAACTAGTTTGCACTTTCTTTTCATCCCAAATAGCTTGCATTTTATTTTTGACCAAACCTGTCTGCACTTTATTTTCGACCAAACTAGCCTGCATTTTATTTTCGACCAAACTAGCCTGCACTTTATTTTCGACCAAAATAGCTTGCACTTCATTTTTGACCAAAATAGCCGGTATTTTATTTTCGAGCAAAATAGTTTGCACTTTATGTTCTACCAAAACTACTTTCATATTATTTAATTTGCATTTTATTTTCAACCTAGCATTTTAGCATTTTATTTTCTACCAAAATAGCACGTACTTTATTTACTACCAAAATAACTTGCCTTTTATTTTCTAGCAAAATAGCATGTAGTTTATTTACTACCAAATTTGCAATGAGCATGTAGTTTATTTTCGACCAAAATAACATGACTGTTGTTTTTCATTTTATTTTATTTTCGGGCAAAATCTCTTCCTTTTTTTCGAGCAAAATACCTTGGACTTTAGTTTCGTCCAAAATAGCTTGCATTTTATTTTCGACCAAATTAACATGCATTTTATAATCGAGCAAAATAGCTTGCATTTTATTTTCGAGCAAAATAGGTTCCACTTTATTTTCTTTCATAAAAAAAAGTGTAATTTTAAAGATAATTCTTATTTTAAGTAGGGGACAAAATAAGTCATTTTCAGTCAGTACAACGGGAACTATCGATCCTGTGTGTAATTTCAGTTTGTCGCTATGATCACGTTCTTCATTACTAACGTATAGTGTAAGTATTTTTCCAGAAAACATAGCATTAACAAATTCATACGCATTTGATTAAACGTGTCATTTATCACAAAAGAGCAAATAATTATATTCTTTCTTAACAGTAATATCAACAATTACACATTTGGATGATCGTTGTTTTTGGACCCAAAACATAGCATTAACAAATTCATACGCATTTGATTAAACGTGTCATTTATCACAAAAGAGCAAATAATTATATTCTTTCTTAACAGTAATATCAACAATTACACATTTGGATGATCGTTGTTTTTGGACCCCACTCATTTCTTCGTATGGCTCCTAAGTCGTGAGTTCGATACCCGCATGTTTTTTTTCAGATTGTTTTGCTAATTTGTTTTTATCAAATATCTCATTGTGTATTATATTATTTATTATTTCTTTATTGCAAATGTCTTAGTATAACAAATTTCTATCATATAATGTCATTTATAATGCATTAGGAAGCCAATTTTTCGTTGACATAGTCCGTTTAAAGTGTTGAATATAAAATTCTCACTTCCTCTAGAAACTGAGTTACTCATATTATGAGTACCTGTTGTTGAATTGTATCGTGTAATTATGCTTGATAATAACGTATTAAACTCATAGAAAAGGCGACATTGATGTTCCTACTTAAAACATACATGACCGAATCCTCCTTTATACGCATTAGTTGTCCGCCGCCCCAATGGTTAATACCGCGCGACGCGCCTGAACTCCATTATAAACCAAGCACGAGTTGTTCATGCGTTGTACAAGAAATAAAGGAATCGCTGCGGTTAGTATTATTTATTATGTTCTAGAAACTGAAAACAACGATTCGGTAAACCATAAAGTTCCCCTTATACCTTTTAAAATTAACCCGAACAGTTTCAACAATGAACCGGAATACCATAAACAACTTGTTGAACAATGCGCCTAAAAAATGCTTTCACACTCAATTGCATTGTTCTTGTTTTGCTTAAAAACCGCACTTAAAAGGTTAAATGGCATTTTGAACTGTCTTTCTTTTACATTTTTCATTCACCTTTAACGATTCGGTTTCAAAAGCACCGATTTATCAGTGATACCTATCGCCAGGGACAAACACATTCTTTTATTTTGTGTGTGGTTGTTAATTGTTTGATAGAATTTTGTTCTGTTGTTCGTGTTCACCCAAGGACGCTTGTTCCTAATTATTTCTAAGCATGAAACTATTTGACGCATGTACTGTGGCTCATGGTGGCATACTGCATATCTTAACCAGATACCTTTGTCCCTTTTATTTCGAAGTATGAAACTGTTTACGGTATATTGGTTTATTTTCTTGCAATAGATACGGACAGTATTGCGTTTAATGTCCGAAAGTCACCGTTCTTATTTATATATGTATATTTCTATATTAATGTTCACATGTATAACGGTAGTTGTCATTCAAAACTATTAAACTTTAAATAACCTTTCGAACTGAATGATTTGAGTGTTAATTGATAGTATAGCTTACAGAGCCGCGTTCTAGCAATGCTGACTAAAATGTAGACATTTATTATTATTTGAAAATACGAGCGTGTGACTATAACACTTATGTTCAGCTGAAAATAAAACATAAATTCAAGAGGATGAAAAAACAAATTATTCACATATTTCAGCGGAACTTGTCAAATAAGTCTAAAAACAACCACAAACTGTTGTCGAAATTTGTCACAAAAAACATTAAAAGAAATGTATGAAATTAGTCAAAGTGCGTAATATATTATACGAGTACATTTTCCTACCAACAAAAACGTTCTATTGTATACCTTATGCTTAAAAACAACAACAATAAAAATATCATCATCATCATCAGCAGCAGCAGCAGCAGCAGCAACAACATTATCATCATCTTCTTCATCGTCATCAGCGTCGTCGCCATGATGATCATCATCATAATCATCATTATCATCATCATCATCAGCAGCATTAACATCATCAAGATTACAACCAGAAGCTGCGTTTTAAAATAGGCAATTGATCAATTGTTATTTATATCGATTGATTTTTACGATTATTGAACAGCAGTTTTCCGGGGCGACTAAATTTCTACGCGTGCGTGCTTGTACACGCTTGCAGCTTGCAACCAAACTGTTAAAGGGTGTGTGACATGCAAACCCCACTTCATTTTTCTGATAACTGCAAATGAGCTCAAGCAACGTAGGGCTCTTATCGCTGTGAAAGCATGTCGAGACGTGCCACTTGTGATGTGGTGGTGAAAACTGTCTAGCGTGTGTCTAATCGGCAATGAAAACCAAATCACGACCATCTCGTGTCTTCTATTTCTATTTAGCTTTTTTTTTTAATTACGACCATCCTTATTTATTTCTCTAACAACCACACATACACACACAGACCCCCCCCCCCCCCCCCCCACACACACACCTCACAATCACCGTGACACCGTAGCCGAATTCAGCACAACCGCCTACAACCTCATCGAACCTTCAACATCACCACCCACACTTTCACCGACGTTGTCGTTTCGCCGCTTCCGCCGCCATAACAACTGCTGCATCCACATCACTGAAGGGATGCTATCACAACCATAATCTGGCATCACCACCAAAAATAACCAAACTAAGACGCAAACATCCCAACAACACCCCCCCCCCCAGCATCACGAACTTCGTCTACTTATACTACTACACTGACTACCACCAACAGTACCACCTCCACTACCTTCACATAATAACCGCCGCCATCATCAAGTATTTTCTATCTGGACATACAAATCCGATGCAAACATTCTTGTAACTAAATAATTGTGACCAAAAACCATCCATATTTCACAAGCATCAAGATCGACCCCGTCTACTAGTACTACCACCACAACCAATACAATCACCTCCAACACATTCACATTATAACCACCACCATCATCGAATAGCTCATCCGCCAAAATAACCAACTCCCCATGTAAACATGGGGGGGGGGGGGGGGGGGGCAATATTACCAGGATCTAGAATCCAAACAAAGTCTATTTCCCGGTACCCGGAGTGTCTAATTCCAGCCTGTCGGGAATTGCTTTCAGTGTAAAGTCCCGTATATGCCCGCCGCTCGATTGATAGGCGCACCACCGCTATTACCAGCCACCATGTCCCACATGGACTTGCTTCCCGGGAAACTATATGGGCTTTCTGGGGTCCCATGTGGGCTTGCTTACTAGGGTCCCATATGTACCTGATATAGGCAAGAAAATGTATGCGATTCCCATGTGGATGCTATATGGTGTAATTGCACAGTATATCCCATCTGGCTCATATCGACTTATTTGTTCGGCATTACGACCTTGACCACCAAACCGATTGCCGCTATAAGAGCACCACCACTGCAATATCAACACCTTTGATAGACATCCACACATACTATAACGTCTGTAAGCTCAATGAATAAGCGCTGGTTGGTATGTTTTAAATGTTCTTAACCAGCGGACGCCTGTTGAATCAGTAAGACTGTTTAATTTATGTTGTGTCAGCGAAAACTGGCCGGCGTATGTAGACTCACACGTGAGCGTGAATTTGAAACAGTAACTCTGACAAAACAGAAACAATATCGCCGTAAAATTTAAATATTGAAACTTGACGATATATCTACAGGTATTTCAGATTTCTTGACACTTGCCTGTGAATAATATAATTATATTAATTCAGATACGCGGAAAAATGACTTAAATTACGACGTTTAGCTAATTGGAACGTGAAATTAGTTTGCGATAGGATCGCAGATGATTGACAGCTGAGAAATCACAATACGAATCTGTACAAATAATCTTTTAACACAAATCTTGGGCGTAAGTTCGGAATTAATTTTCTATCTTTGAAATCGTTCAAATAGACATTTATCTGTTCGCTGATTTTGGAACTGCATTGAAAAGGAAATCATTGGGGAAAATGGGTTAGGATACATTCGTTTGTTCAACTGCGTGATGTTATTCCGAGAGGTCAAGTTGATAATAGACATATAATAAATTGAAAATAAGTTTATTAGCAAATGCGGTGGTTATAGGCCTAGATTGCATTTATTTTCAATACATGTACACTGTATTAATTAATGCATACAAACTAAGGCTCCAGGTTCAAGCTTCTTTTGTGTATGTGTGTGTGTGTGTGGGGGGGGGGGGGGGCTTACATTAATGTTGTGCGTTTTGAAGTCCTGTAAAAACTAAAGCCTTTTCATTTGCAAAACATTAATGTTGTATGGTGTTGGTGCTTGGTGTTAAGCTTTTTGGGCCATGGAACTAAGAATGCGTGTATAGACACAACAAATTGCATTTATGATTACCTCACGCACAAAAATGCGACCAAAAAACGTTGCGTCAAAAACGCCCCATTTTCACAGTATTTTGACGTCGTATTCATTTAAGGAATTAATTTTATACCGGTTGCATTCATCGGACCATACATGCAAAGGTCAATCTCGCAATTCCATGAATAACGCTTAAAATCAATAATTGTGTATGTAATTTTACCGTACCTTGCTTAAAAATTAAACCGAGTTTAAGCGGATTTTAGGATTGTTTATGCTATAATAAAAGATTCAATGCAATCTTGCATATATTGGTCTGTGTTTTACAACATTGTTCAGTCATCATCAATATATATACATTTTAGAACTGTATATATCTGCATAACATGATTTATTTATAAAACAGTTTCATGTTTCGTCACACCAAATCATATTACAAAATGCCAATGCCTCCATGCCACGCAGAGCACAATTCCTGCATGTTATGCATAGGATTTTACCATGATCTTTATCAAAATCATCATCAGCAGCAGCAGAAGTAGAATAAATATAACAATAACAGCAACAACGTCCACAATCGATTTAAATAGGATTGATAGTGGCTGACTGGAAGATGACAACAATAAACGAACAAAGGAATGCACGAACGGACAGACGGATGATTGATTGTTTGTTTGTTTGTTTGATTGAATGATTGGAGGGAAAGGAAGGAAGGGATCGAGGTAGTGAGTGAAGTAGTGAGTGAGTGAGTGAGTGAGTGAGAAAGGAAGGAAGGAAGGAAGGAAGGAAGGAAGGAAGGAAGGAAGGAAGGAAGGAAGGAAGGAGGGAGGGAGGGAGGGAGGGAGGGAGGGAGGGAGGGAGGGAGGGAGGGAGGGAGGGAGGGAGGGAGGGAGGGAGGGAGGGAGGGAGGACTAGGGTGGGTCCAGCCCAACAACTGATTATCAGTCAATCGTAGAAAATGTACATACTAACTCAAGGGAAGCAGCTCATATAAGCATTTCTTTCTTCTCTGTAACAGTAGTTTCCCTTTGTAATTAGTCCAATATGGTTTGATAATTTATGTTGTATAGTGTGATGAAACAGCGCCATTACAGCTAATATCATAAATAATTAAACAGCGTTTGTTTAAATCTGCTTAAAGATGAGCATAAACCGATTATGCGAATGTAGAGCTATTTCAAATTCATAATATGACCAGTCAATCATGGAAAACATGACACATTATCATTGATGGTCTAAACTCGAATAAAATCTGTGTAGCTCAATATAATGAAGTTTATTACATTTATAGTCAATATTGTGTTGTTATTTTACAATAAACAATTAATTTACCTACCTTAAATCACCATACAAGCCAGTGAAGCCACTATGTATTCGGGGTGTCGCTTTATTTAAAAGTAACTGTGCGAGCGTGAAGTTCGTCTGCTGCAACAACTCAGTTGTGTGTAATCTATGTCATCGTTGACAACAACAACTGAATTCGTTAATAAAGAAACAAGATGGCGGTGAGTAACGCGGCTGGATCATAAATGTATTTTCAGTCTTTTTACAAGTTATCTTGATACTGTCGAAACATTAATAATTGTGTGATGATTATATGAAATCACATTATTTTTGTATGTTTCAGTTTGTATTATTATATTTTGACTTCTCTCGTCATGCATCATTTTGAACGCCGGGCAAAGGAGATTGATATTCGGATTGTTGCACTTTCGGTCTTATAAATTTTAATAATGTATTTATACAGATTGTTGCACTTTCGGTCTTATAAATTTTAATAATGTATTTATACAGTTTGAATATAAACATTATTTTTCCCGTTGTATACCAGAGTCAAAATAAAACTTATATCAACACTTATTCCATGTCTTTAAACAATTATACTCAAGGGTTCCGCTGGCTCAAAAAAAGTTGGAGCCAATTTTATTGACATACTTCAGAATCAAGTGAACAGTAATTGTCAATATTAAATAGCATAAATTGCATTCTTATAATTAAAACTTAGCTGTAAAATCATATTGGTTTGAAATTTAGATTGTTCAACACTTTATTTGAACATATAATGTTGATCGTTTTGTAGGTTCGCGAAAATATATGACAATATAACACTTTACTTGAAGATGGGTAAATCCTCCTTCTAACCTTCTAAGTAAGATCTTCATTTGTTGGTTTAACAACAGTCTGTCCATTATTCATGTTAAAATTCATTATGACTGTGGACAAACAGTTTGTTAACCTTCATAAATAAGTCCAGACACAGAACTGTTTTCCTTTGTTTAAGGCTATATTTAGGTCAGCCTCATTTTGGAATGAAAGTCTACCACATGTCCTAAGATGCTCATTTGCTACGGGTGTTGTTATTTTGAATAAAAAATTTCACCTATTGCTCATAAAAATAAATAAACAATAATAACCAGTCACACACGATTAAAAATCAATAGTGCTGATTTGGATTTCAACCAAGTGTGATTGTGCCTAACCATGCGGAAAACTGATGCTGTGACGTCAGGGATAAGCTTTCACACCATGACATGCTCATCTGCAACAAGAGACTAATTAATGATCTGATAACAAACAATGCCCTAAGGCCATGTTTGGAGGCCCTGTGGTAACTTAATCTGCCCCAGTGTTGTTGCAATTTAAATATCACATATGATATTAAGCACTGTCTAAATTTATATTGTCACCAGTAAATTTGCCACTTTGAAAAAACTGTCGCCACTTTCGCAATTTTGTCGCATTTTGCGATAGTGGCAATCAACAGCGAAACCCCTGTATACTGTTGAAATTCTGTGCACAGTACGGTAAGAATACAACAGTTCAAATGTCTTTAGAATTGGATTTTAGGTAACGTATTTTACTATATGCGCAGTAGAGTTGTCTCCCCATAAAAAAATATAATACATTTTATCAGAGCCAATTTTTTTCTACTTTCAAAATAGCAATGGCAAATTTGTATACACATGTAATGCGTAATTAAGCATATTTGGACTTATTCTTTTACTAAAAAAGGATGCCATTAAATTCAGTGTTAGATTCTAGGAAGCACTAATTTCCGCTCCCGTACTCATGTTTTTCAAAGACAAAGAACGCCTTCTCTGCAATATTTTTTATGCAGGAGGCATATAATGATCGTCCTGTCCTTCCTTCCGTGACAAGGTTAAGTAGATTTTACCGTTTCGTCTAGCACCAACACCGCTTACTACAACACTTTGATACTTACACAGTTGTTGCTAATGACCATTCCCTATCCACCCATATCACCCAACCTTACCTTGACCTTGACCTAATTTGGACTTACAGGGTGTTCGTTTGACCCGAGCTCCCGGGTTTTGACTCGTGATTTTCGTGGAAATCATGAAATTGACGCATGGTAAAATCCCCCAAAGAGTCATATTGACCCTTGGTAAATGTCTGGATTGCTTCATCACTTCCTTTACAACTGAAGCCAGTCGATACACTGTCTGTTATTAACACATTAGGCCTACCTTATCTTAATCGGTTTTGCATTTACTGATAAGATATTCCATGCCAGGAAGTTATCAGTGTATGTATTTGACCCTTCCACCAATGAAAACACAGACATTTGCCATTTATGCACCGTTAGCCTCGTTATAAACTTCTGTTTCTTAGACCTTTTGTTACGGTATTTCCGTACTGCCAACCTGGATAATTCTGATGTTTACATGTTCAAATGTAGATCAAATGATGTTTAAAATGTTATATAATAACAATATTTCACATAAAATATAATAATTTAAAAACAATACTGATTAAAAACACCAGAAACACTTATCAAAACATCTACAGGAAATTTACAACTGTCAACAATTTCGGACAACACTTTCGGATATTTGTTGATGAAACAAAAAACATAGCATCATTAAGCTTTGTCTTTCTTTTATACTGATCAATTATTGCAAAATGTTACCTTTTTAGGTCTTTCTAAACAATTGTACATTGCATGAAAAAAACAAAACAACAACATGTAACACAAACTTGCAAAGGCTAATTTTTAATATTATGATCAGCTCCAGATTGATTTTTTATTTTAGTAATATTTTTGTAATATACTATATTTATTAGTATAATGTGAACCTTGAGTTTGTCTGTTTTTGTTTTGGTGACTTTTTAATAGTTGAATTTGACTCTTCAAATTGAATTTTGACCCTTGAAAATTTTGGCCAAAGGGTCAATGACCCTTGAAATTTACAGTCTACTGAACACCCTGGACTTATAATAATTCAAAAGTGCCATTTCTTGGTTAACTATATTTTACCGTTTCATCTAGCACCAACACAGCTTACTACAACACTTAGATATTCACACAGTTGTTACTTATGACTGTTCCCAATCCTCCCAGTTCACCCAACCTCACTTTGACCTTGAACTAATTTGGACTAAGAAATGGGCTACCCAGCACCAACCGAGGGCATGTGTGTTTATTAAACACAGAATCTTGTTTTCCATTAAATTCAGTGTTAGATTCTATGAAGCAATAATTTCCGCTCGCGTACTCATGTTTTTCAAAGACAAAGAACGCCTACTCTGCAATAAACACTCTCTCCTTCTGCACCAGCCTGTCAATTATCTATAAACTCTATACGCAGCTTTACTATAGTCAATCAGTCAGCCAATGAGATAGTGTAAAATGTCCAATATGCAAATGAGTGTCGTTGATAGAAAGTTTATCACGCCCTCATTCTAATTTTCATTGGTAAAGGTGCAAATATTTTGTAACACTTTTTGGTTATGTATATGCGTTTTGTTATCTGCGTGTTTTTAACACCTTCATTTTTAATAATTACTAACAAATTCATTACAAATTAAAAGAATATAATCGATATAATGATTATTTGCGTGAAATGAACAAGTTTCTAAGAGTAAAAAAATGAATTATGATGCTCTGTAGCTTGACAAATTGCATATGCCGAACGTGTCAAACATACGTCTTCATTTGTTTAAAAAAACTACAACTACTAGTGTTTACTAATGAAAGAGGTATTCAAAATCATCATTGTACACTGATTATATGCAAAAAATTTGGCTGAAGCAGCATTTGTTAATAAAATGTTAGCATCCTTGTTTGTTTTTTTCTAATTGATTAAAATTTTATTTTGTTTTCTTTTTTAATGAATAAAGTCCTCTATAATTGTTTCGTTAGTCAACAATAAGCTATTTTAAATAAGATTTTGAACTTGAAGCTTTGTTGATGTAGTTGTATTTTTACAAGAGTGGGTGGGGTGTGGAACAGTCTTTGTTGACTATTACTGGGTTGCCAACTTTTCCTGGGGATGGAGTCCTGGACTTAATGTTCTGAATTCTAGCGAGAACTTCTGCAGTATTGTTTTTATCATGTCCTTTAGAGCTGGTGTTGAGAGCTTCTTGATTTATTTGTTTTCTTTTCAAATATGGATTGTGACATATGGATGCATTATCAGATTTGTTGTTTGGATATTGGCATGAAAAAAGAAAGAACATAAATTTGTATGCAATCATTTTGCTATATAGTTTAGGAAATAATCATATACTGTATAGTGTTTAAACATATCTGATTATTTGGACTAGGCAATACATGTGATGCCAATATATAGAATTTTAAAAGATATTTAATATTCCATTCCACCCTGCTTTTTCACTCTGGATCTTTTCCAACAGGACTTAAGATGCGAATGTGGAATTATTTAATTATTTTCAGAGTTCAGGAAGTAGCAGTGGACCACCTCCCATGATGAGGCCACCAGCACCATTTCCTGTCCATGTGTGTAATCAGATGATATAAATTAAGCTATGATATAATGTAACTGTCAATCATACATGTAATTTAAAACTCAATGAACCATTTGGTGAGGTACCCACATCCCACAATGGGGACCTAATCAGGAGATTAAATTTAAAAATATAAAAGAAACATAATATTTAATAGTAGCTTAAAACATTTTGAGTTTTATATAACTGAACAAAGTGATCCAACTCAAAGTTTTGTTGCTTTTCTTTGTTTTCATTGATTATCGCCACCCTGTAAGGTTAGAAAGTATGTGACTGTTTTATTCTGGAATATATTCTGAGGGCTGTTCCAGGAAAAAGGGTGATGAGGTGATGGAACACTGATGTATTAAAATTCGGTGGGTGGGGGGTGATACAGACTTCCCGAAAGCTCAAAAAAGGTGTCGGACATTTGGTCTGACCACCTGTCAAAAGTTGCCGAACTGAAATAAAATTTGCCAGACCGAAACATTCATTTAAGTATGTATACACTAACGTATTTTCGCGATCTGAAAGCAAACATATTTGACCCACCGTTGTCGTTGTTGTTTTAATTAATATCACACTACAATATGACAACTCGCATAATAAAAACAAAATCCGAAACGACCGTCCAAATTTACTGTTCACAATACATACAGTACACACAAATTCTATTTACATTTAGTATGCACAGGTTTTTCATGTAAAACCGTGGTTTGCTAAAAAGCCCTCGAAAATTATGCTGACCATCACAACATCATGTCATTGGCAGCGAAAGCATGGACGTATTATAACCGTGTTATAAAAAAATTTTGTTGCTCAAAGATTTGTGAAATGTTACTTTTGTATAAAAGTTTCATACTGCAAAACAACACAAATAGGTGTCTATATGTATGCCTCATATTTTTACTCACTCTTTAGTTGACACCATTAAATTACCTCTAAAACGCGACAGCAGTTACGCTGTATCGATACTATTGTTGTCGTTTAGGTCTTTGACTTAGAGTTACTTTTAACACCCAGCACGTGTAACCATGTTTGTTATTGGGCTGCTAATTAAAGTGACTGCAGTGAAAGGACTGTGTCATGGGTGGCACTAGCAATGTAAGCTGGTGACGCCAAACTTTTCCACTTTTTGATTTTGCGTAGGTAGGGTTATAGTTGGTTGCACAACACAAGTTTAACTGAAAAGAGTAGCGACGACGGCGTGAAAATCCAGACCAAATGGTATTTATTTACGTCAGTTGGGGTAATAAGAAAATTAATTAAGAACATGATCCACTGACAATTTGTGATGTGTTTGAAATTGGGATATAGCGAAGCTGTATTCAATTGTTCAGATATTTATATATTGTTATCCAGAAAGGCCATACAAATTTTATTCTATGTTTAGCGTCACCAAGATTTTTTAAAACCTACCAACCAGGCAGGAAAAAAACAACAATGAGTCGATAAAAAAATGTTTCTTTCACAACTTATTCATAGCAGTGATACAAGCTAAAACAAATGTTTGCTTGCAAAACTATTACTAATCATCTTCATATTGGCAACCTACTTTAAAAGAGTATTTTAACTGTTCATATTGACTGCTTGCACACTCATGCAAATCTTGGTAAAAACACACAAGTCTTTTTTTCCAAGTTCAGTCTGAAGTCAGGTTACTGGTATATCATATAGGTTTTGACAAACCATGACATTTACACCAAATAATACATGTACTGGTAACATCTTCATGATCACAGAAAAATGTTTTCACATATTTTAAATTGAATAGATACAAATTTTTCCTTAAATGGCCAATACAAAATAGTATTAAGACAAAACATACCAAATTTAAGTGTTTTAGATCTATAAAGCTATAGGTAAGTTACTGAAAAATGCAATATTCCAAATCAGAATTGTGTAATATCGTCAACTTATTTCAAGTGATACATATTCCCAAAATACAAGATTTCCAGCAACAATATTCATTCAAAACTTATATACATTGTATAACATGAACTAAGATTCATGACTTATATAAATTACGATGTCATTCATTGACTGAGATAATAAAATTAAGAAATCACACAAAGTGTGTCATTATAGGCATATTTTATACGCTTTCCATCTCGATTTTTCACATTGTAAAATATGTTGTTTTTTTCGTTCAGACATCCGAAAACTTACCAGCCCGAGGACGCTAAACATAGAATCAAATTTGTATGGCCTAATATATAGGAATGAGTCTTGAAAAAGCTGTCGGACGGTCGGACGGATTCTTAGGAACTAAATATCGGACCAAATCCAAATTTGCCGGTCTTGTTCGTCAGACCAACGGTTTTTGGGAAGTCTGGTGACTTGAAAAAAATAAAGATATGTTGGTAGTACCCCATTTTTGGACTGGCGTTCCGCCGCCCCCCCCCCCTCCCCCACCCATCACCTTTTTTCCTGGAAGAGCCCTGATAAAGAATGGGCTTCTTATTTTACCATATTTTGAATATAGATTATTAAATTCTGCACCTTAAATTTGATCTGATGCATTCATTTCAAACATAAAAAGTGTAAATTTTTCTCAGTATTATGAATACCTGCCAGCAGATGTATTGACATGTTTTCAGATGGGCAGCCCAGGCTACATGCCACCTATGGGTCCTGGAGATGGGGGGATGCCCCCAATGATGCCACCATCTGCTCCACCAGGTATATCAGATTCTTCCCTTCTTTCATCTCATTTCCTTCTTTAAAGCCACACAAAAGGTGAAAGTGGTCAAAGTCAGAATGAACAATTCAAACGGCCATCTTAGCATGTGTTGAGTTGGTATGTTACCTTCGACAGGAACATTTGGTTTACTGGATAATGTTTATTGCAGAAACACTGATCCTCCAAGTAGAACTGTTTACAAACACTAGCATTATTTTCTTGCCGAACGCGATTGGCATCCAATTATTAACTGTTATCATTCGGCGATATGCGATTGGCATCCAATTATTAACTGTTATCATTCGGCGATATGCGATTGGCATCCAATTCTTAACTGTTATCATTCGGCGATATGCGATTGGCATCCAATTATTAACTGTTATCATTCGGCGATATGCGATTGGCATCCAATTATTAACTGTTATCATTCGGCGATATGCGATTGGCATCCAATTATTAACTGCTATCATTCGGCGATACGCGATTGGCATCCAATTATTAACTGTTATCAGTCGGCGATACGCGATTGGCATCCAATTATTAACTGTTATCATTTGGCGATATGCACAATATTGTACACAAAACAAGAGGAACATCGTAGCGTTTCATACTCTTAAAATGTAAACACAAAACTGATTTTAAAACTGTTAAAATACGTCTTATTTTATGGATAGGTTTAGAAGTTTTAATTCATGACGCTTTATTTCATGTGTTTGTTGTTTCTAAATTAAACTTTAAATGTTTAATTTCACTGTTAACATCTTGTTAGTGGCTTTTAAAAAAGCAACAACAATCTTTATGTACAAATAGTGCTTGACTCTGCTGGATATTTTTGGAATTGAAGGACTTTGATGACTCAAGTAAGTGCTTTCACCTCAAATGTTTCCCATATCACAAACCTGTATTTGTTGCATCTTGAAACCTCACTACACAGTAAGTCATGTCTGCTTGATACAATGGCACGACTTAAATGTAACTTGTTATTTGTCTGTGATCGAAATTAGCACAAGCCTGTAAGCCTGGAACTGGTAAATTTTAAACTAAACTTACTCAGATTCACAGTTATATATATGAGTTAAAAACTTAGTGAGCTTGTAGCATTTTCATGCATTTTTAGTGAGCTTGTAGTAATTTCTTGTGCTAAAGATATAGTAATTCGTGCTTGCTTGGCCCAATTGCTAATTTCAATGACTTAGTTACCCACCGGAGTCTTAGCATGAATATACTAGCTTTGAACACATGCCCATTACTGATCTTCTGTTTTATGACCCTGGTTCCCTTGTCAGGTTTCCCAGGTGCCGGGTACCCTCCCATGATGGGAATGCCGCCGGTGGGCCCAGGAGGATATCCCATGAATCCTCAGAGTTCCCCAGCCCAGGTAGAGCAGAAACCCGAGAAGGTAACTTCTTAATTTTATTGTTAGCTCGACTATTCACCAAATAGTTAGAGCTATACAACTCGCCCATTCGTCAGCATCACAGTGGGCGTCTGTGTAATGCTCTGGTTAAGGTTTGCGTGCAAGAAGTCCTTATCTCTGTAACTAATTTAGATATTCAATTGAAACTTCACACATGTCTTCGAGGTCATTATGTGAGGTCACTGACCAAGGCCCATAATTCTGATTTGCAATTTAGCAGAATTATACCCCTTTTTGTACTTAGAAAATTCTGGTTAAAGTTTGCATGCAGCAACTCCATATCTCTATATCTACTACAGATATTCAATTGAAACTTCACACATGCTTCGGTGTCATTATATTAGGTCAATGGCCAAGACCCATTACTGTGACCAGCATTTTTGCAGAATTATGCCCCTTTTTGTACTTAGAAATATTGAGGTTAAAGTTTGTGTTAAAGTACATATCTCTGTAACTTCTACATACACAGTGTTAAAACGAAATGGTAACCTCTCCGATACAAATACAGTAGAACCTGTCTAAACCGAGCTATACCGGGACCAGGCCTATCGTTCTGTTTTCAGAGGTGTTCGGTTTACCCAGGTTCTTTTATTAAATGTCATTTTTCTTAAAATGTACCTTCTTTTTTATACGTTAATTTGATTATGTAACAAGACAACTACATTAATATTATAATGTTTACAGGTTTATTATAGTATATTATTTTTTATTGTTTGCATGTAAAAATGTATATTTGTACTTAAAGCGACAATCATTTAATCAATCAAAGTTCATATAGTCAGTTTACAACTTATTTACATCTGTTTAAAGAAATCACCAATTATTGACTGCTTTGAATACTTTAAACTTATTTATTTTAGCTCAATAGTATCGTGAGCCTTAGGTTTATAGAAATCAGTGATCAAAATATTGCTGAATTTACTATATGTTTAAAATTTATACTATAAATTAATTGCACTGTTGTGAAACATTTTAAATTATATACTGTACGTAAATTTCAACATAAAACACGACCGACAAATCTGTTTTTCAGGGGTTCCGCTGGCTCAAAAAAAGTTTTCGCCACTAAAATTCGCCACTTTTAAAATGTTTGAGCCAATTTTATTTGTCAGTCATGCTTCAGAATCTAATTAACAGTAACTGTAACTATTAAATAGCATTAATAACTACATTATTATAATTAAAACATAGCAGTGTAATCGTTACTTGTAGGAAATTACGATTTTACAACACTTAATTTTAACAGATTTAGTAATGTTGATCGTTGTGTAGGGTCGCGAAAATATATGACAATATCAAAATAACACTTTACTTGCAGATTGGTGATTCCTCTTTCTAATTTACATCTTCATTTGTTGATATAACAAATGTCTGTCCATAATTCATGTTAAAATGAATCATGATTGTGGACACACAGTTTGTTAATGTTCAGAAATAAATCCCGACACAGACCTGTTGTCCTTTGTTATAGGCTATATTTAGGTCAGCCTCGTTTTGGAATGAATGTTTACCACATGTCCTAAGTAGCTTTCCCCTAATTGCAGATAAAATCATTATACAATAACAACTAGCAGAAGATTAAAAATCAATAGTGCTGGTTTGGATTTCAACTGAGTGTGACTGTGCCTAACCAAGCGGAAAACTGATGCTGTGACGTCAGAGATAAGCTTTCACACCTTGACACGCTCATCTGCAACAACAGACTAATTAATGATCTGAAAACAAACAATGCCCTAAGGCCATATTTGGAGGCTCTGTGGTAACTTAATCTGCCCCAGTTTTGTTGCAATTGAGATTTTGCGTACCAGATTTAGCACTGTCTTAAATTATGTTGTCACTAATGAAATTCGCCACTTTGAAAAAACTGACAGCGTAACCCCTGGTTTTTCACAAGTTGACTATTGTCATATGCACCAACTAGCTGGTCACTAATTGCACCACTGCCTCGTTATCACTATGGCGATTATGCCCTTTCGGGTTCACGCCTCTGCGGTATCGCGAAGTGACACCTGACAGGATACACCGTTCGGTTTACTGAGGTTTTATAAGGTTGAATGAGATTAAATTTGTGATAAAATTGTTCGGTATTCGGTTTGGACAGGGTTTGGTTTATTAAGGTTTTTGGTATATAAAATAACAAGGAAAAAAATCGGGACCGACACAGCCGTTCGGTTTTGACAGGGATTCGGTTTTCACAGGGTTCGGTTTGGACAGGTTTCACTGTTGCCCAAAATGCACCCTCTCCATTAAATCAAGACATTTTTGGTGTATGCAAGTATACAAAACATGCTAATATGGCAATTATGAGTTAGATTAATTGAACATACATTATGCACGGAACATAAGCATGTTTCAGGTAAGTAATCATGGCATGGTAGATTTTGTAACACACACAAACGTGAACTAAATTAAAAGAAAACAATTTCAGACAGTCTTGAAACACACATATTTTACATCTTTAATAGGTACCTGAATGTGTTCTTTGGTCTACCAGTGTGTGTTCACTGGCGGAGCCAGGGGGGGGGTGCACCCGGCAAGCGCCCCCCCCCCCCCCAAAAAAAAACAACAGCCGGACCATACATATAAGGGCATTTATAAAACAGTAAAAACGGGATAAATATGCTTTAAACATTTTGCTCGCTTTGCAAAAGTTCAGCAAAAGAACAATAAAACTTTAGACAATGAGTATATATACCTTTATTCGTGGTTGATATTTTTTTCTTTTTAAATTCATATATAAAGATGTCAGATGCAATACACCATTGGCATAGGATACCACATAAAAGCAATTTATACTTTCCGAATTAATATGATTTAAAGTCGGAATTCAAGTCAAATCAATGACTACTTAAGAGTTTAACCAATTTTGTCTCAATCAATCCAAAAATCTAAATCAACAAACTTTGTGTTCAATGTTTTGATAGCAATCGCATTAAATTTCATATTGTTGAATGTATTAATAAGAAAGATATATACTGTGATAAATTAGAGTGGTGTCCACAATGTTAGCTTCAATCGACAATTCCTGGCGATTTCTTTTTTTTCCTGTACCATATGTCAGGGAAATAGACAAAAAGTCACATCACTTGCCTTATTAGTTCACAACGCAATCATACGAGTATCTTTCACAATATTTTGTTTAAAAACGATGTTCACCGTAAGTTCATCGATGAAAAAATAACAACAGTGCATAGCACAGAAGACAATTGATGATCATGACTGTGAACATGCGAGTTATTTAATGACATCCACTTCGAAAAGAGACCATTACACTTCGGTAAATGAATAATACAAATAATTCTGAATGGTATATGTTTGAATTTAGTCAGCCACGGATTTTACATGATTAAAAATGTTCCTGATATTCCTGATATATATAGCATTGAATGTCAAATACGTTTTTAGGGGACAGGCACATCAAACAAGGGCAATTTACAGGTGCATGACATACTGATGAACCAGCATGTCTTTCGAATAAATACGTTGAAGTATTTACTTATTAAGTGAAACATGATGATGATGATGATTGGATGATAGTGATGATGATGTGCACAGATTTTTTACATATCTTTATAATGGATCTGTAGCTGATCACTGCAGACCCACAGACAAAATAAAGTGGATATTACTGCCCGATCAAAAGTTTACACCCTGCTAACCGAAATCATGGACCCGCCCCTGCGTGTTAAGTGTATTGTCTGTCCATATTTATTTTTTTGAAAGGAAAATTGCCCCAAAATGACAAATACTGTATATAATACACGAAAACAGCATAAAATGAGTAAAACACAGACATCAATACGGAGAGGTTAATGGTACCTTCCAAATCTGATAACCGCCAAAAACTGGAAAATATCGCGGAAATAGGCAAACGGCAACCAAAGTTGTCTAGTAAAACAGATCATGTAATACGGGTAGTGGGAATTCCTTTCTCAAATAGTAGTATTCTGTACACAATGTTCCTTGAAACAAATTTATCTCAGATTTTTGGCTACTGTAAACTATATATGAGGCGCGTCGTGGGAAAACTGGACTTCATGCATATGCAGTCCGCACAGGCTAATTCGGGATGACACTTTCCGCCTAAAGTGGATTTATGGTTAGAAGAGACTTCCTTGAAACAGAAAATACCATAAACGCGGCAAGTGCCGTCCTGGATTAGCCTGTGCGGACTGCACAGGCTAATCCGGGACGACACTTTACGCACATGCATTAAGTCCGGTTTTCTCACTACGCGCCACATATCGACAAAAAAGTGACCTACCAGTAGTTCTCAGAGATGATTTATAACGGAGAGGGTGCATTTTGGGCTATTTTAACGGAGAGGTTACCGAATCGTTTTAACAACCTGACATATATTCAGTTGAAATTTCATGTTTTCATGGTCATTATGTAAGAACACTGACAGAATATATACTATCAAAGCGGAGTGAATAGTCGAGCGCGCTGTGCTTAGGCAGCTCTTGTTTTAATTTTTTTTTGAAAAATTACTGTTTTTGTCTATGAAAAACTGCAAATTGTTTTCCGTTCTGCAAATAAAAATTCCCAAATTCAGAGTTGAACATATGTGCTGTGAAATTCAAGTTATTGCTGTTTCAGTTAAACATGTATGAAATCGGTTATTGTTGAAAACAATGTGCAAATTAGTGATACGTCTTATAAATTTTATTATCAGATTTCTAGTTATCGTACCTTCGCTGGTAATGGTTCCATTCACAAACATGTTGCAAAAAAAATCATTGACTTAAAGTAGACTAAAGGTGACATAATTCACTTAAAGGTTAATGTTGAGAGTAAAAGCAAACTTTGTAATCTCTGTACAGAAGTCTCCATGGACTGAGCACAAGGCTCCAGATGGCCGCACTTACTACTACAACCATGTGTCAAAACAGTCCAGCTGGGAGAAACCCAAAGACCTTCAAACTGAGACCGAGGTAACACAGTATTTGCTGAAAAAAAATGTACATTTGATGCATTGATTAGTAGTTTGTGTAAAATTCAGTGTGCAATAATGTTTGAGCTGACAAATATTAAATGTTTATACAAGTTTAAGGAAGTTAATTTACATCTGAATGTGTTAGAAATAATTTTAGAAATTGTGTGTGTCTTTGTTGAGAGCATGAACTTCCATGCAAAAAATATTGTTTGAAATAATATTGCAATTAAAGCTCTTAGAATAAAAACAAATCATATTTAAAGCCGCAGTCCATAGAATATAATTTTCAATACACTGTAAACTGGCAATAGTTCTAATGAACGTTAATGGTATTTATTCGACTGAAAACTGTTTCTTTTGTACAAAAGGCATTTTATAATTTCTTTGTTCGAAAACTTTTGGTACGAACTGAGTAGACAATAATGTACATGCTGATTTAATCCAGAGGCATTACCAGGTTTCACCGATTTCAATGCGTTTTTTTGCATTTTGATCGGTAAGATGTCCATGAGAAGCGATTTCTGCAGTTTTATTTTTATTAACATATTTCTGGACTGCGGTTTTAAGAGCTTCATGAATTCATGAGGAATCAGTGTCTTAAAAAGTTGTTAAAAATTAATCAGTAAAATAAGTTCCGAAATCTAGTTTCTGTTTAAAACAGTTGTATTATTTAACGTTATTATGCAGCAATTTTGTTCACAGCTTTGCGAATGGGTCTGCTTCCCATAAAATTGGGAACTTGGTGTCATGAAATGATGCAGTTGTGATCAATTTAAGAAAGAAATTTAATTAATGATGAATTTCTTATGCAAGTGTTTTATTGGTTGAACTTGGTATTTGAACTATGGATAAACCCTCCATAACCATTTCATGATTACCAGTAACAACTAACATTTTTTATGTATTTAGATTTTTATGTACCCGCATCTTGATGCAGGAGGCATATAGTGATTTTCCGTCCTTCCGTCCTTGACAAGGTTAAGTCGATGTTACCGTTTCGTCTAGCACCAACACCGCTTACTGCAACGCTTTGATACTTACACAGTTGTTGCTTATGACCATTCCCTATCCACCCATATCACCCAACCTCACTTTGACCTTGACCTAATTTGGACTTAAAATAATTCAAAAGTGCCATTTCTTGGTTAACTAGATTTTACCGTTTCGTCTAGCACCAACACCGCTTACTACAGTACTTAGATATGTACACAGTTGTTACTTATGACTGTTCCCAATCCACCCATATCACCCAACCTCACTTTGACCGTGACCTTGACCTAATTTCCACTTAGAATAATTCAACTTGGCTGTTACTTGGTTAACTAGATTTTACCATTTCGTCTAGCACCAACATGGCTTGCTGCAACACTTGGATACTTACACAGTTGTTACTTATGAACGTTCCCAATCCACCCATATCACCCAACCTCACTTTGACCTTAACCTTAACCTAATCTGGACTAAGAAATGGTCTACACTGCACCAACCGGGGGCATGTGTGTTTATCAAACACAGAATCTTGTTCACTTCTGATTTGGGATTTTTTTTTTCATTCCAAATGGGAAAAATATATATATTGGCATTGGGAATGGGTCCTGATAGCAGACCCTGTTAAATAAGGAATCCAGCGCTCTTGATAAGGGGCGTATCGGCGTATAATAAATTTCGCCATAAAATATTTCAAACATTGCACAGACTAGGAAAGTATCTGCTGCAATTAAATTCATTGTATTTCAAAATGCATTCAATACTGAATATATAATACTACTATTATGTTCCTGGAATCTAATTTAAATTTGTAAACAATTTAAGGTACAATATATTTATGCATATAAAAAAGGTTATAGCACAAGCAATTCCAGATTCAGATGAAATATATCTTGCAAATAATTAACCTACATTTTGTCAAAAAGTACATGTTGGCATCTTTCTTTAAAAAATACATCATAAATTTGTTTTAAATTGCTGCTATGAGCATGAAAAAAGAAAATAATGCAGTATGTTCACCCCATAATTGTTGATGCACAAAGAGTACCGGTACTAATACTCCTTAATATTTTTGCTTTACCCCTTATTGTCAAGTTTTGAAGAGTACTGTTACTCATTTCCTCAATCCTTATTAAGAACGCTGGGAATCATTATTATTTGCTTTTCAGTGAAATATAGAATTTCATTGGTGGAGGAAATTTTGGTATTTTCACTGTTGGTTTACCTCCCTTGGCAAATGTATATACATGTACAGTATTTACATACATTTGTTTTCAGAAAACGCATGATAAAGTTCAACAAAAATATAATATAGCGACAACCACGCACAAATTATGGCACTTTTTTACCACCATTCTTATGATAAACAACTTTGGAATCATTTACGACGTCAGAATACACAAACGTGTGACGTTTAAGCTTATCACGCGCAGTTTTGTTAATTTTTTTCCAAAAGCATAGAATAAAAAGAAAATACGTTGGTTTCGGTGAATGATGGAATATTTATTGCACTCGTGGTAATAAAAAATAATATTTTCACTCATGGCTACGCCATTCATGAAAAAATATTTTTTATAACCGCTTGTGAAATGAAATTTGATGGTTCACCGAAATCAACAAATATCCTGTATATCAGTATTATACATGTATACTGTTGCAGCTGTTGCTGTCTCGGTGTCCCTGGAAAGAGTACAAGTCGGACACCGGCAAGGTCTACTTTCATAACTCTGTCACCAAGGAGTCGCGCTGGACCAAGCCCAAAGAACTCGAGGAATTGGAAGGTATCGAATACAGGGGTGGTTTTCACAAAGCATCTTAAGTTAAATTTGATCCTTATCCTTAAATCTGGAAACGTCCTTTACTGTATCATTCCCTTTAAAATGAGTAAATAACTTGTTAATATTTTAAAATTACATTAGAACTAAAATGTATACTGAATAATGTAAAAAAAAATTACTAGCATATTTAGTAAACAGTAAAAACATATTACTCTTTTGAACTTAAGAGACAAAAATTTAAGAAATTACTTAAGATGTTTCGTGAATACAGCCCCAGGCTTCTCTAATCTTCCATTTTTGTTAAAGGCCAAAAAAAGATTGTTTTCTCGCCCGCAACCTAGCTGTAAGAATCACTCCTACCCAAAATATTTTATTTTTGGGGGTCAAAATTGTGGGACCGAATATGTAAAACATTTATAATAAGTATGAATTTTCCTTTCAGGAGATGTTTTTTGTTGTTGTTTGAAAGTAATGAAAGTTCTATAATTATGATTTAGACTGTCAAAACATCCTTTGTTGATCTACTCTATAGATGAAACACAGAAATTCCCTTGTCAAAATAATGATGTGTTTAAATGTTGTAAGCCAAAAATAATATTTTTCCTACCTACCTACCCACACTTTCTAAGCATAGGTCGTGGGTCTCATGCTTTATTTACGGCCTAAAGAATATCTATTGGTAAGATGAATTGGAAGATTTTGAATGCATGCCTGTCTAATCTGCCATATATTTTACTGAAACTATCAGTCCTGTCAGGGGTGGCGTAATTTCCAAGTGCACTTGTTTGAAAGACAGTTTAACTTGTCTTTTGTATAATTAACAACTTTTGGAAATTTTTCTTCGAAGCTTTGCTAAATGTTAGGTAAATTTTGATTTTATTATTAAGAAATAAATCTGCCTAATGAGGCATATCTTATTTCAGCAAGCATTGCCAAGCAGAGGGAAGCTGAAAAGTGAGTATCATTATCTTTTCATTGACATTTGTATCTTGTGGTAAACCTGAAATTTTTTATGCTTCAATTGTTATTTTATAATGTAAATATGCATATAACTGGATTGTATAGAAATTGTTTATGATAGTTTTCATTCAAAGTATTGTCACTTTTGTAATCTCTATCAAAGTGCAATTAATAGTATAAAAGTTGTTAGTGATTAAAATTTAAAAACATTTGAAATGTCAACTAAATGTACATGTACGAGGGCATTCATAAAGTTCCCAGACTGAGTGTATTGGTGAGTACACAATGAGATTTTCAATATTATAATCTTGGTCGGAACTAAAAAAAATAAATAAAAAAGTAGCCAAAGTTGTAGGTAAAAATTGCTAAAACTACCTGTCATTTTGAAATATGTTCATTTACAGAAAAATGTGGAAATACCCTTAATTTTCAAATAAGTGCCAAAATGTTGGTAGCTATTGGTTGTTTGGGGTAATGGTAACATTAACATAGATTATGTAAATTTCACTGATATGTTTCAGGGGTAGTGGTGATGCCACTGAGGAAGCTCCCAAGGTGGAAGCAAGCAAACCACTGTCCACTATCGAGCAGTCAATGCAGGCAACTCTGGCAAGTATTGAGTTACCTCCCCCACCCACTTCCGCTGCAGCACAGGTCAAACAGCCCGAAAAAGAAAGCTCGGAGAGCAGGTGGGTTCTCTTGGAATGGTATAATTTTATCAGTTGGGTTTGAACTTAAATGTCAAATCATCTCATACATCAGACCAGGGGTCATACTAATTTATCTTAACTTGTCATTTTAGAAGATTGTCAAGATAGAAAATACATAATGATGTTGCTGGACTATTTATATGTTAATCCCTTTACCGCAAAACAAAACATTGTTTATAATAAATCTAATAATTAATAAATACTATGCATCATAAACAGTGCTGATGGAATAAAAAGATAAATAAATTGATGAATTTAAGGTTAAGGATAAAATATTACCAGAAGCTTTCACTTAAGGAACACAGACCTAGGGTTAACACTTGCTTGTGTGCTAGTGGGCACACATCCATAATGACGATGTTTCTTTATATATGAGGCATGTAGTGGGCAAACAGGGCTTAATGCATGTCCTTAAAGTGTCGTCCCGGATTAGCCTGTGCGGACGGCACTTTCCGCTTTTATGGTATTTTCTGTTTCAATGAAGTCTCTTCTAAACATAAATCCACAGTAGGTGGAAAGTGCCTTCCAGGATTAGCCTGTGCGGACACATGCATTAAGCCCGGTTTTCCTATGACACTCCTCGTATAATGAGTGGCGTGTTTTGTGAGAGTGTACATGTAGTTCCAATTAATTTCAGTAGTTCGGAATCTGAAGAGGAAAAACCACCACAGAAGAAACAGACGCCTTTGAAGTTCAGGAATAAGAAAGAGGCGATGGACGCTTTCAAGGCACTATTAAAAGAGAAGGTAGTATTCTTTCAACAAGTAAATGTTTTGGATCGCAAGTTATTTAGACTAAAAAGAGAACAAATTTGTAATTATTTTTTTAAACATTTAAACCTTAAAATGGTGTCAAAAAAAGTAACAAAGCACTTAAAATGTATAAACAGGGCATCAAATTTAAATGTTTTTTGCCAAGTAAATCTTGTACTAAAAGGTGTAAAAGATACTGACTGTTTTTGTTTAGTTTTCTTTATGAAAATCGGCAAATACTGACTCTGCTTAGGATACAGAATTTAGAGTGTATCAGTGTTTTTTTTCACCTTTGGGGTAAAGGTGGCGGGGCCCTTCAGACGGAGAATTTTACGGCAAAAGGGGAATAGTTTTTTTAGAAAAGCATTGTAACATTTTCATATTCTACTTTGTTATAAAACATTAATGAATTGTTTTGCTACAAATGATTCTTAGATTATGCACAAACTTGGTTTGAAAAAAAAATTGCTAGGATTGTTTACGAAAATTCCTCCATCTTAGTGCAAAAAACAACACTGGAGTGTATAGAACGACTCTGAATTTTTACATAAGATATTGTTAGTGTTCCCCTAAGTACCTTCATCCATTATCAACTTTTTGCCATACAGAAAAAAGTGCTTGCATTTTCATTTTAATGCAGTCTTACCAGTAATTGTCAGGAACTTGTTAAGCGAGGTATTTGATATCTGACATTTTTATCGTGAAATCTATTCCACAATGTAACAGAAAGTACCGTCCAATGCATCGTGGGAGAATGCCATGAAGCTGATTGTGAATGACCCCAGGTACGGAGCTCTGAAGCACCTGAACGAGAGAAAGCAGGCTTTCAACGAGTACAAGACACAGCGGGTGAAGGAGGAGAAGGTATGGTCTTAACGTGAATTGTATATGCCATGATAAAATATTTAAAAAAAATTATCTTATAAATGTTTTGGTCACAGTTGTGTAATGGATTTGGTGTCTGCCTTGCGATCGGGAAGTCATGAGTTCGATCCCTACTTAGAGAGTGTTCAAATGCTTTTTCTACAGACACCCAAGTACTGGTTCTACCCAGGAAACAGACTCAAGATTGTTTCTGTAAGCCTCAGGCTTTGGACCCAGTTCAGTTAAAATAAATAGGTTTAAACTTAAGGTAGCAAAAAGTGGGATTTAAACACAAACAAGAAAGAACAGGAGGGCATGTAAATGCATTGCAGCTTTAGTGTTTTTGAATGTATTTGACTAGTTTCCTGGTATAGTAATCTAACTATATGCATATAGTTTATAATAATGTATGGCGCTCCCATGGTGTTCTAGTTAATATATGTATTTATTTCCAACCTAAATTCATTTTATCCCGTCATGGGATAAATAAAATACTAGGAAAGTGTTGAAAAGGCTTGCCAATGCTCATGGTTCAGGTTTTCTAAGCCTCGTTAAATAAACATATGAGGGGCGTCGTGGGAAAACCAGTCTTAATGCATGTGCTTAAAGTGTCGTCCCGGATTAGCCTGTGCAGTCCGCACAGGCTAATCCAGGACGGCACTTTCCGCTTTTATAGTATTTTCTGTTTCAAGGAAGTCTCTTCTAAACATAAATCCTCTGTCGGCGGAAAGTGCCGTCCTGGATTAGCCTGTGAACGCAATGCCTTATCACCGGCGTAGTAATATCTGTGTGTCATATTTTTATGCAAATTATATTTCGACAAGAATATTTACATGAACTAAGATGTCATACTGTTCAGTGTTACTCTTTTTTGCATTTTTTGTTGACGTTTGAGTAAATGTTTTTATAATTAATATACATGAACATTTCGTTCCAGTTCTTCTTCTACAAAAATCAATCTGACATTTTTTTTCACTTTTGCTTGATAGTATTCTATCATGCAAGGTCTACAAGTGTTATTATTAAACAAAGCCATTTCGCTAGCAAGTACTATGTACATGTTATGGTATTTAATGTAAACATTACTTTTCTTAGAAGCGACCACAGAAAATCTCCATGACGTAACATCGGTTCAGGAACGTATCTTTAAAATGTATATAATTTCACATTGATGTGTCTATTTGCTAGGTGCATTTAGATCGTCTAATTTATTGTGCATTTATATCACAGTTAATAGTGATGAATTGTTTAACATGTACAATAAGAAACAAATGCACTTTGAGATTTATATTAAAATGTTATCCTTTCGAATACACGTTATGCCCAGGCAAAGAAAAGAGCTTAGATACGCCCGTGTGGATGCTATTGATCGATGACCTAGCTTACACGTTATCACTTGTTTAGTGATGTCATTTGTGGATTGTTTTGCATTTTTCTCGCCGTGTTAAAATTTTGATATATGGTGTGGATTTAAAGCATTTTAAGTCTCCATCTGTTGTGTTAATAATTCAACAGGATTATTCAGGATCTGTTAAACTCTCACATTAGGAATTGTGTGTTTTTAAAGTGTCAGAACTCAACTGTGGAATAGAAATATTCATGATGTGGATTTACTGTCTTGCTAACAAAGCACCTCTTATTTTATATTAATCTTCCTAAAGCATTAATAATGTTTGGTGCTTGTTGGCTATACCGGCCAAAATAGCAGTTCTTCTTGATGTCACAGGTATTTTTGCATTTGTTTAAGTTGCTTTTTTAGTTTTGTAGCGATATGATTTATGCAAGGAAAATAAAAATGTTATGACTCAAAATGCTTACGCTAAATTTTCTTTTGTCGCAGAAAATTGAATGTCAAAATAAGGAGAAAATGACATTTTTGTAGGGAACTATTTTATTAATCGTAGTTTGCATTCTTTTTTGTGTAGTTCGGTTATAAGGGGCGGTACTTCGCTGTTCCGAATAAGAAAACTGCTGTGCGTGATATTTCTCTTAGAATGGCAATAAAATGCATGTTAAACAAAAATAATATAAAGGAATGCTATGAAATCATCCCAAATATAATGTAAATATAGGGATTGAAATTAATTTTGGTTGCGTTCATTCGATTATGAACGCAATGGTCAAACTGGCAAATTATCCATGAAGCGCTAGCGCGCATCATGGATTTGCCAGTTTGACCATTGCGTTCATAATCGCATGAACGCAACCAAAATTAAATTAAATCCTTAATTCAACACAAACCTGGTGTTCTCTTATATGTATTTGACTTGGAGGGCTTGGCAATGTGCTGTCGGCTATTTAAATACGTTATTACATGTACTATAATGAAAAAATTACATCTAAAGAGGACTTTCTTGCCATTTTAAGGTGGCTATTGACTCTGAAAACAAGGAAAGTGTGAATAAATTTCCCTGAAAAGATAAATCAGGGAATTAAAAATTTTGACAAAATCGGGGAAAAATAAGGAAATTTGACCAAAGGTGAATGAAAAAAATAAAAGTGCAATTTAGAATATTAGAAATGATTAGACTGTTGTGACAAAAAAAAAAATACAAATATCATTTTGGTATCTAATATAATGTAAGCTGTAGTAAAAATGGCTAGAAGCACAGCTTGGCATTCATTTATTTAAATACACCACTATCGACAAATCGTAAATTAGAAATCATTAGCAATGATTAAACTTTTGTGACAAAAAAAGAATACAAATATCATTTGTATAGAATAAAATGTTAGCTGTAGTAAAATGACTAGAAGCAGAGTTTGCCAATCATTTATTTAAATACACAACTATCCACAACTTGAAACAGTACTCTGACAGTGAAGGTCAGGGGAAATAACTATCTGCTCAGGAAAAAAGCAGTGAAATATCAGGGAATTTCTATTGTGAATTGAGGTTGCCATCTTGTTTTAGTTTTAACTATTTGTTTTATCACACTGTTTAACAGGAGGAGGCACGTTTGCGAGCAAAGCAGGCTAAAGAAGACCTCGAGAAGTTCCTGTTGAGACACGAGAAAATGACTTCCGCAGTGAAATACTGGTACTTGCAAATTTAGACTTAAATTTCATTCATGTGTTGTTTGGTTCAATGAATTCAATTAGGGTCAGCATATTGGTACACAAATACACAACAGTGTTTGCAAGCAATTTAATTGGCAACATATTCTTTTGAATTTACATATCTTTTGGGGATAAAGTTTTAAAACCATGTCTTGTGGAGGTATTTTCATTACAAAATTGTAGCCAATCAGAATTTCTCTTTGCCGAATTTTCAGATCTGTAGCTATTGGCTAATCTGGTCAAGTAAAAAGAAAGCTCTGGGGTGGGGTTTAAAAAGCTCCTAAGGGAAATCTTAACCTCAGTTGTGGGGGTTGGTCATGAAATTATTTCTACGGCCATTCTCCCCCTACCTCTGATTCAAGTAGGGCAGTTGTCAGTTACTGGCATAAGTATGTGCACTGGTAAACCAACTTACCCAAGAAAAGTGTGAGGAAGTTAGCTGACCGCCGTTATATGACTGAAATACTGTTGAATACGGCGAAAAAACCCAAACAAACAAACAAACAAAAATGTACTTAAGTGAAATTTCAGATGTAAATTTGAATGTGAAATCCAATGATTTCTGTTATCAAAATCGTACATTATGAATCATCTAAGAAATATTTACTAATTTGAAATATTTTAATATAAAATGACCTGTAAATGAAACAGCCACAGACTTCAGGAATTTCTTGAATTTAAGATATTTACTTAAGTTTTCCCAAAGAAGCCTGGTGAATGCTAACCCTGGTGCATACATTCACATTGACTCGACATATTCCAGGAAAGCTGACAGCATGTTCACTGACTACGAGGAATGGCAGTCGGTCCACGACCGGGACAGACGGGACCTCTTTGACGACGTTATTCACATGCTGGAAAAACGTGAAAAGGTATATAAAACATGTTTATCACATATAGTAATTGGTACTCAGCGTTTTTCCTCACCACTTTGGGAATGGTACCGGTACCGGTCAAATTGGGAAAATTAGCGTTATTTTCATCCAAATTAGGAATTTTATCACTTTCATTACAAAATGTCATAAAAGATGTAAAAACAGTATGTTACTTCCCCTGGCTGTTAACAGTAACCCAGATTTTTTTTTCAGGCCCCCCAGTCCCTTCGTAGAATTTTTTTTGGCGACATGTGTCATATGACGTTATCTGGTGCGTTTAAGCTCTTAAAATTATGGCTAACACGTTTTCATTTTTTTTGTAAACGTTTAAACGAAATGAAATAGACGAAACATCACCATTTAAACGGTATACCTCTAGCCTTTTAAAAATAAAAAGTCTCATTGTAAGAATCATGATTAAAATACATGTATATTATACATGCTTTGTTCTTGCAAAAACGGCGGGATAATTTCCCCGTGCACGTTGTGCCTGCGCGCGTCAAATGTTAAGACCTGTATTTAGAAAGCACATGGTCGGTACACGCACGCTTTCCATGCGTGGAACGTGACGTCGTGGTTGTCATTAGACATTTCGCGCTCTTTTGCAGAAAACACGGGTTTTACATGGCATACATGTACATAAACAAGACCGCTTGTGTTTACGAAACTACAACACTGAGCAGTAACAGTGGGTAGGCTTAGGTAGATTGATTTTTCGCAGTTTATTTTTTAAAGTTATGAATTTTTTTAATTAACAAGTGTGCATATTATAAAATACGAAAGCTTGTTTACTTTTTAGGTGGACAATACGCATGACGCGCGTATAAGGTTACTTGTGTGTGGATACATGCCAACTGCGCTGATTGGTCAGATATAACGTCATTCCAAAGCGAAGATAAACTGAGCGTTTCTATTGGCTCATTTCGATTTTACTGCAGTTGAAACTCCGCCTACATGGCGGTGCTTCAGGGTGATTGATTGCGGCTTAGAAATAACTGTTCATTGTTAAAATTTTCGGCGAATTGACACTCGCTTTGATCATTCACTGACTTTATAGAGTGGGTGTACATGTTTCTCGAGTGATAAACGGCCATTGTGACGTAAGAGATTAGCTTTCACAACAGGAATTGTCGGTCTGCTGCAGTCAACACAGCTTATTAATTGATAAAGTACACGTGCCTCGGGCGATGTTTATAAGCGCAATACTAATATATGGCGCTCCGGATATGTTCAAGTTAAAATTAAACGCCCAGGCACCGGGGCGCTAAAACAGCCTGGGGAAGGCCGTGCAGCTGTGCGTGGAGGTTTACGCTTGGGTAAAACTACAGTAAAATACAGGAACATCGTCGACCTTTTCAGGGTCTTTTTGGATTTTTTTCTTACATTTGGGGTTTTTTTAACTTCAAATTGGGAAAAATAGTCAGAAAATCCGATTGGGAATGGTACCGTTTTCGGGTACCAACTTTATATAGAGGAAAAACGCTGGTACTATGGGTACTGCTTGTTTCAAATAGAAAAAAGGCCACAGATGCCTTGTAACATGCGTGTGATTATTCTGTGTGAAATCCAATGATTACCGCTTGTTTCAAATAGAAAAAAGGCCACAGATGCCTTGTAACATGCGTGTGATTCTTCTGTGTGAAATCCAATGATTACCGCTTGTTTCAAATAGAAAAAAGGCTACAGATGCCTTGTAACATGCGTGTGATTCTTCTGTGTGAAATCCAATGATTAACGCTTGTTTCAAATAGAAAAAAGGCCACCTATGCCTTGTAACATGCGTGTGATACTTCTGTGTAAAATCCAATGATTACCGCTTGTTTCAAATAGAAAAAAGGCCACAGATGCCTTGTAACATGCGTGTGATTCTTCTGTGTGAAATCCAATGATTACCGCTTGTTTCAAATAGAAAAAAGGCCACAGATGCCTTGTAACATGCGTGTGATTCTTCTGTGTGAAATCCAATGATTACCGCTTGTTTCAAATAGAAAAAAGGCCACAGATGCCTTGTAACATGCGTGTGATTCTTCTGTGTAAATCCAAGGATTTCTGTTAACAAAACGGTCAGTTACAGGGCTTCATAAATATACCTCCCTTTCATCTGTGGAGTTTTTGTGAACTTGGCCCATATTCATCAACCCATTCTTTTGACATAAGAATAAAGAATGTGTGGCGTGTCGTGGGAAAACCAGTTTTAATGCATGTGCGTAAAGTGTTGTCCTGGATCAGCCTGTGCAGTCTGCTCAGGCTGATCCAGGATGGCATTTTCCGCCTTCAGTGGATATATGTTTAGAAGAGACTTCCTTGAAACAGAAAATACAATAAAAGCGGAAAGTGCCGTCCTGGATTAGCCCGTGCGGACTGCACAATCTAATCCAGGACGACACTTTACGCTCATGCATTAAGATCGGTTTTCTCACAACGTGCCACATATAGACTCAAGAATACATGCTTGTGAGTTCGTGTATATGCATAGTTTTTGGAATACCAATGTCGCTGATGGCATTAATAGTTCATTTTATAAATAAGAATGCTGAAATGAATGTCGGTGTATACAAAAGAAGAATAAAAAATTAACAGCACCCTTAGAAATTAGAATAGAACAGTTTCAAGAATATTCTTTATTCTTCGTGTCTTAAGTCTAATGAGTCTTTGAATGTGTTGGCCAACACAGGTATAAATCGTGTCCTTACTGGAAGTAGTGAAGACACAACAGACAAGTAAGGCACTTTGAGATTTGCCACCCCTGTTAGGCACTTTAAAAGCACTGGCTTTATTATAATACAGTGTTTTTTTAGGGCCTCTTTGGGGCTGAAATTTGGCCCCATTCCCCTACTTAAAAAAGTATTTTTTTTTTCCCCTATATTTACCTTAAAATTCCCTCTGAATGTAAGCTTTATTTTGAAACATAATTGAACAAAACCAGACAAAGATGGAGGAATTTTTTTAAACACATCAATTTTTCATCAAACCAAGTTAGTGCATACAATGTAATCTAAGTTATCATTTGTAACAAAATAATTCATTCATGTTTTATAACAAAGTAGAATATAAACATATATAAATAATACTTTAAAAAAACACACCATTTTGCCGTTTAATTCCCCATCTGAAAGGCCCCGCCACCTTTCTCCCAAAAGTGGAACTTCACTTTCCGCCGAGGATTTTATGTAAAGAATCCAGTTCTGTTTCAGGAAGAAGCAAAGACAC
Organism: Congeria kusceri; assembly: GCA_027627225.1. NCBI lineage: Eukaryota > Metazoa > Mollusca > Bivalvia > Myida > Dreissenidae > Congeria > Congeria kusceri. The sequence goes on from CM051038.1 coordinate 14,010,764, forward strand.
TGAGAAAGAGGAACATCAAGGTGTTCAGTGAGATCCTGGACTCCATGCCCAACCTGACGTACGGCACCACATGGTCGGAGGCTCAGCAGATGTTACTGGACAACCCACGCTTCACAGAGGATCCAGACCTTCAGAGTGAGTAGGCTGGGGCCGTATTTCAGAATCGTCTTAAGTGTAACTTAATATGAGGCGCGTCTTGGAAAAACGGGGCTTAATGCATGTGCGTAAAGTGTGGTCCCGGATTAGCCTGTGCAGTCCGCACAGGCTAATCCAGGACGGCACTTTCCGCCTACAGTGGCTTTATGTTTAGAAGAGACTTTCTTGAAACAGAAAATACCATAAAAGCGGAAGTGCCGTCCCGGATTAGCCTATGCGGACTGCACAAGCTATTCGGGGACGACACTACGCACATGCATTAGGTCCGGTTTTCCCATGATGCGCCTCATATATTTTCATTGAAGTTCCAGTTTTCTGTAAGTTTATATTTTTATATAAATTAATTATAGAACCAAATAAGAGTTAAGTAAACAGTAGTTCATCATTAGTTAATCATGAGTGAACACTAAGCAGAATTTCAGGAAGGCATGATATAAAAATGCTGAAGAAAAATGTCAATTTTAAGGCTAAGGATAAGATTTTACTGAATATGTTTCTAGAATATGACACCTGTAGTACTGGTATTTATAAAGACTCTTAGTCAAAAATTAAGAAAAATCTTAAAATTCTGAAATTTTATATTGGGATTTCTCACATAGAAATGTATAGTCCAACAGTGACCTCTGAGACACCAACGGTTAGCACAGTCTATTTGATAGGGGTATCAATGTAATTGCTACTTTTAGTGTCAGTTTAATTTGCCATTAATTTCAAATATAGTATTCATGTTGATGAACAGACAACTGCAAGCAAAAGAAGAATGGTCGAGTGGTATGCATGAAATATTTTGGTGTTGGCAAACCGGGTTCGAATCTGGTGTGCAAACATTTTTGTAAAATTTTATTTTGAATTGAAATTTATGAAATGATATCTGTTGCTTTTTTATATTCTGTGTTCTGTAAATTGTGGTTGTGTTATTTTTTTCCAACTATCAATAGCATGACAATAATAACAATTACAAAATCGAAATCATTCACGCCATTTACTTGCTGTGTCGGTCTCAGAGTAAGCAGTTTCCCTTCACTTGCTATGTCCATATAGGCGTATACCAGTCATCAAAAGTCATCAACAACATTATATACTATGTCTTATTTTTATGAAATTGAAACAAAATGTTTCAACAGCAGGAATCAAGCTCATGGCCATTGGTTCAAAAATACCCCGCACCGCGTTATTTTACCATCTGAGCCATTTATTAGGTCGACTCAGAGTCAGCAGTTTCCCTTCACTTGCTATGTCCGTATAGGCGTATACCAGTCATCAAAAGTCATCAACAACATTATATACTATGTCTTATTTTTATGAAATTGAAACAAAAAGTTTCAACAGCAGGAATCAAGCTCATGGCCATTGGTTCAAAAATACCCCGCACCGCGTTATTTTACCATCTGAGCCATTTATTAGGTCGACTATTCGAAGAGTAGGTGAGCTTTCCTACTACCCCCGGCGTTGGCGTCCGCGTCTGAATTTGGTTAAAGTTTTTATTCAAAAGTATTGTAACTTCAAAACTACATAAGTTATTCACTTGAAACTTGGAATATTCCTTTGTCATCAACTCCAGTGTCAGGGGCAATATTCCCCATAACTCTGTTTTGTATTTTGACAGAGTAATGCCCCGTTTTCACTTAGATTTTCGGGTTAAAGTTTATATTCAAAAGTTTTGTAACTTCAAGACTACATAAGTTATTCACTTGAAACTTCGAACTAACCTTTGTCATCAACTCCAGTATCAAGGGCAACATTCCCGATAGCACTGTTTTGTATTTTGACAGAGTTATGCCCCCTTTTTCACATAGATTTTCTGGTTAAAGTTTATATTCAAAAGTTTGGTTACTTCAAAACTACATAAGTTATTCACCTGAAACTTGGAACGAACCTTTGTCATCAACTCTAGTATCAGGGTCAACATTACCCATAACACTGTTTTGTATTTTGACAGAGTTATGCCCCTTTACGTAGATTTTCTGGTTAAAGTTTGTATTCAAAAGTTTTGTGACTTCAAAACTAGATAAGTTATTCACTTGAAACTTGGATTTAACCTTTGTCATCAACTCTAGTATGAGGGGCAACATCACCCATAACTCTGTTTTGTATTTTGACAGAGTTAGCCCACTTTTAACATAGACTTTGTTGTTAATGTTTTTGTACCAAAAATTTATAAACTATACAAGGCTTCACTTAAAAGTTTTGTATTTTAATAAATGTATGTCCCTTCCACTATCCAAAATACGTACCAACTGAAATACTTCGAATAGTCGAGCGCGCTGTCCTCTAACAGCTCTTGTGCATATTGATGGTAGTGGATATATACGAATACAAACATTCACGGTACCGGTGCAGTGAGTCATCATTTCATTGCTGTTACCTCGCGTTTATATGATTTACCTATTTTTGGGACATACTATTATTCTAGTACATGGTCACATCTCAATGCGCACTGTTTATCTATAAATGTTTGCACAGTTTGATACTGGCATTACAATATAATTGCATGTATATTGATATTTAGTATCTGTCATGAACATGATTTGTTCCATATCGTTATTTTCAACTCAAGTAAAGAATAACATATTTTAATATTTATAAATATGGTTCTAAAAGTGCTGCAACCTGATCATTTTTGGTCTAAAAACTGTTTGGAATGGAAAAAAAAGTGAAAAAGTTACATAATTTAAGGTTGTATCTCTTTTTCTTTGCTTGTGAAATTGTAATCTTTCTTAATTATACACTTTGCTTCTTTTTTTTCAGATATGGACAAAGAGGATGCCCTGGTCTGTTTTGAGGAGCACATACGAATGCTGGAGCAAGAGAACGACGACGAAAAGGAACGAGAAAGGCGTCGTGTCAAACGGCAGCAGCGGAAGAATCGGGAAGGGTTTCTCGTACTACTGGATGAGCTTCATGAGCAGGGCCGGCTCAACTCGATGTCTCTCTGGATGGACCTGTTTCACATCGTCAGCTCCGATATTAGGTTCCAGCAGATGCTTGGTCAGCCAGGTGTGTACAGCGTTATTTTCATTTGCATCGGGAATGGGTCTGGTACCCATCAAAATGGGAATTTTGCGTCGTGAAACCTGGCAATTACGAAATATTTAAGATAGAAATTTAATAAATGAGGAACTTAAACAAGTTTTAAAATAGTAGAGTTTGATATTTTAATGGTGTTATTATCTATAACCATGCAGGTTATATATGATTTACAACTTAAACTCATATTTCTTAATTATTTAGGATTTTTTGTCACTTTTGATTTGGGAAATGTTTCATCCTATTTGAAAAAAATAAACCATATTTGGCATGGGGAATGGGTCATTTGAACGGACCTTGTTATATAAGGAAAAAAATCACTGGTGTAAGAAATGGTCTCTTTGATTGTGGAAAATAAATTCCCAACAAAAGCAGCTATTTAAATATTCAATAATATATGTAATAGCCAGTGAGGTGATTTTAAAACGCATTTTGTTGGGTTAGAACTTGGCATTCTGAAAGAAAATACTTGGTATTGCTTAAGCATAGACCTTTCTAGGTTTTGCCACCAACATTTTAAACTCCTCCCTAACTGTTGTTATCAGATTAATGTCCAATCTTAAAATGTCACAAAAAAGTTACAAGTTTACCTTGTGATCTTTTGTGAAAAATAGGTTAACCGTTACTCACCTGACATGCAGTTGTAGTGATTGGATAAACTTGCTGAGTAATTTGCGTTTGATTGACATTTGTAGAAACGTCAATTGCTTAAAATGTAAAACATTATATCATGTTATGCATGCCGCAAAGAAAATTATGTAACCGTTTGGAGTGTGCAACATGGCATCTGCAATAATTGTGGGTCAAGGTAGTGTAATGCATACAGTCTTCACGAATACATTTTGAAATCAGTGTACTGTCGGTACACTAAGCCAGCTAATAAGACTGGTTTGAAATCAGTGTACTGTCGGTACACTAAGCCACCTAATAAGACTGGTTTGAAATCAGTGTACTGTCGGTACACTAAGCCAGCTAATAAGACTGGTTTGAAATCAGTGTACTGTCGGTACACTAAGCCAGCTAATAAGACTGGTTTGAAATCAGTGTACTGTCGGTACACTAAGCCAGCTAATAAGACTGGTTTGAAATCAGTGTACTGTCGGTACACTAAGCCAGCTAATAAGACTGGTTTGAAATCAGTGTACTGTCGGTACACTAAGCCAGCTAATAAGACTGGTTTGAAATCAGTGTACTGTCGGTACACTAAGCCAGCTAATAAGACTGTCCGCACAGGCTAATCCGGGACGACACTTTATGCACATGCATTAAGACCGGTTTTCTCACGACGCGCCACATTTAAACTATTATGAGTAATCCTAAAATTTCATTTTTTTCTTCTCAGGTTCAACTCCCCTGGATTTGTTCAAGTTTTATGTGGAGGATCTCAAAGCGCGCTTCCATGATGAGAAGAAAATCGTGAAGGAAATTTTACGGGTAAAAATTGCTGCAGACTTTTCAACAGTTGTGGTGAAGGTGCTAAGGCCTAGTAGTGATATGGAAAAAACTTAAACTTAAAGGATTAGATTGTGGAATACGCTTTTGTTGTTTAAGAACTAAATGTATTACAAAAGTTGCTTTAACACTATTGTCATGTAATAGACCTTTTTTGCCAAAGGCTCACTGTTTTGTTAGCATATAATGTTTTGCATGACTGCTTTAAACAAAACTAGTGCAAAATGTCCGTTATGCTGGTACAAATGTACAATGCACATAATGAGATGTAACAGTAGTTAAGATAACGTGAGTTTATTTACCAAACTGGTATCAGCAATTGCACCTGTATACATGGGCATGGAAATGTATATTATTACCGGCCCTATTAGCGTATTTTCCATTCCTAAATCAGACTAAAATGTTCTTTGTAGGACAAGGGATTTTTCATTGAAGTGAACACAACATTTGAAGACTTCTCCAACGTCATTGCTGATGACAGACGGGCAAACACTCTGGACACTGGCAATATCAAACTCACATACAACAGCGTAAGTAGTGTTACTAGGATGGTAAACTTCTACTTGCCTGATTTTCTTGCAAAATTGTCTTGTTTTTAGCTCACCTGAGCGCCAAGTTGTCCATCGTCTGTGTGTCCTTGTGTCCGTGCGTGCGTCCGTCGTCAACTTTTTATTCAAACAACATCTCCTCCTAAACCACATGGCAGATTTTCATCAATCTTCACAGGAATGATCATTGGGTGACCCTCTTTTAAAGTTGTTCAAATCGTTACGGTCCGCTGTATATATAGGTTACCAGAGCTAAAAATAGATTTAAAAAGTGTAAACTTGAAAAATCTCTGAAACCGCAGGACCCAGAGATTTCATATTTGGTATGTAACATCTTATAGTGGTCCTCTACAAAGATTGTTCAAATTATGCCCCTGTGGTCAAAACGGGCCACGCCTCGGGGGTCACATGATTTATATAGAATATATAGCAAAATGACTTTAAAAATCTCCTCCTCTGAAACCACAAGGCCCAGATGTTTCATATTTGGTATGTTACATCCTATAGTGGTCCTCTACAAAGATTGTTCAAATTATGCCCCTGGGGTCAGAACTGGCCACGCCCCTGGGGTCACATGGTTTATATAGAATATATAGCAAAATGACTTTAAAAATCTTCTCCTCTGAAACCACAAGGCCCAGATTTTTCATATTTGATATGTTACATCCTATAGTGGTCCTCTACAAAGAATGTTCAAATTATGCCCCTGGGTTCAGAACTGGCCACGCCCCTGGGGTCACATGGTTAATATAGAATATATAGCAAAATGACTTTAAAAATCTTCTTCTCTGAGACTGCAAGGGCCAGAGGTTTCATATTTGGTATGTAGCATCCTTTAGTGGTCCTTTACAAATTTGTTCAAATTATGCCCCTGGGGTCAAAACGGGCCACGCCCTGGGGGTTACATGGTTTATATAGAATATATAGCTAAATGACTTTAGTTATCTTCTCTGGAACCACAAAGCCCATAGGTTTCATAATTATTTGGTATGTGACATCATATAGTGGTCCTCTACAAATATTGTTCAAATTATGCCCCTGGGGTCAAAACTGGCCATGCCCAGGGGATCAATAGTTCATATAGTCTTAAATAACAAAATTACTTCAAAAATCTTCTCCTGAAACTGCAAGGCCCAGTGGTTTAGTATTTGGTATGTAATATGGTATTGTGGTCCTCTACAAAGATTGTTCAAATTATGCTACTGGGGTCAAAACTGGCCACGCCCCAGGGGTCAAATGGTTTATATAGACTTAAATAGCAAAATGACAAAATGACTTTAAAAATCTTCTCTGAAACCACAAGGCCTAGAGGTTTCATATTTGGTATGTAACATCGTATAGTGGTCCTCTACAAAAAAAATTCAAATTATGCCCCTGGGGTCAAAACTGGTCACGCCCCAAGGGTCACATGGTTTATATAGACTTAAATAGCAAAATGACTTTAAAAATCTTCTCCTCTGAAATGGCAAGGCCCACAGCTTTCCTTTATTTGGTACGTAACATTGCATAGTGGTCCTCTCCAAATATTGTTCAAATTATGCCCCTGGGGTCAAATCTGACCACACCCGAGGGGTCACATGGTTTATATAGACTTAAATAGCAATAAAAATCTTTACCTGAAACCGCACGGCCCAGAGGTTTGTTCAAGATTGTTCAAATTATGCCACTGGGATAAAAATAAGCCACGCCTCGGGGATGCAAATTCCAATTGGGTTACAAGGTCTCAGGTGAGCGTCCTAGGGCCCTCAGGGCCCTCTTGTTGTTTTTTATGTGTTTGACATGTTTTAATTAAGAAATATTTTTTGATTTATAGTTGAATATCAGCCATTATAAACAACTATTTGTAGTTCTGGTGCGTAGGAATTAAAGCACTAGGGCGCTTGCCGGAGTTGTTTAATAGCCACGCATCAGAACGACAAAGAGTTGTTTATTGGCAGATAAACAACGATAATATGAAAAAATATTTTGATTCTAACATGATTTGACAAATATTTTTGCAATTGTAATGAGCACTGTATTTTACTAGGCTCCGCTCAAAATCAGGACTACTTTTTGCGTTGTTTATTGGGTTGTTTAACAACAATAATTGTGTTCTTTGCCTATAGAAAAATTAGCCAGTATCATGTTAAAATAGTTGATAGAAAAGGCTGAGGCTCGTGAGAAGGACCGTCTGAAGGAGGAGGCCCGCAAACTACGGAAACTCGAGGCGGCGTTCAAAAACATGCTGGGTGATGCAGACCCCCCAGTAGAGGAGAATCAGAAATGGGAAGATGTTAGTTTGGTTCTTGGTTTTATCCTTTTCATATTTATTGTAATGCTCTTTTTTCCTGTCATAATTATTGTAATTTACTTTTTTTTCCTTTCATATTTATTGTAATACTAAGCCAGTCATCGAATTAAGGGCTCTCTCTTGCTATTCATTTTCTTCAGCCAAATTTACATTATAGCATTGAAAAAAATGATTTGAGGCATTTTATAGTGTCTTATAAAGAAAAGGCTGTAACCAAATGGAAATATCTTTAGCCAAATGTTTAAAGTTCTAGCCAGTTGGCTAATTGAGTGAGTGGCAGAGTGAGCCCTGAATTTAGAAGTTTGCCCAAGCAAGTTTGAATTCTTATATTATTACTTGAGAACAGAAAAATGTTACAATCCCATCTACATGAAACTGAGAATCTAAGCAAGACCGGTTCGAAAATTTACCAGTGCTCCTCATATCTAAAAATGTTCTGCTATTTTATTAGGCTTTATGAAAAAGGTTTTTGATTCAAATCGATTTGAATTGAAAATTCTGTAGCCAAATGTTCACATTTGTTGACACCATATTTATTTCACCACTGCGTATGAGCATTTAAAGTGAACTTTTAACCTCAATTTCCGTCAGATTCGACCTCGATTTGAGAGCGAGCAGGCCTTCGAGGCCATCACCCTGGAGTCCGAGCGGCAGCGTCTCTATAAGGAATTCCAGGTCGCCATGGAAGAGGCGTGCGTTCATCTGCCGAAGCACTCGCGGAAAAAGAAGTCCAAAAAGCACAAAGGTCGACGGTCAAGATCGCGATCGAAATCTGTAAGCATTGATGTTTGGACTATTATCTTGAATAATGGACAATTTTTTATAATTCATATTAGTGTAAATTTAGGTTCATAACCATCCATTCTCAATTGAAAGGAATTTAGGTTTATTATAAAAAAAAACCTTTAAATGCATAAACACTTGTAATAACATGACTTGTATTTGACTAACAGAAACAAACCAGAATGAGGAATGCGTTATAATCTAGTTTCCAATAGAAGGACACTTGATTTCCTGGTGAATTTTTATTAAAGTGCCTCTTTCCTAAAATTAAAATACTGGTAACCTACTGTACAAGCTCTTGTTCTCTTTCTTTATACCCCCACAAACGAAGTTTAGGGGGGGTATATAGGAGTGAGCTTGTCGGTCCGTCGGTCTGTCTGTCTGTCTGTTGGATTTTAGTTTCCGGATGATAACTGGAGAAAGGCTTGACATATTCAAATAATTTTTGGTACACATGTGTAACATCATAGAATACAGGTCAAGTTCGATGTTGGTTACAAACCACTAAATTTTGACTGAGTTATGGCCCCTTTTCGACTTAAAATTCCCTAAAAACATGGTTTCCGGATGATAACTCAAGAAAGGTTTCACATATTCAAATAATTTTTGGTACAAATGTGTAACATCATAGAATACAGGTCAAGTTCGATGTTGGTTACAAACCACTAAATTTTGACAGAGTTATGGCCCCTTTTCGACTTAAAATTCCATAAAAACATCATTTCCGGACGATAACTCAAGAATGGCTTAACATATTGAAATAATTCTTGGTATACATGTGTAGCATCATAAAATACGGGTCAAGTTCAACTTTGGTTACAAACCACTAAATTTTGACAGAGTTATGGCCCTTAATTTGACTTAAATTCCCTAAAAACATAGTTTCCTGACGATAACTCAACATTGGCTTGACATATTTAAATAATTATTGGTACACATGTGTAGCATCATAAAATACAGGTCAAGTTCGACTTTGGTTACAAACCAATAAATTTTGACACAGTTTTGACTTAAATTACCGAAAAACATGGACAATAACTAATGAAAGGCTTCACATATTTAAATTCTTTTTGGTACATAGGTGTATCATCATAAAATACAGATCAAGTTCAACTTTGGTTACAAACCACAAAATGTTGACAGAGTTATGAGCCCTATTGAAATTAAATTTTTCCAAATACACTGTTGACCATTCACAAATTAAAGCATTCTCTAGCTGTCCATGTCTTTCGAATGGATGCCATAGTTTTGTGACAAGGCCATATTGTGGAGGTATATCCGTCACTCATGTGACAATTCTAGTTTCATATAAACTTGATATAGAACATACACGCTGGCTTGCTGTACTTGTACATGTATTTGGTATGCTTCTCTTATTAGTTAACACTGTCAACATAATTATATAGGCTTAGTTTTTTTTCTGTGAACCAGGTGGATTATTCGGATGATGATACAAGTTCACGATATAAATCTAAGAAGAGGAAGAAGACTCGGTCTCGATCAGCGAGTGTGTCCCCGTCAGGTAAACAATATCATTCTAAGCCCAGGTATTTCAATTTCTTTTCTAGTACAGCATCATGGTTAAAACATTAAAATATTAATACTGATTTCAGCATCATTGTAAATGTTTGGTCAACATAAATTATAAACATGTATTCAATCTAATTCTTTCAAAGTTTGTACTTTCAGGCAAGTTTTTATACCCCCCATCGAAGATGATGGAGTATATTGGTGTGCTGATGTCTGTCGGTCGGTCGGTAGACCACTTTCTTAAAAGTTTCGTTTCTGCTCGTAAAGTCCAACAATTTTCATCCGATCCTCTCCAAACTTCATGAAAATGTTTGTGGCCATAATATCTTGGTCAAGTTTGATAATCAGCCAAATCGCCCCAGGAAGTACAGAGTTATGTCCCTTGATTTATCTAAAATTGGCCTTTTTAGCAGTATACATTTGTACTATGTCCAACGGTATTCATCCTATTGTCACCTAACTTGATATTTTAAAGATTGCATTTAACCTAGAGGGTGCATAACTGGTTTACAAACAGCTCTTGTTGCTATGTTGATCTGTCTTGATTAGCCTGTTGTAATGTCAGCATATTGTGTTGGTCTAGTGGACGTTTTTGGTTAGGATTTGTTAAATTGTAAACAGAAAAACAACCCGGTAGTATACATTAAATGGCCATTTTCTTAATTTTAAATTTTTGGCCAATTGTTAATGTCTATCGGCTGCTATACACAGATCCAATAGAAATTTTAAGAAAATGAAATATACAATGTATTTTATACAACAGACTCTTGAAATTACAATTTTGTTTTTCGTAGATGCAGAAAAAGAGGATAAATCATCAAAGAAGCACAAGAAGAAGTCAAAGAAAAAGAAACACAAAGGAGGGGTATGTGCAGTGACTGTGGTCAACAGATTTAAAAGTTGATCTGTTACAGGAGCATTGTCAGGCATAAAAAAAACTAAGTTTGTTTCAGGTAACATGCCCAAAAAAATTAGGGTAGGTAGGTCGGGATTTTTTTTTTTTTGGTAAATAGTCATCTTGAAGATTCTAAAACTGAATAAATATTCAAAACATATCCTTAAACATTGTTTATAAGTGGATACTATCAAAACAAAACACTTATTTATCCAAAACACATTTAATTATTGAAAAAGGTAAATAAAACAAAAATCAATCCGACAAACCCAATAAAATGTTCTAGGGTCGGGGCATTTTCTTTGGGTAGGTCGGGTTACCTGAAACAAACATATTTTTTTTTGTACGCCTCAGTAAAAAGTTGGCTCATGAATCAAGTAGAGAAAGATCTAGAGCGAAATAGCAGGGTGCTGCACCATGCTCTTTTTTGGTTCCCACCTGCTGCCCTTATGGGCTGATTAACAGAGAAATTTGGAAAATCTGTGGTAGTCAAATGTATTTTTTCCAAAAAAAGCTTTGGATATTTGTTATTTCAACTTAAACCACATAATTGTGTGAATATGAACTATAATGAGCTCTGTTTAAAATAGAAAATATTGAAGTATGCAAGTTTCACTCTCTGTCCTATTCCCATTTTTGAAATGTTTTTGCTGTTTGAAAACCTAGCTAGCTTATTGTAAAATGTGACCTTAATTGCCAGCAGTCTGAATTTCCTTTAGGGTGATTGGGTATGAGTATGTTAAAAATATCTTACCTGTTTTTCAGAGCGGCTATTCGTCGGGAAGTGACATGAGTGCAGATGAACTTGAAAAACAGCGCCGATTGTTGCTGCAACAGTTAGAAGCGGACCATGCATAAATAATAATTCATTGTGGATTGTGCATATTGGACACTGTATAGTGGATCATTCATTGTGGATTGTGCATAGTGGATCAGTGGTTTAGAAACGAAATATTTTGCATTGATGAATGCCATCATTATAAAGGTACTAACTACTTTATGGATGGTTGACACAGTGTCTCTATACCTTAAATTGCCATGTTTTATTGCAAAATCAGAAAACAGCCTCTGGTCATAATCATTGTCTGTATTTTAAACGCACTATGTACAGAGCATAGGTAGTTATAAGTTCAAGACATCAAAAAATAAAAATGTTCTTCTTGGCATATGAAATCAATCTAGACACATTTTTGTATTGTTGAAACATTTTGACACAACATACTATTTTTAAGTTTGATCAGGGATTTACCGGACTCGATTTTCAGCTTCAAATATGCCTTGATTGCGAGTCAGGACCCCTCCTATTTTTAAACTTGCATTGGATGCATGATTTTTCTGATGTGTAAATAGAATTCAGTGTTAAAATTATTATTTCATAGATGCAATTAATAAAATAATTAACATTATTTTATAATGCCCTCATTTTATCTTAATGATACAAAACATTCAAAATGTTGATACAAATGCAGACAAAACAAATGAATGTGACCCCCACTTTTATTGAGAGGACCCCTAAATATCTACCACCTGAGTCCAGTGAGCCCCTAAAATTTAACGTTGATGTAAAACCCTGGTTTAATGTTAGCTTGTTAAAAAGGTTGGGCCAATGAATTTGGTGGATACAAAGGGAAGCTAGGTTCTGATTGATGTGAATGTTATTAGGAATGTAAAATTGATGTAGATCTAAACATTCATTTGTCAGCAACCGTTGTATAAAAATCGAATAGTTGTGTGTTTTCGAGTTGATAAAAATTAATGTTATTGTTTTCATGCATTCAAATGATACGTGACTTGATCAGATAGCACAATATATATATAAAATTTCAATCATAAAAATGTAATGAAGTTTCTCAGAAAGCTGTGTTCTTTTCACTTTACCTCGCATAATCTTAATGAGGCAATTTTGCGCCAGCATTAAAGAAGCCAATTTCAATAATGTGACAAATTTATACATGTATCATGTGCAGACGTTTTCCCACCAATCCTATGAAGAGAGAAGATGACCGGTAAATAATTCGAACTTGTCTTTCATATCAGTAGTTTCAAAATAAGCCAATGAAAGTGACAAAGTAATTTGAAAGCAGACATAAGAATGACGAAGTAAACACAGAAAATCAACACATACGAGTGTTGACACATACGAGTGTAGACTTTTGCATAGTTCATAATATTGGTGTTGCCAATCTCAGGTCGTGTCAAACTTATTCTACCCATAAGTTTGCTTCCTGTATATTTTTGCTACCTATTCCGTTTAAATTTAAGCAGACTTGTTGCACACACGCTTTCCATTTATTATTGCGTGAACTGAAACAACTGTCGAGCCAACGTTTACCGGTATACGAGTACATGTAGTTCAGTTTTCTGACGTACAGGCAAAGCTGTAATGTGATTAAAAAGTGTCCATTTATGTTTTTAGCTCACCGGAGCACAAAGTGCTGAAAGGTGCTCTATTCTGGTCAGTCGTTTGTCGTCCATCATCGTACAACGTCAACAAGTTAAAAAATATTCTCCTTTGAAATCGCTTGGTGGAGATCAACCAAACTTGGTATGAATGTTTCTTCGAAGGTCCTCTACCAAAATACTAGGAATGCAACGGGTAGCAAATTTTGGTCGAGTCGGGTATCTTCCTTCGGGCCGGGTATTTGCGGATTGGGTCGGGTATTGATATAAGTAAAAGTACACATCTACTTTGCACCTCCAGAGGGCAATTCCGATCAGTAAACATTGTTTCTACCCTAAAGATTTGGCAATAAATTAAATTATTCTTGTTTAGATAAATACAGATTTGTAATTTATTTGCATAGGTTCTTTTGCAGAGAGTTTACGGTTATAATTTAGCAGGAAATAATGCACTGGCTCCTTGTGCACACATATACATGTATGTGCATTATAAACGTATTGATTCGTCATTCGAGGTGTGTATAGACGTGCATCATGGAGAACGGAGGTCGCAGTTTTTGGAAGGAAAACGAGCAAATTTCGGTGTTCCTTTCAAATGTGTTTGTACAAACTGCATATCATTTATGGTAAAAATAAGCACTCGACTATATATGTTTTAGCGTACCTGACACGAACATCTAATGCACAAGATATTCCTAAATATTGTAAGCGTTACCGTATATTCATTTGATTTCACGTGTTTTTTTGGGGTCATTGAATTAATATTCTGTAGTAGTATTTGATAGGTAAAATAATAAAAATGTATTTATATATTTAACATTCTAACATGACACGCCTAGTTTTCTATAGACAAAGAAGAAAAGTTACCGTTGTTAAGTTTCCAATATACAACCCGGAAAAATAGTTCCGAAACTGTAAAATAAAGTTCGCATTGTATTTGCAGAATAGGTTTTTAGGTCAAATTAGAATAAAAATAATGTTCACATTATCGTTGTTTATCGGCTATTAAACGAGTTGCCTTTCCTACTTACCAGAACTCCAAAATCGTTGTTTATTAGCCAATAAAAATTGTAAATCGATAACTATTTCTTAAATTTAAACGCAATGCTGCAAATATGGAGTTAGACATGCCTTACTTCAGGTTCCTGTGTTACTTGCTCAGCCACTCACTGATGTTTGTCTATACCAAAATGTGTTCTTGATTGTGAACATTTGTTTGTTTCAACCACCTCGTGCCTTTTCCACACGAATGTGTTTTGCTGGAAGACAGAATCTTCGGAAATGGGCTCCAACTTAATTATAACACCCTTAACAGATGCTCAAATAAGGATAGACCGTCACCATGCGTTACTTGTAAACAAAATGCATTTCCAGACATATACTTGCAATACAACACTCAAATGCTGTTTGGCGACACCCCAGTCACATGCTATCTTAGAATGATCGAGTTTCTGCAAAACGTGTCTGCCTACAAAAATAACTTATTCTTTAACAGTCTTAGCGCAAGCCGTGTGTGTGTATGGTAATTAAACGAGGATATTAAATGTATATCGTGAATTTTATACGCCGGTGTTTTATATGTCCCCTATATAAACATCGTTTTCTGCTATCGGATCTCGTTCTCCGTGACACGTCTGATTTGATAAAAGACCTCCCGTCAACAGTATGCTTGCGGTAAAATTATAATGGTCAAAAATAAAATGCAAGCTATTTTGGTCAAAAATATAAAGTGCAATCTATTTTGGTCGAAAATAAAGTGCAAGCTATTTTGGTTGTAAATAAAGTGCTAGGTTTGTTGGTCAAAATTAAAATGCAAGCTGTATTGGTCGAAAATAAAGTGCAAGATATTTTTTGGTCGAAAATGAAGTGCAAGCTATTTTGGTCAAGAATATAAAGTGGAAGCATTTTTGGTCAAGAATATAAAGTGCAAGCTATTTTGGTTATAAATAAAGTGCAAGCTATTTTGTTCACGACTATAAAGTGCAAGCTATTTTGGTCGAAAATAAAGTGCAAGCCTTTTTGGTCAAAATTAAAATGCAAGCTATTTAGGTCAAAGTGCAAGTTGTTTTGGTCAAAAATATAATGTGCAAGCTATTTGGTTTAAAATAAAATGCAAGTTTTTTTTATAAAAAAAAAGAAGCTATTTTGATTAAAAATAAAATGCAAGCGATTTTAGTCAAAATTGAAATGCAAGCTATTTTTGTTCGAAAAAAAAATGCAAGCTATTTTGGTCCAAATTAAAATGCAAGCTATTTTGGTTCAAATTAAAATAAAGTGCAAGCTATTTTGGTCGAAAATAAAGTGCAAGCTGTTTTGGTTAAATAAAAATAATTTGCAAGCTATTTTGGTCGAAAACAAAATGCAAACTATCTTGTTCAAGCTATTTTGGTCGAAAATAAAATGCAAGCTATTTTAGCTGAAAATTAAAAAGCAAGCTATTTTTGTCAAAAATAACATGCAAGAATGGATTTTAAGACTTTATACGAATGTAAGCCTCAACATGACAACATGTCTCCATCTGAATCAGGTTCTTAAGTTTAAGTTCAAGGCCATATTTAGAGGGCACAGTGCCATCGTGGAACATCCATCAGTTCTACGAATATTCTTGTTTCACTTGAAGGGCATTAACTTACAACATCATTATAAAATACGAAATACACTGAGCGGCACTTATAACCCGACACTTACAAAGTTTGTAGTCAATTTCCAAGAAAATGTTATAAGTTTTCCTTTTCTTATTTTCCTTCCATGACTTTTAAAACTTTATAACACTTATGTCTTAAATATTACGCCTTTTCGTATGAACTATTGATTACAAATCCTCCATTTATTGGCACATTCTTCCTCTAACTCCTTCAGGTTTGTAAATTTTTATTTTTTCGACTGGTTGTTTGGTTTCATCATTAACTGAGTATTGCATAAAATTGATAAAAAAAAATACAGACGCTTTTGTATTAATTCGTTGTTTAAATTTGATAATTTCTTGCAAATTAACCATTTTATCACGAACTTTGTGTCGGGCTAGGAGTGCTGATCAGTGTATATGTATACTAATTAGCAGATCATGAGTTAAAATGTATTATGAGTGTGTGCATTAAAAGTCGAAATAAAGCAAAGATATTTTAAAATATGTATTTCAATTAGTGAAACCAACTTGTAGTCGCACATTGGCAAAGTTTGTTTACTTTTGCATATAATAAATAAACATCGTTTTTATCCTGACTGCGTTTAATGATAAGTTCATTCTCTGTTGTAAAATTAGCTAAATGTACATGCATTTGTTTCAATAATTTTTTGTGAAAAGAAGTGATTTTTTTTCTCCAGAAAACTGACAACAGTGAAATAACAACTAATATTGCTTTAAAATTGCTGGGGTTTATATTTAATCAATCAAACATTCAATCCTTTGAAACAATTTTCAACATCTGTAAATAATAACTGTTCACATTAATATCAATGTATTTTGTTAGGGCATAAACTAGCGATTTTGTGTGTTCATTGATCAAAACACTTTCCGAATCTTCACTCCTTTAGTCGAGTTTATTTCAGTCGAATGACAACTGTAGCAACCGAATCTTCAGTGTAATCGTGATTTGACAGTAGAGAATACATTGCTACTGCAGTCTGTGGTTGGGGTTGACTGATTGGGGCACACTGTATTCGAGGTCCGTCCATAAGTCCCTGACTTGATGTTGAGTGTGAGTGGAGCGGGGCGTGAGAGAGTTTCCGTTTGACCGTCACAGATGTAGAAAGTGACTGTAGAAACGACTGAAATAGTAAAAATAATTGCACAATTTTCAACATCTGTAAATAATAACTGTTCACATTAATATCAATGTATTTTGTTAGGGCATAAACTAGCGATTTTGTGTGTTCATTGATCAAAACACTTTCCGAATCTTCACTTCTTTAATCGAGTTTATTTCAGTCGAATGACAACCGTAGCAACCGAATCTTCAGTGTAATCGTGATTTGACAGAGAATACATTGCTACTGCAGTCTGTGGTTGGGGTTGACTGATTGGGGCACACTGTATTCGAGGTCCGTCGATAAGTTCCTGACTTGATGTTGAGTGTGAGTGGAGCGGGGCGTGAGAGAGTTTCCGTTTGACCGTCACAGATGTAGAAAGTGACTGTAGAAACGACTGAAATAGTAAAAATAATTGCACTATTAGACATTGACGATTCATAATTAGGTGACTGGAGTAGAAAAAATAAGTTACACTTTCAGACATTTAGCAATTATAATTAGGTGTGTGAAGTAGTAACAATAAATTGTAATTACAGACATTGATGGTAAATTAATAACAGCGGCAAAGCAAGTAACAACTTCGTGTTTGTATACAAGCTTTCGTTAGATTTTGAAATGCAGTACATTTGTGAAATTATCTTCATAAAAACCATAGTAGTAAGCATCTTATGTTAAACGTATTGTTAAATTATTTATTATGCTGCCATACGAAGCGAGGTGTGTGTGTGGGGGGGGGGGGAGGGGCTATAGTGCTTTGTACATGTCGGTCTTTCGGACAATAACTGAGTCTTGGTTCTTCAAACTTGGTAGGTAGGTTTGTCAGGACTATAGCGTGTTGGGTCCTGGCCACAAAGGCTAATGTCACACTGACCGATAGTGTGAAATTACTCTCCAGGCAATACGTCTGCAATGGTTGGTCATACTACTAGTATGTACATGTACCCTATTTATTACGGGTCCTTGCATTAAAGGTCAAGGTCTAACTGGCCATTAGTGTGAAAACCTTCTGAACAAACTTGGTTAGCCAAGAGGACCACTAATAATAATGTGATAACTAGTTTTCTGGAGCGTTTTGGGGTTACACACTTGGTTGTTTGTTGTAATAGTCGATTTAAAGTTGTGAAAATAACAACGAGGAATAGTGAGTGAAAATTATAGAAAATATAAGTATGCCATCATGAACATGAGCATTCGCCGCTGGCTCATTCTTACTTGGGTAGCACATAACGGTTCCATCCCATTGGCCGTTCGCAAGGCAAGTGTAAATCAATGGCCGTTCAGTGAATGCGTAGTAGCCATTGTTACAAGTATATATGAAACAACCGTGCCGACCGTCAGTGGGTGGCGGATCCGTGGTCTAGTGGTAACGCACTGGCTTCACATCTCAGGGGTCGCAGGTTCGAGCCCCCGCTACACCCTAACCTACTAACTCGTCTTTCGCATGAGACGTTAAACCGAGGTGCAGTGTACTAGGTGCTTCACACCGGGCACTAAAAGACCCAGGGTAACCTCTGGAACGGGGCGTCTCCTGTATCTTGCACTATCCCCCGTAACCAACTAACAAGTCTTCTGGGGGCGATGGCCATATGGGAGAGAATCCCGGTGCACTCGATAAAAATTCACTACACACACACACACACACCGTCAGTGGATCGCTTAACGGAGGTATGTAACTGTTGGATACGGGAGGTAGATCGGCTACACGGCATGCTGAAACACAGGAAATATGTACATAGGAATACAGTGTCATATAATGGGATCGCTTAGATCTGTAAATATAAATTTGCTCAATTTTCTATAGATAACCGTCTGATTCGCTCTAGACGGTAGGTCGGGTACCCGTAATGCTAAAAAAGCTCTTTCTAAAGTACTATAACTAGAGCTATTATTAAAGGTGATTAATACCCCCACATACTGCTGTGACACAGATGAAGAGGTTTGTAGTTGTGGTGCTTTGACACGGAACAATGTTTTGACTGAAAAAATGACATGCTTAAGAGGAAAATTTGGCTTGGAACGAAAAGAGAGCAAAATATATGCCCTAGACAACTAGTTTGAACATTGACAATAAAGATCGTCTTTGAGCACTTTGTTCTAAGTTATAGCAGAATCCCTCTTTGTGGATAGAACATATTAAACCATTCTGACGATTAATGTTGCTAGATTCTTTATTTCACACCACAATTGAAGTCTGTCTGGCATTTTACTTCGAATACACATCGGCGATCCAGTCCACGATCCGTTCGCCCCGCAAAGAAAGAAGTTATCGCACATCGGTGAGTATTCCTGGTTACACGTTACCGTAGCAACATCACCTACAACCTGGGGACCATTGGCCGGAGTTACCACACCATTTGCTACCAACGGGGTGGCGCCACATTCTAAAAGAGAGGCAATCTAATACACAACTAGAAAGCACTTCGAGGGTGCCTAGCATCACAAAACAGCTAGCCATTCTTAATTATAGAATTTTTAAGTGATAGGTTTGTTCCCTTATCCCCACACGTAACAATTGTAATTTCCAATGTAATATCGCCTTTTTGTATCTGCGAAAATTTTTTTTTTTTTTAAATGTCCTGCATTCAGACGGTTATTGTATCAATTATTTATTGTCCCATTTTCAACATTCGCAGAAAAACAATTATGCAAATATGTTCATAACTATTGCGTTAAAATTGTCAGACAGACAAACATAATTATATAACTGGCTTTACAGAGGTTATTAAGAAGTATTTGTCTTGGGATCATTCCTTTGCGCAGCAACTTAACTTAGTTCAAGGCAATGACTGATTGTTGATTTCACACTAACAATATAATTGTTTTATAACTAATTCAAGAAAAGTCGCGTTTCTAGTTGTAATTCCATGTAATATATTTTCTTAGTTAGTTCAACAACAATTGTTTTACATACATGTTTTGAACGCGTACACGTTATGGTTTGCGGAATTTTTAGTTGACACATATCTTGTGTGCACTGCACTTTTGAATGATTGTTTTAATATAGACTAACAATAAGTGCGAATTTGACCTTTAAGCTACATGCATGGCATACCATCTAATGACGGTAATCATTTCTGCCAAGTCATTTGACAATCCCACCATGTCATGTACTAGTAATCCTATGCTCCAGACAAATATTTGACCTTGAATTGTGACTTTGACCTTTGACATGCAAACATGGGGTATGTAAGCGACATAAAGGGTGTCTGTGAAACCAGTTTTGCATGTGTACAGAACCACTGTGCCGATTTATCTCGATGGATTTTTTTTTCAAAATAACCACTGTGTTCCGTCTAGCATTTTACCTTGAATACATATCGGCGAACCAGTCCCACGAGCCGTTCACCCCTACTGACGGATTGGCGCCACATTCTAAAATGTAGGTAATTCAATAAAGAGCTAAAATGCACTCCGAGGGCGCATTCCACCACCAATTACGAAACCCTTCTTAATAATTGAATATGCCAGTGATAGGTTAGCTCCCTTATCCCCAGATGCAAGTTCAAGAAAATGACTAAGTGCTGATTTCACACTAAAATCAAAACGCTGACAGCGTAGAAAGACTGTTGGCGAGAAAAGAAACTAAGAGCAAATGATTAATGAGAGTATTTTTTATCATAAGCAACATTTATTGAAGTAAGTCACATGTCTGTTATATCATTTCTGCAAAACAATCTCGAAACTTATAACTATACACTCCACATAAAATAAATTGGTATAAGCTGGTATTTGACCTGATTGAAGATGGAGATCCAGGCCACAGTTTTTTTTTGGCAAATTAAAACTAATATAGCGCGCGTCTAATTCAATGCTATTTATCTACGACATTCTCATCATTATTTTTTTGTAATTCGTGGGAGGCAAATATTTTTGTGCAAACTATGTAAAAAGTAAATAGAGTTATATGCATACACGTCATTCTACAACGGGTAAAAATAGTCGATGAACCGTATAAGTTCGAATCAATATTCAGTGCTTTTTATCACAAGCGCTATGTTCGGTAATACCAATTTAAATAAAAATAAGTTGATTTTGTAAAATACATTCAAAACTCTCTTAGAAGTACCATGCTCTTCATAATTCTTATGCATATGTCAAAAAACAATAGCAATCGTCAAATGAGTGGTTACGATCGCTCCGCTATATGTACTGACTCAATACACTGTTGTTAAACTTACGCAATATGATGTAATACGCAGTTAACCAGTCAACAGCACAAACAGATACGCTATCATACCTATGTGATAGACATAACACGAATTCACTTGTAGATGTGGACTATTATTGTTGATTATTTGGATCTATTTCTTGTCATCTATTCATAGAAAGTAGCATCGATAACAGGAAGCCTCACTGCTCAGTGCTCAGCGAGCGAAGCGCAGTAATTTTTTTTTTTTATTCCAAATTTATTAATTTTCATAGACATATTTGTTATACTTGAACATACAAAAACACCATTTATAAACCTTGTACATAAGTATGTCTAGAAAAAATAAAGATGTTTTAATGTTTTGTCAGGGAGATCAATTTAAAAGGTGTATATGAAGAAAAGGGGGGAAAAAAATCTATCAAATATAAGTAGGGTGTTTGAAAATAAAAGTTTTGTTTGTTTAACTCTACCAGTGGAAAAAATAAAAAATAAAAAAGTGTATTTGGAAAAAACACACAATTATTTCACAAAAGTGACTGGACAGTGACCAGAAGTTATAAATAAATGAAAAGCTGGTTAAAAAAAATTAGTTAGGACGTTTGGATGGGGCTTTCACGTTCGTCAGATGCCTCCATAAAACATCTCCAGCGTAATTGATGTATTTGGCTCTTATTAGTTGACTTTGCTATAATTTCTTCAATTTTGAGGCGATGATTTAGGACATTTTGAAAACTGGCTATTTGAGGCACACGTTTTTCAAGTTTGCTTTTGAAAATATAGTACTTAGCTAACATAACTATAAAATTTATACAGAATGAATCATTTTTGTTTACTGTTACGCAGTTACAAAAGGACATAGTGGTAAAAGTTAGTTCTATGTTTTCTTCAATTCCAAGTTTTTCTTGTATATACTGCTTTACATCAGTCCAAAATATTTGGGTCCATTGGCATTCCCAGAACAAATGTAAATTTGATTCTGGGTACATAGAGCAAAAGTCGCATAGATTTGAGGGTGTTAAATTGCATTTGTATAAGTATATATTGTTGGGGATGATCTGCATTAGATATTTGTATTGGAAATACCTAATTTTAGTATCAATTGATAACTTTAGTGGTTGGCTGAAAATAGTCTTAGGGTCTAGAGATTCCAAATCTAATACTGTTTTCCATTTGCTCATTTGTTTGAATTCAATGGGTTTTTCTCTTTTTAACAGTAATTTGTAAATTAGTTTACACACGTTTGTAGAATCTTTTAGTTTATTTAACATATTATCGGGGGTTGTATAGTCTATATTATTTTGCTGTAGTGTTTGTTTCCATTCAGACGGAATGCTACAGATTAAACTATTATATTTCAGAAAGTCCCATTGTTCTATATTATATAGGTATTGTATGTCTGAAAAGGAGTAAAATTGCTTTACTCTATAGTCAAATAAATGTTCTAGAAATAGAACCCCTTTGTCAAACCAGGATTTGTAAAATAGTGTTTTGTTTTTATTTTTTATAGACGAGTTGTTCCAAATAATTTGTTTAAACACTGTCACGTTTACTTCGTTATAGGTTCTACAGAGCCATCCATGTATTACATTCTTTAGGAATTCCGATTTTATTTTTAAATCCTTCACTTCAGATGGCTTAAGGTTTGATTTAAAAATTAAGTTTCCACCAACGCTTGTAAGCATGTTTGTGTATATTTGAATTATTTTTGAATCTTGTTGGAAGATAAAACGTTTAACCTAACTTGCTTTGAGAGATTTTAAAAAACAGTCTATGTCTAACATTTTAAGTCCCCCCTCTGTGTAATCTTGAAGCGCAGTAATTTATCGATTTACTGACTCGTAGCCTGCAAAGTAAAGAAGTAGTTCCCTCAAGACCGATTTCAGAATACACCTACTAAATCGTGTTGGTTTGCTCTAACAGTCTAAAAAATAATTGTTTTTATAACTAATTTAAAAAACTGAGTATCAAAATGATTTTTTTTTTAAGTAACCATTGATGGTTTCACTTATATGTCGAGTTTTTAGTGAGAATTCCGTTGACTCCCATTGACCAATATTTCATTTTGTAAGTACTGAAAATATTTTGGAAGCGTCTTCTTTTTTTCTTTTTTTTAAATGTAGTTACTATATTTTCTAAGTTATTTAAACAATATTTGTTTTAGATACATATTTTGAACAAGTACACGTTATGGTCCGCGGACTGTTTTGCTGCTAATCAATAACTGTGATTTTATTTTCCTTCGATATGAAATATCACTTTCCTTGCAGCGGTTACTCCACTAGAAGGTTAAATGTAATCACTGCCACCACATAGACATCTGTTTAACGCTGGACGGATTTTTTTTTACAAACACTTAAAAAATAGTGCTATTGTGTTCCAGATATATGACATTAAGAGTTAAAATACCTCAAAAATATTGCAATTGTGTTCCAGATATATGACATTGTGAGTTAAAATACATCATAAAGGTAAAACAACAACCTGGGGATGTACGGTATCCACGTTTTCTTCTTCTGCCACCATTTTAATTTCTATCATGTGATCTGACTGTGTCATGATGGTCAACAACCAATATAATTTTTTAGTATTTAAACAAAAACGTTGACACTTTTAACTAAAGCTGCGTGCATTGTACTTTTGAATGATTGTTTTAACATAGACATTTTGTTTTAATATAGATGTTAAAATGTTTCTATATCGACGAAGACATTGTCTAAATAAAACCAGCTTATTGTATTTCGTACAAATACCAGTAAACCCTCACAAGCTTGCTCTTAATGTTAAGCCCAAATTATTGGAGTATGTTCATTTGCAGAAATCTATTAGCACAACGGTGCATATATACATAAACAAACTGGATAATTATAATGAAAGACCCACGTTTCTCGCACACCGGCGTCGTTGACCACAGCCCGTTGACGTCACACGTGACGCTGTTGACGACCCCCATGACGTACCCGCTATCGCAGGCATACATCACCACGGCTCCCACGGCAAAGAACGTATGACTGTCAATTCGATGGCCGGATGTAACGTTAGGAGGGCCTCCACGTACAATTTAAATGATTATATTAATGCAACCAAATACAAGTCACTTACATATATGTAAGAAATTGGTAGAGATAATGTCATGTGCAACTGATGTAGGCTGATGATGTGAGAGAGACTCCAATAGGTAGAGATAATGTGTGCTTAAATAATAGAGGCTAATAATGTGAGAGATACTCTAATTGGTAAAGATAATGTGTGCTTAAATAATAGAGACTAATAATGTGAGAGATACTCTAATTGGTAGAGATAATGTGTGCTGGAATAATAGGAGTTGATAGTGTGAGATATACTCCAATTGGTAGAGATAATGTGTGCTGGAATAATAGGGGTTGATAATGTGAGAGGGCCTCCAATTGGTAAAAATAATTTTGCTGGCATAGTAGTGGCTGATAATGTGAGATTATGTGTTCCGGAATAATATGGGCTAATGATTTGAGAAAGAGTCGGTTTGGTAGAGACACTATGAAAAGGGAAAAGACGCAGATGTAAGCTAATAATGTGAGAGAGAGATAGATTGGTAGAAATTGGTAGAGATAATGTGAGCAGAGAGAAAACGCGCAGATGTAGGCTGATATTGTGAGATAATGAAATTGGTTGAGATAATGTCAGCGCTAGAAAGGCGCAGATGTAGGTTGATATTGTGAGATAATGGAATTGATGGAGATACTGTCAGCAATAGAAAGGCGCAGATGAAGGCTGATGTGTGAGAGAACGGAATTGGTAGAGATAATGTCAGCGACAGAAAGGCGCATATGTAGGTTGATATTGTGAGAGAATGGAATTGGTAGAGATAATGTCAACGCTAGAGAGGCGTAGATGTAGACTGATGTTGTGAGAGAATGGAATTGGAAGAGATAATGTCAGCGCTAGAAAGGCGCAGATGTAGGCTGATATTGTGAGAGAATGGAATTGATAGAGATAATGTCAGCGATAGAAAGGCGGAGATGTAGGCTGATGTTGTGAGAGAATGGAATTGGTAGAGATAATGTCAGCGATAGAAAGGCGCAGATGAAGGTTGATATTGTGAGAGAATGGAATTGGTAGAGATAATGTCAGCGATAGAGAGGCGCAGATGCATGTTGATATTGTGAGAGAATGGAATTGGTAGAGATAATGTCAGCGCTAGGAAGGCGCAGATGTAGGCTGATGTTGTGAGATAATGGAAATGGTAGAGATAATGTCAGCGATAAAACGGCGCGGATGTAGGCTGATGTTGTGAGAGAATGGAATTGGTAGAGATAATGTCAGCGATAGAGAGGCACAGATGTATGTTGATATTGTGAGAGAATGGAATTGGTAGAGATAATGTCAGCGCTAGAAAGGCGCAGATGTACGTGGATATTGTGAGAGAATGGAATTGGTAGAGATAATGTCAGCGCTAGAAAGGCGCAGATGTAGGTGGATATTGTGACAGAATGGAATTGGTAGAGATAATGTCAGAGCTAGAAAGGCGCAGATGTAGGCTGATGTTGTGAGATAATGGAAATGGTAGAGATAATGTCAGCGATAGAACGGCGCGGATGTAGGCTGATGTTGTGAGAGAATGGAATTTGTATAGTTTATGTCAACGATAGAACGGCGCGGATGTAGGCTGATATTGTGAGAGAATGGAATTGATAGAGATAATGTCAGCGCTAGCAAGGTGCAAATGTAGGCTGATATTGTGAGAGAATGGAATTGGTAGAGATAATGTCAGCGCTAGAAAGGCGCAGATATAGGCTGATATTGTGAGAGAATGGAATTGGTAGGGATAATGTCAGCGCTAGAAAGGCGCAGATGTTTTCTGATATTGTGAGAGAATGGAATTGGTAGAGATAATGTCAGCGATAGAACGGCGCGGATGTAGGCTGATGTGAGAGAAAGGAATTGGTAGAGATAATGTCAGCGATAGAAAGTCGCAGATGTTGGCTGAAATTGTGAGAGAGTTGATTCATAGAGTTAGAAATATATAAAATATAGCACACTCAATAATTCACGAACTACAAATCACTCGGTAAGTTTCTGACCACTAATAAGTAAATTTGCATAGAAAAACCATGTTGCGTTGTTTATAATGACCTGTTTTGTCAATTTGTTGTACCAATGTCTTTATTCAAATTTTAATACTAATATATACGACCCTCCAAATTGAAACACTTCACTGACCACAATAACGGGATTTCTCCATGCAAAAATCATGCATGAGATTTATATTTTTACGGGAAATTAGAACTTTAAATGGCTTTATATACTGGAACTGGCCACATGCATTTTAGTATTTGAATATCGACCAGACGGGATGGTTATTTCCAACCCTGTGTTAATATTTTAGTTGTCGCGTTGCTCTTTATAAAAGTGTTCACAGTGAGGAACAAATGATGTGTGTATTTCCGAAGGGAAATGTTTCTTTGCTTCTGTGTGGATTTTATTAATCGGGAAAATGGGGCTATGTGTCATCATTTGGACAAAGGTACGTGTATATCTATTATTTCTGTATAAATCTGAATATAAATTTAAGATAACAGATGGATATGGTTTTGATGTATCTTTATACAAAATATAAATACGCGCTATATATAAGGGTTCGGTTATTTTAATTTCACTTTATTTTTATTCATTCAAAAAAAATTGCAAAAGCAACAATACCATACTTATTGGGATGATGTTGACTTCAAACTTTAGCATGCAAGTGCACACAAAGAGGATATGTTTTTACATAATTCAAAAGATTAACAACTTGAAGTACCGATATCTTGTACCAGTCCATATTTTAAATAATGTATAATTAAAACAAATACCACCAACTGTTGAAATGTATTTATACGCCAGAATCTATACCGTTATATATACAACACTATATGACGTTACATTAAACTACTTTAATTGAATTGAACCCATACAATAATACTTGAATTGAACGCAGCGTTCATAAAATAATACTTACATTGAACGCAGATTTCGTCAATCATTACTTACTTTGAACGCATTTTCATGTATTAAAGGGACTATGTCAGAAAAAGGGCCTCAAGTGGTTTATTTCTTAAAAACAATGAAATTAAGATACTAATTACGTCATATTATAGCGGTGAAAATAACGTTTATATAATTGGACATTAGTTTCGCATTCCGAGATAAAAATCAATTTATAATATAGGTCTCGTTTGTTTGGCCCTTTTCATGTTTACATTTTGACGTCAGTATTTCTTGGTATGACTCCTAAATCGTGAGTTCGATCCTGCTTGGGGTTTTAATTTTTACAAACACTTCTGCTGATTTGTTTTATCAAATATCTCATGATGTATTATAATATTTATTCTTTATTTAATGTACTGTCGTAGTATATATAGTGCGCAATTTTGGCTGCGACCAATTTTGGCAGAATTATGGCCACATTTTTTCCACTATATATATTTCATGAAATTTTGTGGACTCAACTCATCTTTAACGGCTGGGCGGATTTCGCTCAAACTTTAAAAGCTGAACAACTTAAATGTGTAGGAGATAGTGAAGGAAGGAATTCTGGCTGCGACCAATTTTGGCAGAATTATGGGTTTGACATTTTTTCCACTATATATATTTCATGAAAGTTTGTGGACTCAACTCCTCTCAAACGGCTAGGCTGATTTCGCTCAAACTTTCACCGATAAACAATCTTAATGTGTAGGTTATCGTAAAGGAAGGAATTATGGCTGCGACACATTTTGACAGAATTATGGCCCTTTGACATTTTTCCATTATATATACTTAATGAAATTTTGAGGACTCACTTCCTCTTTAGCGGCTGGGGGGATTTCGCTCAAACTTTCACAGCTGAACAACCTTAATGTGCAGGTGCTCGTAAAGGAAGAAATTTGGCTGCGATCAAGTTTGGCAGAATTATGGCCCTTTGACATTTTGTCCACTATATATATTTCACGAAATTTTGTGGACTCAACTCATCTTTAACGGCTGGGCGGATTTCGCTCAAACTTTCAAAGCTGAACAACTTAAATGTGTAGGAGATATTTAAGGAAGGAATTCTGGCTGAGACCATTTTTGCCAGAATTATGGTCCTTTGTATTTTTTTCCACTAGAGAATTTATATGAAATACATTTGTGAGGGCAAACATTAGTGTTGGCGAAACGCTCTTTGTCTGTGTCCAAACATGCGTTGTGGGGGCATCCATGTCTGTGACACATCTAGTTATTTATGCCGTGCGATCGTACATACACACTTTTGAAAGGATTTTTATTCAGGCCATACCAATTAGATTCTATGTTTAGCGTCCTCGGGCTGGTAGTTTTTCGAGTGCCTGAACGATAAAAAACAATTTTGACCATGTAAAAATAGAGCTAAATAGCGTAAAAAAATTGCGGAAAAAATGGACTTTGTGGTTGTTTTACTAATATTTGTAAAACACATGTGCAACCAGCTAATTTACACATGTAAAATACCCTGTTACAGTAGGTTCCCAATATGAAGATGATATACAGCAGTTTTGCAAATAATCATTTGCTTTAGCTGCCATTAATAAGTTGTGAAAGAAATATGTTTTTTATCGACTTTTTGTTTGTTTTTTCCTGCCTGGTTGGTAGGTTTCAAAAAATCATGGGGACGCTAAACATAGAATCAAATTTGTATGGCCTCACCGCAAACCACACATTACTTCGGTTTGCTGAACGTGTGTTTTACACGTGTCACTTGATGTACAGCTATATATATATTAATTTGGTAAACTTCGGTAAAATAACGTCGCAATGACCTCAACATGTGTTGTATGTACATTTGTGAACGGTGAAGCGGGAAATTCGGACGGAGGAAGTCAGGGAAAGTCATTCTTGCAAATGTGTTCTGTCAGTTTGCATTGTAAATTCAACAGCCACTTCGTAAAATGTCCGTTTATGTTTGAGTATTTTTTATCAAAGCGTAATATTTTGTCACGTGTAATGTATTTTCTGATAAAGACTTTTTGTTACGCAACAATGATAATAGTGGCTTTTTTCACATGAAGGGCGTTAACACTTCAAAATCATTATAAAATATGAAATATACGTTTAATAATTAGTAGATAAGGAGTTGGATGTCTTATGATTCTGTATAAAAGTCGAAATAGTACAAATATACATGTATATCTTTCATTTAATGAACCGAACTCGCAGTGAAAAACATTCAACTGTTTATTTTGCTTATAATCAATAAACATAATAATTACACATGTGTGAGAATGATGCTTTTTTTTAGTGTAAAATAGCATTGTTTAAAGAGATGATTGTTGAGTTAACCGAATTGATTTTTTTCTTCTGTAAACTGAGAACAGTGAAAAGACAACTAATGTTGCTTTACATTTTCTAGACGTGTTGGGTTTTTAATTTAATCAATTTAAATCATATGTAACTTTTTTTTCAATCTGTAAATAGTAACTGTAAACGTTAATACCTACCGGTATGTACATATTGTGTTAGGACATGTACTAGCGATGTTCTATGTACAGAGATAAAAACACTTTCCGAATCTTCAATACTTTAATCGTGATCCGTGCCAAATTCATTGCAGTCCAATGACACAAATAGCTGCCGGTATCTTCTCTATACACAATCAAACGATATTTCAAGGTACTTTGTAGTTCCTGGGCAGGGGTCAGGATTTCCATTTAAGGATGCCGTTACTGTACAGCTTGTCTGTCCGTCGCAAGCTAATGATGTTGTAACGGATAAATCGAGCATACAGTTCGTGTTTTGCATGGTCTGTTGTGGACACACTGATGCTGAGGTCCGTCCAAAAATCGCTGACTGGATTTCGAGTGTAAATGGGCTGGGACATGAGATAGTCTCCGTTTGACCGTCACAAATATAGATTGTGACTGAAGTAGAAAAACATGTTCATTTACTAAGAAATTTTGTTAATTTTTAGTGTGACTGAAGTAGCAAAACTGTTGCTGTAACAAGCATTGATAATAAATGATAACAAAGGTATAACGGAAATGTGTCCTAGTAAATTTGTAAAATTATCGTCACGTAAACAAAAATACCCATAATTTTATACATACAACATCTATCTCAATACATACAAACAAATATTAAATGAGATCATGTTGGAATATGAATTTTCTTATTTTGTTAACATGTAAATTGTACAGTAAGTTAAGATACATGTTGATCCGTCGGTCTATTGGTAGACCAAACTTCGTCCGGGCACTAACTACGAACCCTTAAGGTCTAGGTAGTTAAGTATGTGATTACTAGTAGAGGATCCATATTGATTCATTCGCCCTTGGATAAAGGCCATGTAAAACTAACCAATAATTGTAAAAACATGTCCGGGTGAGCCAAGTGGAAGGTAGTTTGTCATCAATAGATGATCTGTACAGATTATTTGGTACTTGGATCGAATGTCAAGGTCAAACTGAACGGCAGTGGAAAACCATTATCCAGATAATAACTAGGCTTTGGTTGGGCCTAGGTTCTACAAATGTGGTAGGTAGGCTTATCATGACAAGCAAATGCTCCACATCCTCTAGGGTTCCTTGCCCCAAAGGTCAATGTCTAACGGACCAGTCTAAATCTAAACACTGATTGAGAGGTCGGACTTGAAGCTTTGTGTTGGCAATGTCTAGCAGAGGACCCATAACCTTAATGGATAACTGGGTCTGAGCCTAAGGTCAACTGGACAGTAATTGAAACGCTGTTCACTGCAACTTGAAAATGCTTTGGCCCATACTCGATGCAGATATTTTGACTGGTGGTGACAAGCAGATGACCACTGGACAATGTTTTGGTAAAAGGTAAGAAATCTTTATTGATCTCGCGATCTGGAGACCAATGGCACTGACACTAGGAAGAAAAGTGTCTTAAACAAATTTGATAGATAGATAATTAATATCTTCGAACTATTAAATATACCTCCTCAACAAGTGGACGTCAACTACATATCAAAAAGAACAAAAATTTGAAATTCAACGGTGTTCAGGCTTTCCAATTGAAGAAGTACTTTTTAAATGATGATTTGTGAAACAATTCGTCCCATCATAGTGATGGGGCGAATTGTTTCACAAATCATTATCAAAGTGCCGTGAGGACATTGGTCACTGACTCTCATTCTTACGTGGGTAACATGTGACGGATCCACGCCATCTGCCATCAACGCAAGTGAAAATCAACTGCTGATTAGGTAGTCCATGGAAACCTGCGTTACATGTATAAGGAACAACCGTGCCGACTGGAAGTGGGTCGCTTAGCGGAGGTTTGTTACTGTTGTCTACGGGAGGTAGATCAGCTACCCGACATGCTGAAACACATGAAATATGTAAATGTAACTATGAACGACCGATAGTGGATCACTTAGTGGAGGTCTCTCAATTTTGGCTACGGAAGGTAGATCAGCTTCCCGAAATGTTATGCATTGCCATTTAGATGGATCGCTTAGTACATGTACCATAATTACTCTATAATTATGTTCGGAAACTTAAAAATTATTATATTTTTGATGTCCAACTTTTAGAAACAGAAAAAAAAATTCCTCCTTAATGTGTCCCAAGTTTCATCAATTAAGGTACAACACCATTCTTCGTAAGGCTCAGTAGCGTAATGGGTGTCTCTATTTTAATCCCTATAAAACAAGGAAATCACAGTGGGCATAAATCTTTGCCCCAGGGAAAAATTTATGACGCGCCGACAAGGGGCCACATTGATGAGGTCTGCTGCCATGTGATACGGATATATGGAATATCAACATGCGCATTCACAACGTTGGTATTTGCATATTAGTGATGAAAGGCAGATTGTCTACAAGCATACTGAACACATGGAACATGTGTTTATGAAAACTTTGCTGACTTCAAATAGTGAATGATATTCTTGAATATAAGCAGCATTATGAAGTACGTAAAGTATAACATAAAACACTTTTTCCTCTTACACATTTTGGGTTAGCCAACCACGAGTTACCGGAAGAGCACAAGGCAAACATGGTAGCACCGGCGAGGGGGGGGGGGCGAAGCCAGTGTTACAAGTGTAAGGAACAAATGAAGCCAGAGAAGAGATCAGTCGGTATGGTTTAGTCATCACATTTGACAGAGAGACAGAGCGTTGGCAGAAATATGTCTAAATAACTAACCGGTACATGTTCTATGTATATTCAGCATACATGTATAATGAAAAAGCTCATGGAACCTTTTAGCTCGCGTGATCTTTTGCGGTCCGTGGTTGTCCATCGTCCGTCTTCGTCGTTCGTCGTCAAAAGTTTATTTTAAAAGTCTCTGAACCCGCTTGTTGGAAATAACTCAAACTTAAAAAAAAATATTTCTTCGGTGGTCCTTTATCAAATTTCTACGAATTGTTTTGTTTCGTTAAAAAGAAACACAACCGCCAAGGGGCGGAGCATTTTTTCTAATATGGTTGTATCGAAAACTTTGACAGTGGCGACATAAATGTTTCTTAAATGACCCTGTACCAAATTCCTAACAAAATATTTTGATTTAAAAACATGCTCGCCATCATTATCTTTGTTGTTGTTATTGTGTTTGTTTATTGTTGTGTTATCCGTAGAATCGATGTTTTTCTGTTTTTCAAATCATGAACTGAAGTATGCGGCAGCAAAAGCAATATTGAATACATTATCAACACATCTTGCATACTGCAAACACGAGGCTATTGGATGGACTGAGCCTCGAAGAACGCGAGACAGAAAGTAGATCTGTCTTTGTCACATGGTGTACACATAAAACACAGATCGGCTTCAAGCATATCTGCCTTTTCATATCTGCGGTTTCATATACCAGACCATATAAACTGGGCCTAACAATTCACGTCACCTGCGTGCTGTCACCTGCTGCGTTGGCGAAATCATCATGTTTAGAATCAAACTCCTCGCAGCGGTTACCTACCCTATCGGTAAACGGTAACCACTGCCATCACCAGTAAAATCCTTCCAGATCTGGAAGAATTACGTGTTTGTAACTTTTACTTATTTAATGCCACTCATAGCAATTTTCTACATAATTTGACTTTTTATATATCGTGTGCAGCCAATAATGAAAACAGAAAAAGAAATTAACTAATTAAAACCATAAATAATATCTAGAAGATTTAATTCGATCACCATCACGTGGTTTGCTATGACGGCAGGGATTTGATTAGAGCTATGCTCAAAACCAGTCAAATCTCTGCGCGGAGGTTGGTTTAGAATATGTTTAATTCGAACGGACAATTAAGTCGTGTAACGCCCAGCATACACGACCTGTTGCACCGTAAGTGGCTAGGTCAGCGGCGGAGGCATAGCGTTGGTACCAGGAGGCAAGTCAGTTAGCAGGCGCACTGCACGGAAAGTTCAGATTAGGTATCACGTAAAATACATAACAAATATAGGCATAATATCAATTGGACATATCAGATATATTTCATCTATTGGTAGGAAATGTTGGACTTAAAACCTTGCAAGAACGAAAAATTTTGTTATCACCTTTTACACATGACGGGCTTCCCGACCACGTGCCACCAGCAGTACATGTGACAGCCATGTTGACACCCGGTAGATTGGTGAAGCCATTGTTACAGGTGTATGAAACCACCGTGCCGACCGGAAGTGGCTCGGTAAGCAGCGGCGGCATGGCGTTGGTACCAGGAGGCAAGTCAGTTAGCGGGCACACTATACCGAAAGTTTTGATTATGTATCATGTACAATACATAACAAATATAGGAATAATATCGTCAATCGTGAACTAAACATACCAGATAGGTCTATGTTGGATCTATTGGTATGAAATGCTGGACCTAAAACCTTGCAAGAATGAAAATATTTGTTATCACCTTCTACACATGAAGGGCTTCCCGACCACGTGCCACCAGCAGTACACGTGACAGCCATGTTGACTCCTGGTAGGTCGGTAAAGCCATCGTTACAAGTGTATGAAACCACCGTGCCGACCGGAAGTGACTCGGTCAGCGGCGGAGGCATGGCGTTGGTACTAGGAGGCAAGTCAGTTAGCGGGCACACTATACCGAAAGTTCAGATTAGGAATCACGTACAATACATAACAAGTATAGGCATAATATTAATTGGACATATCAGATATATTTGATCTATTGGTATGAAATGTTGGACTTAAAACCTTGCATGAATAAAAATATGTGTTTTCACCGTTTACACATGAAAGGCTTCCCGACCACGTGCCACCAGCAGTACACGTGACAGCCATGTTGACACCCGGTAGATTGGTGTAGCCAGTGTCGCAGGTGAACGGAACCACTGTGCCGACCAAAAGTGGTTCAGTCAGCGGGTTATGCTTGGCGTTGGGTACAGGAGGCAGATCAGAAAGCGGGCACACTATCACATAACACAACAACATTTAATAAATAAAAGACACTTAAACTAAGTAACAACACATATCAACTTTAACAGTTTTGTATAAATAAACGCATACACAACGCAGAACATAAATGGGCTCGTAGAAAAATTGCTTTTCTATCTATATTTTATGTATAAATATTTCTTGAACCATTTATAATTCTAGTTACCTCTAACGCACATGGGCGTTCCCAACCAGGATCCGTCTGAGCCACAGCGTAGGAAGTTGTTCCGCATCGGAGTGTATCCCGGCATGCACGAGAACGTCACCACAGCGCCGTCAACAAGAGATCCGCTATACGGGTCCACAACGCCGAACAGCACTGGGGGTATGGGGCCGCATTCTGGAAATGATGGTCAATAACCAATTGCAAAAATGTAGAAATGATGGTCAACAACCGCTTGAAAAAGTTAATCGTATTTAAACAAATACATTTATTGTATGCACTATTCTTTTGAATAATTGTTTTCAAATAGACGTACGGCGCGCGCACGCCGGACTTCCGGTCCAAGAGCCGTCTGCAGCACACGTGAGGAAGTTGTTACCCTCCGGTAGGAAGCCAGCATTACAGGAAACCGTTACAATGTCCCCCGGGGTGCGGGTTTTCCCGGAATCGTTGACGCTCCCATTTCCAACTGTCGGGAACATACTACAAACTGAATGAAGAAAATAAGATTGAAATATGTGTTGTCGTACATGGAGCAAAACTATGTCTAAATAAAAGCAGTTGATTGCGCTTTCTTTTAAAGGGACCTGTTCACAATTTTTTATATACAAGTTGATCCCAATAAGAAAAATACTTTATATATAAACAAGCGAAATAACACGTCTGACAAAGAAATATACCGGATTTTTTTATGAAAAATCATCAAATGAAATTATAAAGCGCTGTAACGCTTTTCATCGGTATTCTGGAAAACACGTGTATCACTTACTAAGTGTTAAAAATGCACAACTTTGATTGATAGTCAGAAAAGCCGAGTGGTTATCCATCCATCCATCCATCCATCCATCCATCTGGTGGGTTACTAGTATTACGCGTACACTTGCTCTTAACGTTTATCCCGAGATATTGGAGTATGTTGATATTAAGTAACACATAGTTCAAACGGGAAAATATCAAATGTAAAAACTGATCCAGATGAAAATCTCACGTTTCTCGCACACCGGCGTCTGTGACCACGTCCCGTTGAAGCCACAAATGACGCTGTTGACGTCCCTCATGACGTACCCGCTATCGCAGGCATACGTCACCTCGGCTGCCACAGGAAAGAACGTGTGACTGTCAATTCGATGACCCGATGGAACGCTTGGGGGACTGATGCCTATACAATAAAACACGTATGTGTCATTTTCAATATAACAATAAACGAACTAAATATTACACCGTCAATATATATTAATGATTTCAAGCCAAACTTGATCGGACATTTTAAATTCATACAGCTAAATGTTCATATGAAACCTGCATATGAAATAGAAGTAGCGAAAACGGATCCGTGTTTGTAAGCATGTTTCAATTTTGAGAATTCCTTCAGATTAACACAAAGCACCAGTATCTTGATCGGCATGTCGCGCCTATAACATGTTTCTGGGTTTAGTCTCTCAATAGTCACAATCATCTACTGTTCTGTTGCGTCTGCTTTATCTTGCGGCCCAATGTTTTCCTAGGCCATTCCAGGGCAGGGATCCCAGTGTTAGCCATAGTTGTGTCTTGTGTCAGACTGTCAGTTTCATGTTTTCGTGGTGTGTGTTGTGTATATTTGCCTTTCATTTTCTTAATTCTTGGCCAATTGTGAGGTATACTCCTCGCAGCGGTTACTTCTCCATGCCGGTATACCTTAACTACTGCCAGCACGAGTGAAATCCTTCCAGATTTTTTTATTATAAAACTCTTTCTGAAATATTGCATTACCGGTTCTAGACATATTGAGGGTTAAAATAATACTAAAACGGAGATAAGTAAAAAACGAAACATAACCCCGCAAGGATTTTTACGGTGTCCACCTTGTTTTCTTCGCTTGTCCACCATTTTAATGTACACCATTTGATTTGACTATGGTCGCGTTTATCTTCGTACCAAAAGGGATTTAATACCTGCTGTTCTTGAAGCCCGTTAAATCTCTTTGTGGCATTCTATACACAAAGGATGACGTCACACGCCAAACCTCTGTACTTAACCGCATTATTTCGCCCCAAACGGCGAAATGTGCTTACGCATGAAGTAATCCCGCGTATGAAAGTTGTTTCATGAAATGACTTTATTGATACCATTAATCAGTCTAGTATTAAGTTAATACTGATAGTAGAATATATTTATGTTAAATAAAATACCAGTAGTTCGTGTTTAACGCTGATTTGCGTGTTTATTATAAAAAGCTACTTTCACTTTCGTTTTGTGTGAAAATTCAAGGTTATATGCCAGTACATCCAATTCCCAGAGGGTCCCATTATAAAACGGCGAACTTTCTTTCAGATTTCAGTTTGTGCAAGCTTGCTGTCAGTTTAAAGATGAATCTTTCCTCTTCCAAAAATTACAATAAAAATATATGGCATGTTACTTCTAAGAAAATGCGTCTCACCTGAATTCAGACACCGGTAGAAACTAGGGTTTCAGCAGTCATATTTCGACAAAAGCCCCATGCCACAGTAAACACACCCCAAAAGCTCATCTTTCAAGTTAGCGTCCAAAGAAATGCCAAAAAAGGTTCTAAAAACACAGAGGATATTAGAAATAACCACAAATGGTATGTCTGACTAAATGCTTTTCATAGCAGAAGAAAAAAGGTATTTCGAATGAATGTAACACGGATGTTAAATCAACCATTGCGAGCTACGCTGGAAAGTAGCGCATGTCCATAATGCTTAGAGCGTGAGTACATTGTTAGACCGGTGTAGACACAACGCTCTTTGTGGAGGTTGCTTGTGAGTTTTTGTGCGTCATCAAACGGCATTACACTGACCGTTCCAAGGCGGTCACTTCAGTTTGTATCATGAGTGTTTTGGTCTTTGGTTCGTGCTTTTATATAATTTTCGATTTTGAGTTTTTTGTTCGGTACAAAAACAACGAGTTTGAGTTCTGATGCGAAAGAATTAAATATTTTAATATACGCGCATCACAACGAAAATTTGTTGTTCATTTACAGATAAACAATATAAAGCCAAAATTATTTCGCTTCTAACATCACAAGACGACATATTCTGCAATTACAATGCGAACTATATTTTAAAGTTTCGGAACTACTTTTTCGAGTTGTTTATTGGCAATTTAAGAACGGAAATTTTGCGCGTGTCAAGTTAGAATGTAGTGTATTACAGGTAATTGGTAACTTGCATGAAATAAATGACATTTAAATGTACAGGTTTCTCTACCAATGATGTAGCTAGATGTGCGTTATATGTTTTATTGAGCTTCAGTATAAATGTTCACCATTAAACATCAATTATCGGAGTATTTATTTATTTTGTTGTGCTTAAAACATGATATATTTGAAATGTATTCTTCTGTGATAATTTTCTTCTGCCATCTCGGTTGGTAACCCACTATAGACGGTTGGTGTGACCCGTTTATACCTACTGACGCATTTCATAAACATGTCGTGACTGAAAGCGTGTGTCTGCCATTTTATTCCATGCGATCGCCCAATAAACACGTATATGTATGTATGTATATATGTATGTATGTATGTATGTATGTATGTATGTATGTAGGTATGTAGGTACGTACGTACGTACGTATGTATGTACATTGTATGGATGGCTGGCTGGCTGGCTGGCTGGCTGGCTGGCTGGATGGATGGATGGATGGATGGATGGATGGAAGGACGGACGGACGGATGGATGGAAAAAAATCAGTTCTTTATTATTGTTCAATATGACGATGTTTTCGTTTATCACAATTTATTTAGACCTCAATTTTGTATTTGATAAAGTGATCATTTGCAAGTTCAGATTAAACTTTATTTGTGTTTCAAACTCCATGTGTTGTAATGAGCTTTTATTTGTCCGTACATACAATCAAACATACTTGTTTGTTTCACTTGGGTCTGTATGTTTCGGAAAGAACTGTGAACAATCCATGCCTCGTGCCCGGGTCTATCTGTGCACGTGGATGGGTTTGGTCTCACTATGGAAGGACCTGTCCACATGCACAGAAAGACCAGCTCAATAGAAAAAAGTATGATTATTGTGTAAATGAGTAATGTATGTCAATGCAAATAGAAACTAATTAAAACGAAACAAAACATTTTTGTTTAAATATTACATATAGGTATTGAAAAACAATAAAATTAATATTTAAGTAATTGTTTACATAAGCGGTTTAAATGAAGTTATAAACATATCTTCGACATACACTCTAGAACTGAACATAATTATGAACACTTTTATTCATTGTATGTCATGATCAGAATGTTATATTAATTCACATAATGAAATAACTATTTTGTTTAGCCTGCATATTCGGCGCGCTCTATGAATAGCAATTACAATGCTACAATTCACGGGCAAGACAGTCGGTCATAACGTACAATGTTGCCTGTTGAGCTCGCGTCACGTCTTCCTGCCAATATTGTTAAGGTTTTTTGTCACAAGCACAAAATATAAAGTGGTAAATTTCTGGGTTTTTTATATATAAATAAGCAAAAAAATATTAGCAAATTTGATAGAGCTTATATTTTCTATTATTTCATCATTGTGTAAAAATATTATAGTACGTTGTGACCGACTGTCGTGCCCGTGAATTGATTCTAGCGAGTACAATACACTCCAGCAGGAGAGTAAATCATTCAGAAAATAGCACGCGGTAATGCTGTGTTAATACATACGCATCAATTAGCGTCCGGAGAATCCTTAACCCGAGAATTTCACTAAATGGGGAATTTATATTTTTAAACTTACTGTGCATGTTAATTTATATTTGAATTGTGGTTGCGTTTTATTAAGAATTATTTATAATTGCACCTTTCTATCAACATCTCCAGTAGATGTTATTCAAGTTAGAAAAATGTTCAACTTCTTTATATAAGTAAAATGTGGTGAACGAAGTCTTGTAAATACGTCAAAATGTTATTCATGTTACTTTAACTTCATTTGTCTAGCATAAATGCACTATGTGCAATACTAATGATACACATAGTATATTATTTATTCTACCACGGCATGCGGCTAGTGATGCATAGATAAACAAGGAAAATAACTTTGGGTTATTCTGCAACAAATAATGGGCGGAGCCTAATGTTTTGAAAATAGTTCCAGAAATTCGAAGAAGTTGTTCCGTAAAATGCACGTACTTAAACGCGTGATAGCAAATTGTGACAAACAAATCATGTTCTGCATTTTGTAGCACAATAAAACCACACTTGTACTACATATTTTATACATAAGTTCACAAAAACGTTTACGTTTTGTTAATATGCTTTTAATTTGCTTTTTTTAGCATCATATTTTCACTGTATTATATCGATAAGTATGACGTCATTCGCTCAATGTTTAAAGCTGACGTCATTTTGAATTGTTATGATTTATTGACATCACTGAAACGCACGTGTGAATGCTCTTCTCGGAAGATGGGCGGACTATAGATAAATATAGTTCTCATTCATAACCTTTAAAACTACGAATTTTATATAAGATCGTGTTAGAATCGAAATAATTAACGGGTAACAGTTGATTATTGCGGTAATAACCAACGGTTTGTCGTTCCGATGCTTGTTATCAAACCACTCGGTCTACCGCCCTCGTGTTTTAATTCCTACACATCGGAACTCCAAACAGTTGGTTATTACCGCAATAACCAACAGTTACCCGTCAATTATTTCTTAATTCTACCACGGCACGCGGCTAGTGGTCCATAGATAAAGAAGGAAAATAACTGTTGGTTATTCTGCAACAAATAATGGGCGGAGCCTAATGTTTTGAAAATAGTTCCGGAAATTCGAAGAAATTGTTCCGTAAAATGCACGTGATTGAACGCGCGATAGCAAATTGTGACAAACAAATCATTTTCTGCATTTTGTAGCATAATAAAGCCACACTTGTACTACACATTTTATACTCAAGTTCACAAAACGTTTACGTTTTGTTAATATGCTTTTAATTTGCTATTTTAGCATCATATTTCCAATGTATTATATCGAAAAGTATGACGTCATTCGCTCAATGTTTACCAATAAAGCTGACGTCATTTTTAATTGTAATGATTTATTGACGTCACTGAAACGCACGTGTGAATTCTCTTCTCGGAAAATGGGCGGATTATAGATAAATATAGTTCTCATTCATAACCTTTAAAAATACGAATTTATATAAGATCGTTTTATAATCAAAATAATTAACGGGTAACAATTGGTTATTGCGGTAATAACCAACGGTTTGTCGTTCCGATGCTTGTTATCAAACCAATCGGGCTACCGCCCTCGTGGTTTAATTCCTACGAATCGGAACTCCAAACAGTTGGTTATTACCGCAATAACCTACAGTTACCCGTCAATTATTTCTAAAACATTACTATGTACACTTATCTGATATATATAATCATAAGTTTCATTCGTTCCCGCTATTATTTTCTGACAATATTAATTTGTTAAATTTGCCTGACAAATTCATGTATCAGTTATGTTTACGTAAATTTCTAGTATTTAAGTTATTCATGTATCACTGGTGAAAACATGGGCGATATATGATCGGTTTATATATGGTGCATATATTAATTATAACTGAGTTTATCTCAAATTAATTTTGGTGGCGATACGTTTTCTTATGGTGTCTGAAAAATCTAGTGACCGAGAAGTCTCCTTAGTAGGGACCAAAAAATGTGGGGTCCGAGAAGTCACGTCACCGATCATCTTGGTCCTCCTGTGTTATATTTAGGGCCAAAAATGACATATAAATATCCTGTGTTATATTTTGGGCCAAAAATGACATATATATATATATGTCATTTTTGCCCTTAATATATAATATTAAAGAAATATATATATATATTATATATATAATGAAAAGTACAAACACGTTACATGGGATTATAAATATATATTAACAAGGCAGTCCAAAGGACAGCTATATCCCCCGCCGTGATCCTTCATTAGATTATAAAGGATGACTTTAAAGTATCACACTGACCTTAATCAGTTTTATGAAAATCCTTCAAAGGGAATAGGAGAATGATCAGACACAAAAATGGAGGCTCAAACATTTGACCTTCAAGTGTGACCTTGACCTTGAGGTGGCGTGACTGCCTCATGCGTTCTGCATACTGCCTCAATGTGATAAACATTTGAGGCAAGTTTCATGAAAATCCTTTAAAGGGCACAGGAGATATAGAACGGACATGAAAATACAGGCTCAAATGTAAAATATAGTCAACGCGTTTCGACAAAGCTTATAAGCTCATCAGGGCATAATACAATATATATTATATATAGTTTTCGTGTGTTTACTATGACATGATGTGAACTTGGCTCAAATGTTTATCACACTGAGGCGCTGTGCAGAAGGGCAACATTTTCCTTAACAGTTTTGTATTTTGACACAGTTATACCCCTTTTTCACATATATTTTCTGCTTAAAGTTTGTATTCAAATATATTGTAACGTTAAAACTTCTTAGGTTATTCATTTGAAATTTGGAATACAGTTGCCATCAACTCCACCATCGGGTGCATCATTCACCATAACTCTTGTTTATATTGTGGTATAGTTATGTCCCGTTTCACATAGATTTTCAGATTTAATTTTTTATTCAAAAGTTGTATATCTTCAAAACTTGATAGGCTATTCACTTGAAACTATACACCTTCATATACCTTTGTCATTAACTGAAGCATCAGGTGCCACAATCTACATAACCCTGTTTTGTATTTTGATAGAGTTATGCCCCTTTTCACGTAAATTTTCAAAGTAAAGTTTTTATTCAAAATACATATAATTTATAAACTACAATAGGTATTCACATGAAACTTATAATTCATTTTTGTATTGACCTCAAGCATCAGGTGCAACAATCCCCATAACTGTATTTTGTATTTTGACACAGATATGCCCACTTTTCACATATATTTTGGGGATACAGTTTTTGTTCCAAAGTCTTATAATTTCTGAACTACGTAATAAATTCACTTCAAACTTTGAATAAATTGATGAAATAATGTCCAACTCAGCTTTGTATTTCAACAAAGTTATACTCCTTCAACTTTCCAAAATATGTACCAACTAAAATACTTTGAATAGTTGAGCACGCTCCTCTAGCAGCTCCTGTTGTTTCTTTGTTCTTTTATCGAGAAAATTTCACGAGACTGTATGTGCAGTACTTTATCTAAACCCACGTTTACCAATTATAGTCATCTAAAACATTATATGTAAAAATCAATTGAGAATTACTTGTTTTAATAATAGTTACTACGTATGCATTTCTCTACCTGTATTTAACTCTTGTGTGTATACCCTTGGACTGTATGACTCATGTATATTTGAATAAACCAACCGTTATTAATATATATGGGCCCATTTCAGTAACAACTGAGAAAGCAAATAAATTACTTACACTGGAGGCAGTTCTTATCATCACCAAGGGGACAATCCTGTATGCCATCGCAAACCCGTGATGACTGTATAAATCTGGGCACCAAGGCAAAAGCAGGGGCCTTTGGCAGCAGATGTTTTCTGCACAGATATGTGCGTTGTCGACAGCAATCCACTGCAAAGTGGTAAATTGATCCGAAAGTGATAAAAGCCATCACACAAAAGATAGGTAAGATCTGCACATAGTTTGGAAAAATGGGAAAAGATATATCGTTATGTATAAACACCCTTTGTCACTGACAGACTTTGGTCCAACAAGCGCGGTACGTTACTGATAAGAATATGTTGGGAAAAAGTGTATTCAAATAACGAAAACATGCCAAAAACAAAAGTTCTTG
This sequence comes from Congeria kusceri, assembly GCA_027627225.1. Classification (NCBI taxonomy): domain Eukaryota; kingdom Metazoa; phylum Mollusca; class Bivalvia; order Myida; family Dreissenidae; genus Congeria; species Congeria kusceri. Next base: position 14,054,014 of record CM051038.1, read on the forward strand.
TTTTATGAAAAAGAGAAGTTTAAAGCATGTTTGAACAGTAAGACCCAAAGGAAAACGTCTGCAACAGTATTTGAAATTGTGCCAAGCAGCGTATTGCGAAACAAGTTTTGATTAAAGGGAATATATTATATTGCTTGGGGCGGTTTAATGCAATAAGTTGCGTTGATTCAAACGTGATTTATAGCAATGAACGAAAATATCTGGTACCCGAATAGTGAAGCTGTACCCGGACATCAGCCAAATATGACCCTCCCCGCGGTACATGGGTACCTGTTCAATGCCTAGTGTTAGTTTTGTGTCGGTCATAGTGTATGTTCTGTATGCATGCATTTGCATTTCAATTTCTTAATTCTGGGCCAATTGTGAGGTTTTCTGCGCCATAAAACGGCTTTACACTGACCGTACCAAGGCGATGACTTCATAGACTATCACGAGTGTGTTTGGTTTTTGTTTCGTGGTTAGATCCAACCTATTTTATTTTTTGCACTGCAGCGTATTGCAAAACATGTTTAGATTAAAGGTAGTAGTCACGATCTTAAAACAAAAAGAGTTCTGTATATGAAAAACAAACTGTCTTTACAGTAAATAATCAAAATATTATATTTTATATCAGATTGAAGACATATTCAGAAGTGTAGTTTGTTTATGTTAGATCCCATTAAGAATAAATGGGAGATACATATAACATTTGCCTTCAGGCACTCCTGGTGTCTGTCTTCCACAATAACTTGGCAAACATGTACAACGTATCAGAGCAGGGTGTTTTGTATGGCATGTCTGCCTATCTGCGTCCGTATGTCCTTCTGTCTTTATCTTTTTTAACAGCTTGGCATACTTAAAGGCAGATTGGCATATATGTACACTTTATCAGGCCTGGGTGAGCACTATTCATGGCATGTCTGTCCGTCTGTCCATCCGAATGCTACAAAACTGATATTTTAACAGCTTGCAGGAATTCGATGTAGCGTATATGTTCACTGTATCAAAACAGTTAGCACATATCTGTCCGTCCAGATTTCAATGTGCACCAAACTTTGTGATTATAACATTTGAACCGTTGCAAGGAATTGAAACTTGGCACAAATGTTCCCTGTATAAGAATGTTTTTTTCACACTAACCGTATGTCTGTACTAAGTTATTGGCACTGCAATTGGTCAACAGTAAACGATATGCGTGCCCTGTCCGGACAATTCCAATTTAATAGAACTTGGTACAAGCGTTCTGTACGAGGCATTTATGCTACATCTGAACTCTGGGGGTCAAGGACAAATTTATCGATCATATGTCAACAAAGGAATATCTTGTATTGGCTTTCACATACACGTTTGAAAAAGTTATTGCTTTGCACAAATGTTCTGAGTGATACTCTGAGTTTTGCAGAGTAGCCACGTGTCGTAACTCTGTAGGTCAACGTCACAGCGATGTGTCAAATAAGAATAAATTTAGCTGGTGAGAACTGATTCTTGATCTTCTGCTTGCGAATGTCTCATACCAAACTTAGACGTTTGCAGCAGTAGCTTGGCATTAGACAGACTCGCTATCCCTTGTCCGTGGAGTATTATTGCAAAGCTCTGCGTTTGGTGCGATACAAATCGACAAGGTCACAAGGATAGTGGGATCTGCTGATACTAGTATAAGATATCAATGTTCCTTCAGCACGTCTTGCACACAACTTATTCCAATTTTTGTTGCCCGTCCAATTATTGTAATAAATTTCATCATTGATTTTAAGTTGATTGGGTTTGTTTAATAATCATTGTATATAATCATTTGTCTTATCATAAGGTAGGTAGCCCCAATGAAAATTAACACAGACACAGACTCGTGCTAATACTTTGCGTGCATGAGACCACATGCACGTTACGCAAGTCATAGTAAAATATGTAATGAACTGAACAATTCGTTAGCATTACCTTTCTATAAAGATAATAATGTATTAATAAAATAAGTACTGATAATACATCTAATCAGATTGAATCGTTTATGTTACATCGATTTGTTTTATGAACCGTTTATACATGTTGAAATTAAAGGCCGAGTTTAATCCTTCTTTATTTGACCCCCCCCCCCAAAAAAAAAAAAAATAATAATAATAATAATAATAATCTTAGGTATTGTACTCCTGTGTATTAGCACCCTGCTGTGGCCACAGTGTGGCGACCCTTATCAGCTGGGATCAATACACTGCCGGAAATGAAACAGTGCAATCAACCAATGCTCAGTCAGTTGAGAGAAAAGCTTGCATATAATGATAAGAGATTTGTTGGTTGAGCAATACACATAGTGGAATACCCCATGAAGGGGTCAGACATTCCTTAAACTAGGCCTTTAAGTAAAAAAAACTTTGTCTGTTACATTTCTGGTAAGATATTTTTGATAAATGACCATGTATGTATAAACATAATAAATACTACGTAAGTACAATAAATCTACCTTAGTTTTGTAGCAATTTCTTTATGGACATTAAATAAGCTTTTACCAATACATAAAAAAAATAAATATTTATGTCAGCACGACGCCTTAGTCAGTAGGTTAGCAGCCCTAGTAAAATATCCAAATTGAACGGTATGAAATACTTACGAAGGTCCAAATGAAATTTTCGATGACTGTTCACCACAACTATAAGGCAAACTGCAATAAATGATGACGTCACACACATAGGTCGCATTTTATCCTTTTAATTGTTAACTGACCTAAACGCCGATAGAAAAAGCTTTGTCCCTTTGCCAAATTCAGAATAGGTAATGTGTCCGTGCAAATAGGTTTGTTCTATTCAGTTTTTAATTAATAAATTCAACACGCCCTGCTTAATCATTGGTCGTTTTACATGAATAATCATTCAGAGTGAGCGTTTACAAACTGGCGCCAGAACGTCGAAAAAACACTGTTTGATGTTTGAATTTTGACGTTTACTTCCTTACTAGTACATGTATATTTAACCATATATTGGACAATCAGTTTTAATTGATAGAGCTGGATAAGTAAATTATAATTCTGTAGAGAAAATATGTCAATGCAGTATTATTTTATATATTAAATAATAAAAATACTATGAACGGCATCATATTTAAATAAAAAAAATATATAACACTTAATATTGGACTTTTTATAGTGAAAAAAGTAACCGTAAATACAAATAAATTTAGATTTAGAGTTGTTCATCGGCAAATAAACAACAGTTTGGCGTGCTGATGTTGGGGAATTAAACCATGCGGGCGTTGGCCTAAGTATTTTAAAAACGCGCATAAGCACGACAGTAGTATAAAGTAAAACATATCCAGATATTTTATTTAAAGGGACCTGTTCACAGAATGAAGAATTGACCATTTTCATACTTTTTGTCACGGATTCGAAAAAAAAGAACAGTGTATATAAAGCAGCAAACTACCGACATACAAATATACTGTAAATACCGTTTCGCTAATGAGAAATCATCTGTTGAAAAGGATAAAATTATAAAGCGTTTGTAACACTAAATGATGCAATAATTTGGAGTGTTTCTGTTGTTTTCGTTAAAATTGTTGACAACACGGGGGTTTTCTGTTGTTTGTTTTTAAAATTCTTTTCTTGTTATTATACTTGAGCTTTTAGTTCCGATGCTTAAAACGGTCAAGTTCTTACATTTAATGACATACTTTAAAATACAAAAATCTAGTAACAATTCCTTTTAAGACAAGAAGCCAATAGACTATTCAAGGCAGCAAGCAACATGGAACGTACAAAACAAAAAAAGCACGCACGCAAAACGGACACACGCACGCAGACATACATACAGAATTCAAGACGAGGACAACGTCTTAGAATGATCCAATTGAGGTGACTGATTCCCACAGCTCTACACAGTGACATATATGTATGTCCTTATGAATTGTAAAATACGGCTTCTTTATGTTTTTGAACGAGAAATCAAATGGCATATGCCAAATTGGTAAGGAAAAAAAAAGAAATGCCAAATTGCACATGTCGAGCTGAGAAATCTGAGAAGAATTCGCAAACGTCTCTCACAAAAATCAACAGAAATTAGTAAATTAGTAAATAGACTTTTTCCTCCTGCCTATCAAATAGAACAAACTAAAAAAATATTCAAAACCACGCAGCAAGAATTGCCATGAATAATCCGAAAGATCAATCAATTACTTTAATTCTCAAATCACTTCAATGGCTGACTATTCGGGCAAGAATTATGTTTAAAATACTGGTCCTTGTTTTCCAAATTATAAAATAACAACTCTCTGATAGTTGAAATGTCTATTCAAACAACTCCGTGAAAATGTAATTTACCATCCACAGATGGAAATCACGTAATTTCCCCCCCCCCCCCCCCCAAAAAAAAAAGAACCAAAATAGCTAACAGATTTTTTGCGTTAGTTGGTAAAAACACTGAATTGCTCTCCCGAATGAACAGAAGTGTGGAAATATGTGAGTGGATTTTGGTCTGTCTCTGTGCTAAAAGGCCTAATGTGTACTTAAATGTGTGTAGTACAGTGCTTTCACTGCAGCAGCCAACTGACATCATCAGCCAGGATCCACCTTTAATCCTGGTACTACGTGTCAGTGGCTGGTTTCCAGCTCTTCTCTCTCTTCAACCATAGCCAGCTGGATGCCTTTTCTGCTGTTCGTCCGAGTCGCCCAACTGCGTTCCTTCTCTCATGGCCTGTAACTCCCATAACGCCCAACATCTTACAGAGGGAGTTCGCCGGAAACCATCTTGCTCCTACTCCAAAAGGGAAGAGCCAGGTCCGCCATCCTTGTTGTCTACATTGTTCCGTGAGGTCCGAGTACTTGGATCTTTTCCTCTCATAGGCCTCTTCACGTCGCGTCTCCCATGGGACTGTAATCTCTATCATAATCAGGAGCTTGGTGGTTACGGACCACATGATCATGTCTGGTCTGAAGTTTGTCTGGACAATCTCTGGGAAGACTAGCTTCTTCTGAAGGCCATCAGCCATATCCCATTGCTCTGCTTCGTCAAGTACTGATGTTGCTGCGGTTCTCCCTTTCGGTGCAGATTGGCCCTCCTTGACTAAGTTGGTAACTCCAGGCTGCTGTCGCTTCCTCTTCTTGGTGCTTTTCAAGATGTCTGCCAGGTCCCAAAGTACTTGGTCGTGTCTCCACCTGTTAGGGCTGTGCTGCAGGCGGACAGTGTATGCTCCATGCTGCCAGTTCTGTTACACAGAGGACATGTTGAGTTATATTGCATCCCCCATCTGTGTAGGTTTGCTGGTGAAGGCAGCAGATAGTACACTGACCGCAGCAAGAAGCTGATTCGCAAAGGCTTCCAGATTCCAGATACTTCCAGATCTGGTCCCATGTCAGCTTCCTCGGTGTAGTTTCCCATTTTGTTTAAGCTCCCTGGGTCCCCATGGCCACTGTCCATGATTGCCTGTCCTCCTCTTCCATTTGTCGCACCTCCTCAACTACCAGTCTTCTCTTTTTCACCGCTGGCTGCCTGACTCCATGTTGGACATGTTGAGGTTCCCAGACCTTGACGGCCACTAGTGGTTGTCCCAACAATGTATTTATGCCTAAGTCTACTTTCGGCTTGGATCACAGCTTGACTAGTTGACCATTTCCGCCCTGTCCTTGTCTCTATGCCAGCTTTCCTGATCATCTCATCTCTAGACTCTTTCAGGTTACCACAAACCTTGCCTTGGATGCTTTGAACTCTTCCACAAGCGAAGACAGAGGGAGTTGTAGTTGGTTGGTTCTTCCATAGAGTCCAATGTTTGCTAAGCTTGATGGCACTCCCAACCATCTGCGTAGGTGTCTGCTGATGGTTCTCTCTAGGTCCTCTGATGAAAAGTATACCATTACTTGTAAATTTATTTTAATAAATGCATTTGGGACAACGCTAATGTTTGACCCTATTTGCATCAATACACGTTTTACAGGCGTCTGCTCAAAAGCCATGTGATTTGTATCGAAGAGGCAAACTGTTGTGTACGTTTATTTAGACAATAACATACGGCAGGGCCGGGCCGGACGTCTATATATCGGCCCGCTGCCGCTATAACGGCCCGAGGGCCTTTGGCCCCAGGGCCGTTATTCGGCTAGGGCCGATTATAGACGTCCGGCCCGGCTCTGCCGTATGTTATCGTTTATATTACATATCGTTACTATAAATAGTAACAAATTGACGTTGACGTCGCGCGATCTGATTCTTTTCAGATATAGAAAATCGGCCCGGGGCCAATATGATTATATTGGCCCGGCGGATACGAATATCGGCCCGCTCGTGACGTCAATTTGTTACTATTTATAGTAACGATATGTAATATAAGACTTTACAATATCACGTCCAGTGACAATATCGCGTCTAGTACATGTGTCAATATCACGTCCAGTACACGTGTCGATATCACGTCTAGTACATGTGTCAATATCACGTCCAGTACACGTGTCAATATCACGTCTAGTACACGTATCAATATCACATCCATTGTTTTCACATACATTTGATAACCCGACAAATAAGCTCTATCGCCTGTATTACAAACAATGATTATTCATTTGCAGGCTCTACGACTGACAACGCTGTAAATAATAACAAGTACAAATGGAACTACTCTAGAAAGTATCTCTTGTCAAGGTCTAAGGAATTACAATTAAGTCGTCGTAATATGGCCTTTATGTGGACATCATTATGGAATATCACGTGAGTAATGTTATCATGTCGGTCATTGCAAATACAATGATGTTATCATCATGGAATATCCCGTTAATAAAACTATTATGTCTTTTATTGCAAATATAATGAGGTTATCATAATAGAATATTTCACTAGTAAAGTTATTATGTCTTTTATTGCAAATGCAATGAGGTTATCATCATGGAATATCCCATTAGTAAGGTTATGATGTCTTTTATTGGTAATATAATGAGGTTATCATCGTGGATTATCCCATTAGTAAAGTTATTATGTCTTTTATTGCAAATACAATGAGGTTATCATCATGCAATATCCCATTAGTAAAGTTATTATGTCTTTTATAGCAAATATAATGAGATTATCATCATGAAATATCCCATTAGTAAAGTTATTATGACTTTAACGGCAATATATAACGTCAATATCATGTCATATCAAGTGAAAAACGTTATAATGCCTTTTAGGGCAATACTTATATTAAGGTTATCAACATGGAATATCCCATTAGAAAAATTATTATGGTTTTAATGACAATATCATTACGAAGTCATCAGCATGTCATACCACGTGAAAAACCTTATTACGGCTTTTGTGGCAATAAATTGTATAAAATAACCATCGTAGCAGTTCGCGAGAGTATCCTTATTATGGACTTATGGCAATATATGAAGTCATCATCATGGCACATCACGTTAGTAACGTTAATATGACTTTCGTGGCAATATGTGATGCCATCACCAGGATATATCAATTGAAACACACAGAGCACTCTGTGTAGCACAGTGATATAATCATGCCCCACCCCTGTCAAAGACGCGGGGGTTATATTGCTTAACAAATGTAGGTCCGTCTGTCTGTTGGTAGACCAAACGTTGTCCATGCGATAACTAAACAACCTTCAGGCCCAGGATCTTTAATTATAAGTAGGATGCTCATGACGAGTAGAGGATCCCTATTGATAACTACCCAGTTATCAATAGGGATCCTCTACTCGTCATGAGCATCCTACTTATAATTAAAGAGTTACTAACTCTAGGACCCCCTAGAGTCAAAGATCAATGTCAAACCGAACAGAAGAGTATTAAAAAAAAAATACATGCAAAAGCTTGTCTGGGAAATAATTTCGCAACCCTTGAGCCCAGATTCTTCAAACTTGGTTAAAAGGATGATCATGACTAGTAGAGGATCCCTATTGATTTTGGGGTCTTTGGCTCAAATGTCAATGTCAGTCTGACCAAAAGATAATGTAAAAAAACACCTGATAATTGTAAAACCTTGTCCCTGAAATAACTACGCAACCCTTATGCCTTGGTCATTTAAACTAGGTAGGTAGATTGGTAATTACTAGGGATGGCAAAACTATTCGAATATTCGATTGAATGATCGCCATTCGAATAGTCAGATCTATGAACAAACATTATTAATAGATCTTTGGAATAGTTAAAACGCTATTCGAATATTTGCAAATTTGTATTTCTTTTTAAAAACAATTCTTTCCTGAATGTATCAAGTATTTTTTCTGTCAACATAATGGTAGTATTTCACCATTACATACTTGATACCATGTTTTCATTAGAATGCACGTGTCACGTGTCAGATCTCGAGATATTAATGTTCTGTTCTGTTCTGTTATTAAATACACGGGTCAGTGTCAGCCGGCACTCGTCTAGTCGCCAGTAATACACAATACCATCCGACAGTATGAAATCATAACTGCTAATTGGTAATTATAACTCGCGTTTTGACATGTTAAACTAATAACAAATTTTAAGAATAATTTACGGACGTGCGATCACACATTTAGCAGTCAGTATAACAGAAATGATGTTCAATTGTGTTGATTATTTTTCTTTATTGGCGCGTTTCTACACTTATAAAAATGTGTGGCTCTATGAAAACATTTTGATTTAAAGAACCAGTAACATGGGACCTTAAAGTGTTTTAAGTTTATGCTTAATTCCGTGTAAAAACGCTGGCTTTGGGATCGTGAGGTCACTGGTTCGAATTTCGCCCAGACCACTGAAATTTTTCTGAGCAAAAAAATTATCCCACGATTGCTCCTCTCCACCCAGGTGTATAAATGGGTACCTGTGAGAGAAATAAGCCAATGTGCCGTGGCTGCATACTGCGCCGAGTGTTAACGGACGACTTATGACCCAGTGATCGGGCAGGTAAATGTGAAAGTCGGCTGAAGATGTATATCGTAGCAGACTATAAACTGAACCTTTACTTTAACCTTTAATTCATGCATTAATTAGAAAATGCAACGGTAGATCTACTCACTAAATCAGTAGTAAATCGTCATATAAAAATAATGATTTGGTCGACTAAGCTACATATCTCAAGGTTCTTAATAAGAATCTATGTGAATATTCGATTATTCGATTGAATGAAAAAGCGAATAGTCAAATACCGATTTTGGGTATTCGATGCCATCCATAGTAATTACTAGCAGAGGTCCCCAGTCGACTATTGGGTCATTGCGTCAATGGACAAGGTCAAACCATCAAGGTCCAAATACGGTCAACCAAGGACCCAACACGGATCAGACTCCGGATCGAGTCCTGAATAGCCCACCTCAGTTCGGGACGTTGAATGAACTTGTATCGTTATTGCTAAATTAAATTTAACTATATATGCTTTTTTAATACTCCTCCCTCCCCGGTGAATATAATTTTTAGACTTAAGAAAAGATTCGAAAAAGGCTGAACTGAAAGATACAAAAACTAACGTGAATATATTATAGCTATAGCATTATACCAAATTCTTAAAATAATTCACAAAATTTCTGGTCGATTTCCTGAACGATATTTACGGACGGACTTGCTCACAGAGTGGATTTAAGTTTCCAATTTGATTTGGGTAAGGTAATATTTTTAAAACTACATATTAGTGAATCAAATTACAGTTAAGTGAAGAGTAGTCAATAATAAGTTGATATTTAGTGAACACTTCGCAGAATGTCATGTAAAAATGGAATAAAATATGCTCAAGAAAAATGTCAATTTTAAAACTTAGGATAAGATTTCACTTAAGATGTTTCTGGAATACGGACCCAGATGCGAGTAATAATTTATTTTGCATCTTACATAACTGACGCTCGTTTCGATCTTTAACAGGGGGAGACAACCTAGTTTCGGGAAAGGCCTATTACGAGATATCAGGCTCGATGACTCCATTACGATATATCAGGCCCTACGACTCTATTACGATATATCAGACCCTACGACTCTATAACGATACATCAGGCCCTACGAATCTATTACGAAATACCAGGCCAAACGACTCTATTACGATAAACCAGGCCCTACGACTCTATTACGATATATCAGGCCCTACGACACTATAACGATATATCAGGATGTATGACTCTATTACGATATATTAGGCACTACGACTCTATAACGATATATTAAGCCCTACGATTCTATTACGATATATCAGGCCCTATGACTCTATTACGATGCATCAGGCCCTACGACTCTATTACGATATATCAGGCCCTACGACTCTAGTACGATATATCAAACCCTACGACTCTAGTACGATATATCAAACCCTACGACTCTAGTACGATATATCAGGCCCTACCATTCTATTACGATATATCAGGCCCTACGACTCTAGTACGATGCATCAGGCCCTACGACTCTATTACGATATATCAGGCCCTACGATTCTAGTTCGATATATCAGGCCCTATGATTCTAGAACGATATATCAGGCCCTACGACTCTATTACGATATATCAGGCCCTACGACTCTAGTACGATTTATCAGGCCCTTCGACTCTAGAACGATACATCAGACCCTACAACTCTAGTACGATATATCAGGCCCTATGATGCTATAACGATATGTCTGGCCCTGAGACTCTATTACGATATACCAGGCCCTGAGACTCTATTACGATATATCAGGCCCTACGACACTATAACGATATATCAGGATGTATGACTCTATTACGATATATTAGGCACTATGACTCTATAACGATATATTAAGCCCTACGATTCTATTACGATATATCAGGCCCTATGACTCTATTACGATGCATCAGGCCCTACGACTCTATTACGATATATCAGGCCCTACGACTCTAGTACGATATATCAAACCCTACGACTCTAGTACGATATATCAGGCCCTACGACTCTATCACGATATATCAGGCCCTACGACTCTAGTACGATGCATCAGGCCCTACGACTCTATTACGATATATCAGGCCCTACGATTCTAGTTCGATATATCAGGCCCTATGATTCTAGAACGATATATCAGGCCCTACGACTCTATTACGATATATCAGGCCCTACGACTATAGTACGATATATCAGGCCCTTCGACTCTAGAACGATACATCAGACCCTACGACTCTAGTACGATATATCAGGCCCTATGATGCTATAACGATATGTCTGGCCCTGAGACTCTATTACGATATACCAGGCCCTGCGACTCTATTACGATATATCAGGCCCTACGACTATATTACGATATACCATGCCCTACGACTCTATTAGTATATATCAGGTCCTACGACTCTGTTACGATATACCAGGTCCTACGACTCTAGTACGATATATCAGGCCCTTCGACTCTATTACGATATATCAGGTCCAACGACTATATTACGATATATCAGGTCCAACGACTATATTACGATATGTCAGGCCCTACGACTCTATTACGATATATCAGGCCCTACGACTCTATTACGATATATTAGGCCCAACGACTCTAGTACGATATACCAGGCCCTTCGACTCTGTGATATCCCTCAACATCAAGTGCAACACTCCTCATAACTCTTTTTTGTATTTTGACAGAGTATTGCTTCTTTTACACGTAAATCTTCTGGTTAAAGTTTATTCTCAATTTTTATAACTTCAAAACTACACACGTTATTCACTTGAAACTTGGAATGTACCTTTTTCATCAACGCCGACATCAAGTGCGATATTCCCCATGACTCAGTTTTGTATTTTGACAGAGTTGTGTCCCGTTTTTACATAAAATTTCAGATTTAAGTTTGTATTCAGAAATTGCAAAACTTGATAGGTTATTCTCTTAAAACTTAGAATATACCTTTGTCATCAACTACAGCATCAGGTGCAACAATCACCATGACTTTGTTTTGTATTTTGACACAGGTATGCCCACTTTGCACATAGATTTTGAGGTAAATGTTTTGTTAAAAGTTAAATTGATGAATAATACTAGAACTTCGAATAGTCGAGTGCGCTGTCAGCTGACAGCTCTCGTTAACATGATGATGAAGATGTTAAAGATAATGTTGTTGTTGCTGCTGCTGCTGATGCTGCTGATGCAATATTTGCTGTAACTTCTGCTGTCGAAAATGATGAACTTTATTCTGATCTATATTAATTTGGTAATGATTATTTCCGTTTAAGCATGAGACATAGTTATATTTTCAATATTCCTCAAGATTGTAACATATAATACCGAGTTGTAACATTTTATACACCTGCTGTAACTAATGATGTCGATTTGTAACAAATGATGCCACTCATTTTTTGCAAATTTTGTAACATATAATGCCGATTTGTAACATATATTGCCTGTTGTAACATATGACGCAGTTGTAACATATGATGCCTTAATATACACTGAACAGCACTTCTAATCATACACTTTCATCTCATTAAAATGGCTATTTGTAAGGGAAATTTGATCCAATATTGACAGCGATTAAATCAATGACACAGATATTTACGTGTGCATTTTTATTGTATTCCTCACAAATTTTGGTATTAAACTTAATACAATTAAACAATAACCCTAAAAATAAAATTCGCAAAATACTGTGTTTGTGGTGAAAACGCTAAACAATATTGAAGGATCATAATGCACAACCTGGCGTTCATAAAATAAGTATTAATATTGAGCGTCCTCTTGAGACCTGCAGGCACCTCTGTCTCATGGAAATAACATAGTTTCTTATGAAAGCTCGAGGAGTATTCCCCCATTCCTCAAGTAGAGCCTGCGCCAATTGCATCAGATTTCGAGGGGCTACTTGTCGCTTTCTAACACGCCTGTTTAGTTCGTCCCACATATTATATGAAAATTTAATTTTGTATTGATAGTGACGTTACTTATAAGCACGGTTGGCCGGGTGTATTCATTTACATGTATTATGTGTTGATGTTTATATTTCGTTACATGTACACATGTCACTATAATAAACAACTTACTAACTAACTTACTTACTTACTTAATCTAAATCAAGTTTTATTTTTTCATTGAATGGTTTCGTATGAAATGATACACTAAAACACCTATTTGATATTGTATACTCACCTACCATTCCTCGTGCAAAATGATGAAAAGAGACCTGGATCTCGTGCCTTAGAACGTTCAAGTTGTTCATTTTGCGAATTTGATGTTTAGGGTTATTGCATTATTATATTAACTTTCATATCAAAATTTACCATTAATGAAAGACAACTGTACATACGAATATGTCTGTTATTAAATTAATGACTGCCTAAATTTGATCAAATCCCCGAAAACTGACCATTTGATTACGATTTTTGTAAGTGTTGGGTTAGAAGTGCTGTTCAGTGTACGTCTTTACACTTTGGTTAAAACAACTTATTTGGCGTAGCGGTCTAAGGTCACTTTTGACCTAGATTTATTGCCATAATTATGCATCGGGAAAATTGAATGCCAATAGAATTTGACAAATTTTCTTATTTTAGGGAATGCAAACTTCAAACAATGGTTTAACGTATACCATAACTGTTGCATACTTGTGGGGATTAAAAATTTACATAATTGTTTACATAAGATTTGAGAATATGCACCTTTTGCTTCAATGACAATAACATATCAGTTATTGATTGTGAATTTCACGCTTTTTTTCACTGTCCTAAATATGATGTTATCCGTCGAGAATTTCTTTACAACTGGTATTTTGGTGGAAATACTGTCAATGATTTTTATACTATGATGAGTACAAATAATAATGAAACGATACATAAATTATGCATATTTTTATATCATCTTATGAATACTATTAATACTTAAACATGTATTACTATTAGTGTTGGATGTTGGAATGCAACTACATTTATCTATTATGATTTGTGTACTATATTGTGTATTATGGGCCAGTGGCCTTTATTTACTTAATAAAGTGTTGAGTTGAAAAAATAAGCGGTTAAATAAAAGTTATAAACATTTCTTCGACACACACTCTAGAAATGAACATAATTATGAACAATTTTACTCATTGTATGTCATGATCGAAATGTTATATTCATTTACATAATGAAATAACTACATTGTTTAGCCTACACGATCTGCGCGCTCTATAAATAGCACTTACAATGCTACAATTCACGGGGACGACAGTCGGTCACAACGTACCAGCCTGTTGAGCTCGCAAGCACAAAATATAAAGTGGTAAATTTCTGATAAATAAGCAAAACAAGTATTAGCAAATTTGATTGAGCTTATATTTCCTATTATTTTATCATTGTGTACAAATATTATTGTACGCTGTAACCGACTGTCGTCCCCGTGAATTAATTCTAGTGAGTACAACTCCAGCAGGAGAATCATTCTAAAAATAGCGCGCGGTAAAGCTGTGTTAATACACACGCATCAATTTAGCGTATGGAGAATCCTAAACCCGAGAATTGCAATAAATGGGGAATTCATAAACTTACTGCTCATGTATTCCCGCTATTATTTTCTGACAGTATTAATTTGTTAAATTTGCCTGACAAATTCATGTATCAATTATGTTTACGTAAATTACTAGTATTTAGCTTATTCATGTATCACTGGTGAAAACATGGGGTGGTATATGATCGGTTTATTCACGGTACAGATATTAATAATTATTGAGTTTATCTCAAATTAATTTTGGGGGCCGATACGTTTTCTTATAGTGTCCGAAAAATATAGTGTCCGAGAAGTCTCTTTAGTAGGTACCGAAAAATCCGGGACCCGAGAAGTCTCCTTAGTAGGGAACGAAAAATATAGGGTCCGTGAAGTCACATTCTTGGTCCTCTTGTATTATATTTAGGGCAAACAAATGACATCTCAATATTAATTTCTACGCCGATTTTCTTTTTTAAAGACATTTCTTGTTTTAGCCTGTTCGCATTGCGTGCATACATGTTGATATTATAAAGTTAAAACGCGGGATATAAAATATGATACTTGTATATTTATTTGTGACATTTATTGTGAAAGCTTATTTGCAGTTAATATTATTATCATGATAACTTTCACTACATTCGTTAAATACGTGAATGGACGGAGGTTAAGAACACATACTATCAACTGGGTAGTTCCGGGTCACTAACGACAAAAGCGCTTTCTTTATTTCAAATGTACTTGCAATCACGTAAACCTATAATTATTTACTTTGAAAGACGTATATATCAGCATGTTTGAAACATTTGGTACCATTCAATATTTTTGTTAAATATTGTGCTGAGCTGTATGCACTGATTGCGGGGGTTCCGAATCAAGTACGTGTGTTCCGGGTCACTTGGCACTTCTACTATAGTTTCCTTAAGGGTTTGTTTTAAAAGCATGTTTAGCTTTTAATCTGAGTTAGTACTTGTCAAACAACACCACACGGAGGATATATTCATTTCTTGAACCGGGCAACACATAATCACAATATAATAGTTAGGACATATTGAAGATTTTCCCACGTTTGTCATCTTATTTATATTTCATGTAGGATATGTGGGTCAATATATGAAAAGGTACAAAGCCATATTGATTCCATGGCCATTCAGATGTTAGACTACAACAATAAAATCATCTTATAATTGTTCAACGTTTGCCAATGCTTTTGACTGGTAAATTAAATATAAAAACACGAGCTAAAAAAAATCCGCGAAATAAATAAAATCAGTACATTGACCGAAATTGGATAAACAATCCAAAGTGCAAAGTACGCAGTGTGGTAATTGTACATAGATTCTAAACATATATTTATCGTCAGTAACAACCAGATCAACAATTTGATAAAAATCATAAGCATGTTAATAAAATTAACAACCTAAGAATATAAGAGTAACACAACACATAATGATAGAAAAAGATAAGATATACTGGTAGCGCCGTTCCAATGGTAGCACCAACACTCGAAAAACACATACACAGTACATCAAAATGATGATATGTCAAATGTAAACGTAAAGCTGAATGGTATCCTAGACTAGTATGTGAAGGACACTATAGATCATGGTATAAAAAAGTATAAACAACATTTAAATATGGAACTCCCAGTCCCTGCTTGTATTAAAAAGACAATGTTTAACATGTTGTCAACTTTTGAATACATATAATAGACACATATATTATATCTTGCTTACATAGATCAACTGTAATAATGAGATAATCTGAATACATTAAAATACATTGAAGGGTCTTCGTTATTCGCTCTATGGCTGGCACCATTCTTCAATTTGAAGTACCACGAAAAGCTATTATGTTATTTATTACTGATAGAAGGGTACACATCAAACCTTTCAGAAGCATGCCTATAATAAACCCCTTATTTGTGTAAAAAAAATATATATTAGTCAATATATAATTGTCTTACATTGTGCGTGAATGTACTGACGCAACTAACCCATGGAGAAATTCCATAAGGCATTGAAAGTGACTGACATATCCCCCTAAAAAACGATGAGGTCCGTTCAAGTAACCGGGAACACCCCAATAGACATATGTTGATATTACCGTTGTTTTCTGCAGTAATATGGAAAGCAGGGTTTTATTATGTATACAGTACAAAGAATATACAATTATTTACCAATTGATACCATAAATGGGCCCATTTACCGGGCATTTCCGATGTTTTATCGCGATGAATAAATCGTAGCCTAGTTTCTGCAACCGGTCATGTAGATTTTTCAACATGTATTACTCACAAAGGCCCGTTTCGGTTCATTGATCCGCATACAGAGTTGAAACTTTGGTGATTTACTGCAAATGTATTGCTGTTCAAACACCAGTTAATAAAAATCGAAATGGGACGGTTGCAATTATTTTCAGAATCATTAATCTTAAAGTGATCTATGAAAGGAAAACGATTCATGCAGATAGGGTTTTATGGTTTAACAGCTGTAAATGAAGTTCGCAAAAATTCAAGGCGATAATCTACTAAGTAATTATCGGTATAAATTCATATTGCTTAAATAACAAACTGACAAAATTGTGAGTAAACACCGATTGTAAATGGTTGCGAATTTTTTTTAAGTAGTTCATTTTATGCTATGAAAACACAACGGTTTAGTTTGGTCTTACTTACTTTTATATGACTTAATTTTAGTTATAACTTAAGCAATGTAATTCTACATCTTGCGCTAACTGGACCTCTTCAAAAGCCGCCCACAGTTTACCCCCTTTTAAAAAGTAGCCGCTTTTTACACACATAATGACGTGATGTTACGAGAAGCACCGAAAAGAAACATAAAGAAAAGGACACCGTATTGATAATTGAGCATCATTTTCAAGTATTTGATGGTGTTGCATTGGGTAAATAGAGGTAATCATTAAACGAGTATTGTATAACGTAATATTGTCTCAATACAAGATACCGTTAGATATTCTCATTTCCATTTACTAAAGAAAAACGTGCAAGGTTTAAGGTTACATATCACCAATATTGCGAGGTCAAAACGCACCATGACAAAAAACATAAATGGCCAAATCATATACAAGCCAACATTAGCCAATGGAGGACATTATTTTAGTGGTCCTGTTCTAGGGTACGTATTCAACCAAGCCATTCTTAGACTTAAGGAGTAGGACTAAATATTATTCTTGGAACTGTTCTGTTCTAAGCACACTGTTATAAAAAATACAAGATAATTTGATTCTTACTTAAGTATTAACCAAATCATCGCAAATGCATATTTTTATATGCTTTTGGAGTCTATTCTTAAGTCTAAGAATGGATTGATGAATACGGTTTTAGGACACTCTGCTCATTCAATCGGTAATGACACTTGCCATCAAAAAAGGTCTGCATCCTATGTTTATGACCTCAATTTTTCTCCTTTTTTTAGGTCGTAGAAACTGATATTGAATTTATAAACACCAAAATGACAGAGGAAGGTTTGCTATTTCTGGAGAATCTGAAACATCTGGAGATACTTGGCCTTGACAGATGTATCGATTATAGAATTGGAAGTAACTTCTGTGAATGAAATTAAGTGGTCTGTGCCCAATTGCACTTCAAAATATTTGTACTTATTACAATTATTGGCTTTATATTATCATATAAACATTTTACATTCATGCTGTTCATCTCACATCAGTGATTGTTTTTGTTATTTAAAAGGGTCAGTTAAAAAGATCCATTTCTAATGCCAAATATGGTTTATTTTGCCCAATTGAAATAAAGAAATTTCCAAATCAGAAGTGAATATGTCATAAATATACATAGGAAAGGCGAATCTTATTGTAATTGTATTGTATTGAAATTACGTCTATGGTTAGAGATGAGCTCCCTTAAAATACCAAATTCAACCAATATAAAACCTAGTAGGGGGCCTCTGTGGTCTAGTGGTAAAACACTGGACTTGAGAGCGGAAGGTCCGGGGTTCAATTCCCGGTCCGGAACCTGGTCCCCACTTTCATCCTTCACTTTCTTCACCAATCATTACACACATTTATCATCTATAATAAAAACACCCTAGACTGTCAGAAATGCCTAGCACTAAATTCCTGAATAACACGTTGCTGACCTGTGACAAGGTTTGTCAAGCAGACTGCATAAGATCAAAGTGGTTACAAAGCATATGCAAAAAAACGCTAGTGAACTTGAAAGTAACCCCAGACTCTGCATCCGATTGTTGTGAGGTATAAACTGGTAGTACCTGGAAGCATCCCGACCGCTGCAGGAATATTAAAAATGACAAACATGTGCCCAAATGACATACCACAATAAATCATACTGACCACAAGGAAGTGTTAAAAAGTGTTAAAAAAGTTCCCATGTCCAATTATGTGACTTACAGTTATCAGTGTGCATGTAAAGTGGATGTAAAATGGACAAAACATAAGTAGTCTAAGTGGAGCTGTGGCTAGGGACTGCTAGCGAAAACAGTGCAACACCAGAAACAACTAGGATGCTGAATCATGGCCCGAAATCATAAGTATCTACGGATGAAGATATGCAAGTACTACAGATAAAATACAGCTGCAGTGCCATACCAGCGGAGGCCAGAATAAGTCAAAAAGGGACATGAAAGATAGGCAAGGAAGGCGATCGGGGCCAAAAAAAAAAAAAAAAATAAATAAAAAAAAAAAAAAAAAAAAAAAAATATATATAAAACCTAGTAATGTAATTCATTATTCAAATGTTTCCCAATTACATGTAGCTAGATTTCACGACATGAAATTTCCATTACCAAAGCAGTGACAGAAATTGCTGAATTTGAACTATTAAGATCACTAGTGTTTAGTGTCCAGTGTCCACACTTTGAACTTTGCAAGTTAACATTACTTTTTAGCTGGGCTATTCACCAAATAGTTCAAGCTATACTACTCACCCGTTCGTCGGCGTCGGCGTAATGCTCTGGTTAAGGTTTGCATGCAACAAGTCCATATCTCTGTAACTACTACAGATATTCAATTCAAACTTCACACCTGTCTTCGGGGTCATTATGTGAGGTCCTGACAAATGTCCATAACTCCAACCTGCAATTTAGCAGAATTATTAGAAAATTCAGGATAAGAATTGCGTGCTAGTAAATATCTGTAACTACTGCAGATATTCAACTGAAACTTCACACATGTCTTCAGGATCATAATATAAGGTCACTGGCCAATGCCCATAACTGTGACCAGCATTTTAGCAGAATTATGCACCTTTTTGTACTTAAGAATATTCAGATTAAAGTTTGTGTGCAAGTACGTATCTCTGTAACTACTACATATATTCAATTGAAATTTCACATACGTTTTCATGGTCATTATGTAAGGTCACTGACTGAATATATATACTATCAAAGCGGTTTAAATAGTCGAGCGCTGTCCTGAAACAGTTCTTGTTTATGCTTCCCAAAAACAGTATTTCAGGGGAGCATATAGTCGAGCTTTGTCTATCCGTCCGTCCTTCCTTCCTGTTGCATCCCTTTTTCTTGTCCGGACTATTTCTCAGCAACTACTGGCCAGAATTCTACGAAACTTCATTGGAAGCTTCATTACCAAAAGGAGGTGTGAACTGAACCAGGACATTCCGCTTTAATGCTTTTTTCTCAGAGTGATGGGACTTAAAAGATTTCTTATATTATTATATAGAGCACAATTCTTGTCCGATCTGTTTCTACACAACTACTTGCCAGAATTCAATGAAACTTTATGGGAAGCTTCATTACCTAGAGGACGTCTGCACTAAACTAGAATGTTCCACTTCAATGCTTGTTCTTAGAGTTATGGGACTTTTAAGTTTTCTGAAATAAGTATATAGTGCACAATTCTTGACCAGTCTATTTCTACACAACTACTGGCCATAATTCAATGAAACTTTATGGGAAGCTTCATTACCAAGAGGAGGTTTGCACTGAACCAGGATGTTCCACTTAAATGATTTTTCTTAGAGTTATGGGACTTCTAAGCTTTCTGAATTTAGTGTACCGGTATACTGCACAATTCTTGTTTCTCCGTAACTTCTGGCCAGAATACAATGAAACTTTGTGGGACTTGGAAGATTGCTGAAATGAGTGTACACTCGTAGTGCACATTTCTTGTCCAGGCTGTTTCTCACCAACTACTTTATCATATGCTGTATGAAATTCGGTGATACTTGTTTGTATGGTATGTTGGAGTCATGCTAATACAGTTTTGACAGCATGTTTGGTCCTGCATTTCTAGTGGTTGTTAGTTATTTTAATATGTCTGCCGTTCTGGTACTTCTCAAAGCATATTCAGAGGAGCATCCATCAGTTTCGCTGATATCCTTGTATAAGCGAAGGTATTTAGGTGAAAGTGCAGTTCTAATTCACTTTTTCCAATCATCTTGCATCAATTCCTTGTCTGGAGATAGTTCTAACTTATCCCTCATACTTAAAAATGTGTTGATTCAATGAAGATTTACTCTAAACGGAAGTACATGCATTGTAACTACCATGCTTTTAAAGATAAGACAGATTAAACATAAATTAATATTTCTGTAGATATTGTTTTACATTTTAGACAGTTAATGTAAGTTTTATTGTTGCAATTTTAAAATGTTTTTAAATATTTAATATTACCAAGCAGGATTATTACGTTGATTATTCCTTTTCAGCTGGACTATTCAATGAAAAGGCAAGCTATTCTACTCGGCCCCCCCCCCCAGGTGTTGGTGACAGCTTCCAGTCCTGGTTAAGGTTTTTGGTAAGCTAGTTTCTCAGAAAAAGGTGGATGGATTTCATTCAATTTAAAGATATTTTTTCCCATCATCACGCCTGCTGTGACGAAATAAGACCCAGTGGGATAAACTTGAATACAGCAAATGTGCATTATAATGACGTCATATTGTTTATTTTCGTGACGCCATTTGATGTTTTTCTTGTTATTCAGCGATTTTCTTTTGTTTATTTTCAAAATAAAGACTGAAAATCATGGAATAAATAGAATACTAGGTAAGCGTTTATATGCTCGGCGCTAAATAAACCTATCTGTATTCAACACTAACCTAGTATTCTCTATATTCCCCATATCAAAATAAACCCTAAAACTTTTATCTGGAATTTTATCAAAGTTATGCGCTTTTTACAGTTAGTTATTCAGAAATGGGTGAAGAAAATTCATTCAATCTTAAAGTATACATAAACCTCCTAAACATTGACCAACACCATGAGTTTGGAACCCTAGCATGAAGTTTGTCAGACAAGGACCTTTTATGCTTAGTCACATTGAACGCTACAGTGTCAGCTGTATTCACAGAAACTATGGTATTGAATCCAATATCATTTGCTATACCCCCATCGAAGATGGCGGGGTATATTGGTTTGCTAATGTTGGTTGGTCGGTCCATTGGTAGACCAGTTTCGTTTTCGCTGTCTAAGTTTTAACAGTTTTCATCCGATCTTCACCAAACTTTATGAAAATGTTTGTGGGCATAATTTATCTCGGCCAAGTTTGATAAAATCGCGCTACAAATTGTGGAGTTATGGCCCTAGAATTATTTAAATTGGTCTTTTTAGCCATTTCTGCTCTCTTAGCCCAATAGTTTTCTTCCGATCTTTTCCAAACTTGATGAAAATGTTTGTTATCAGAAAATCTCTGCCACGTTCGATAATCAGCCAAATTGCCCCAGGAATTGTGGAGTTATGGCCCTTGAATTGGCCCTTGAATGATCTAAAATTGGCCTTTTGAGCCATTTCCACTCTCTAAGTCCAACAGTTTTTATCCGATCTTAGCCAAACTTCATGAAAATGTTTGTAATAAAAATGTCTCTGCCAAGTTCGATAACCAGCCAAATTGCCCCATGAAAATATTTGTAATAAAAGTGTCTCTGCCAAGTTCAATAACCAGCCAAATTGCCCCAGCAATTGTGGAATTATGGCTCTTGAATTTTCTGAATTTGGCCTTTTTAGCCGTTAATCCAACAGTTTTCATCCGATCTTCACCAAACTTCATGAAAATGTTGGTTATAATAAAATATCGGCCAGGTTTGATAACCAGCCAAATCGCCCAAGGAATTGTAGACTTATTGCACATGAATGATCTGAAATTGGCCAAAACATTTCATTCAAATCTTTGCCAGACTTCATGAAAATGTATGTAATAATAATATCTCTGTCAGGTTTGGTAACCAGCCAAATCACCCCTGCAATTGTGGAGTTATGGCCCTTGAATGATCTAAAATTGGACTTTTTAACCATTTCTTTTATCCGTCCAACAGTTTTCATCCTACGAGTGTTGTTCAAAAATAACATAGATTATGTGTACAGCATTGTGTACATAGCGAATAGCGAAAAAACAAAATACAACAATAAACAATCATTCATTAATAATATTCCCAAATCTCATTCAGTTGTCATTTAGTGTCAAAAAATAATGTTCAATGGTGTACAGTCAGTATCAGCGGCCAGGCGCACGTAGAATGTTGAGCATCTACGTCGACGACGTCATGATGTCGGTAGCAGCGTTATTTTTTCTCGAAATACTCTCGGTTGTGCTGTATACATCGCTGATGATGGTGGATCCACTGGTCAAATACATTTCGGTACCACATCTCATCATACTGGGATGTTATTCTTGCAGTGGCAGTTTTGAGTTCATGTAAACTTTTAAACTTCTGACCTTTTAGTTGAGACTTGATAGCAGGGAAAAGCCCGAAGTCAAACAGAGCTAAGTCCGGAGAGTATGGGGAATGGGAAAGTCTGCCAAAGCCAATAACACCAATTTTGATTGTTGTTGTTTTTGCCGTGTGCGGGGAAGCATTGTCCTGATGCAACAGAAACTGTTCAAGTGGCACGTCAGCTCGTTTCTTGCGAAGGGCGTTCAACAAGTCACGGCGCAGGACCTGTTGTAATAAAATACTGGTCGAAAGATACGATGTATGATAAGAGAATATGAATAAGATATTTTTATTTAAAGCCTTAAAGCTTACCCAAATTCGACTTCATTTATAAACAATCAAAATCATATACAATGTGAATATGTCTCCTGTAATTAAATCTGATACGTTTTGGTGAAACGCACATTTCTTGCGGTTTTGAGAACTGTTTATATGCTCTAATATTTGGTGAATGAAAAACATTAAAAAAATTAATTTACCTTTGAATAATATTTTGCATGGATAGTGGTGTCTCGCGCCGGACTTGCTAACACGTGCTTTCTCGGGTGGTGGCGAACCTGGGCGCTTCCACACAGCTGACTGACTCTTCGTCTCAGGGTCGTAAAACCACAACCAGGTCTCGTCTGTTGTAATGATTCTATCTAGGAATGCATCCCCTTCTCTATGGTAGCGTCTGAGGAATGATCGCAACTCTCTCACTCTGCGCTCCTTTTCAACATCTTTTAGAAGACGGGGAACCCACTGTGCGTGCACCTAAAACATATGATAACGTTAACTTTAATAATATTTATAATAATAATAATAATAATAATATTAATCGTTATTATCTTTATTTTATTAAAAATATAAAAATTATTTAAAAAAAAAAATGATGCACAGATTTCCCATTTTGTAAAACCTTGAAGTTTCATTAGGAATAGTTTTTTGTGCCAATAACATATACTCAGTATGATTATTTTAGTATGAAAGGTTGTAAATACACATAAATGATACCTTAGACATCTTCAGCTGAACTGTTAAAACATTGTGTACAGCACCAAAGCTGATTCCAAACATCTCTGACAATGTCCGCACTGTAAGG
Organism: Congeria kusceri; assembly: GCA_027627225.1. NCBI lineage: Eukaryota > Metazoa > Mollusca > Bivalvia > Myida > Dreissenidae > Congeria > Congeria kusceri. Next base: position 14,078,042 of record CM051038.1, read on the forward strand.
CGCCTGTCTTTATCGAGAGCGACCCGTATTGACGTCACGGTCGAATCCTTGATCAACGTTTTTCTTCCCCGACCTTCATTTTTATCTTTAAGCGAATCCTGACCATTCTCAAACCGTTTGTACCATTTAAACACTAATGCACGACTCACTGTAGTTTGACGAGGTGTTTTCTTCATTAGTTTGAATGTTTCCGTAGGCGTTTTACCCAGATCATGACAACATTTCATTATGGCGCGAGTTTCCAAACGCTCCAATGAAGACATTTTAGTGATGTCAGCAACGATACCCACGATGATTAAATTTTGTTTATTCACGATCAGAACGTTCAAATGACGTCAAAATTTAACAGCGCGTCATCAATACGTAGCATCATGTTTACGCGGAAAATTACGCCAATCGGTATTATATTAATGGCATTAACCGCAGCTCATGCTTTATAATTAGCGAGTACTTTCGGACTGCGCTGCCTATGCGTAGCCATAGTTACAAAACAGATCTGTAAAGTTCATATTATGAAGATATATTCATCAAAATATTACGGTTGCTGTCTACTAAAAATGCAAATTGCTCGGATGTATTATACATGTAGGTTTGCATAATAATTAAAGTTTTAAAGCAACAGTCTACGTTATTTTTGAACAACCCTCGTATCTTCACCAAACTTACTGAAAATCTTTGTGGGCATAATATCTCGATCAAGTTTGATAATAAACCATATAATCGTCCCAGGAACTGTGGAGTAATGGTCCTTAATTTATCTAAAATTAGCCAATTTAGCTTTTTTCGCTCTCTTAATCCAACAGTTTTCATCTGATCTTAACCAAACTTAAAAATGTTTGAGGTTATAATATTTTAGCAAAGTTTGATGATCAACCAACTTGCCCTAGGAACCCGAGTTGTGGCCCTTGATTTATATAAAATTGGCCTTTTTAGCAGTTTTCGCTCAAGTGCAACAGTTTTAATCCAAATTTGATATTTGCTTTTAACCTAGAGAGGGCATAACTGTTTAACAACAGCTCATGTTATGTATGTATTAAGCTTGCTGTCCTCCAACAGCTCTTGTTAAAAAACTATGATACATGTAAATCAACCTCTGCTCCAAAAGGCATGTGTCTTTAATTGAAATATTTATTGCTTTCACAAAGTTCATCTGGCTGTGTAGATGTGATTATTGCATCAAAGACTTTCCTAGCTGGACCCCTAGCAAAACTGTAGTATGAAAACAGGTAATATTGCATTCATTTTAAAGTCCATGCAATAACCCAGTAAAATTTAAGCAAATTCATCAATCAATTCTATTCAGGTCCTTATGGGACAATTTGTAATAACTATTTACTTTCAATATCCAATTTCCCTGATCAAGATGCTTTATTGTCCTACTACTAAATAAAAGACAGTGTTCTCTTAATGGGAGGATTATAAATAACAATAAACTGTCATCAACATAACAGTAGGGTAATAGGTCAGTTTTGACAGGACAGTTTGTCCTGTGTACTAGAGATGCACACGAGGCAACACGAAAATTGTCTATTAAAGAGCTTATTATACCCCCACTTTTTCAAAAAGAGCTATATAGGAATAACGCGTGTTGGTCTGTACGTCGGTCCGTTTGTACATCCCATATTTAGTTTCTGCTCCATAACTTCGTAATGCCTTGAAGGATTTTAATATAACTTCAGATTATTATTCTTCGTGACCAGAGATAGGTCAATTACATGACCCATGCGTGTCCATCAAAGGTAAAAGTCGCAGTTCAAAGTAAAAGGTCAAATATTTGTATTTAGTTTCCGCTCTATAACTTCTGAAGGCCTGGAAGGTTTTTAACTTCAGATAATTATGACCAGGCAATTTGCCACGTACATGACCCATGCTTGTCCTTCAAAGGTCAATCTCACAATTCAAGGTCAAAGGTCAAATACAGGTAAAATACTTGTCAAATACAGGTTAAATACTTGTATTTTGTTTCCACTCCATAACTTCCAAATGCATGGAAGGATTTTAATGTAACTTTTTTTATTCCTCATGACCAGACGATGTGTCGCGCACATGACCCATGCTTGTCCATCAAAGATCAAGGTCAAAAGTCAAATAATTGTATTTCATTTCCGCTCCATAACTTCATAATGCCTAGTAGGATTTTAATTTAACTTCAAACAATTATTACTCACGACCAGATGATGTGTCGCGTACATGACCCATGTTTGTAAGTAAAAGGTCAAGGTCACAATTTAAGGTCAAAGTTTTAGTATTTGCATTTTGTTCCACTCTGTAACTTCTAAATGCCTGAAAGGATTTTAATATTACTTCAGATTCTTCTTCCACATGACTAGACAACGTGTCATGCACATGTCTCATGCTTATCAGTCAAAGGTCACGGTCACAATTCAAGGTCAAATATGTTTGAATCATTTCTGCTTGTACTCTTCATTTCATGCTCATTTCTCCTTTTATGCAGGTAATTTTGTTAGTCAATACATTTTTCCGTGTCAAAGCTCTACATCTGTACATCTACATCAAGCGGTATGTGGGGGTATTAATCACCTTTAGTGATAGCTTTAGTGTTGACAAATACTTCACTTAAATTTTCTAATTAGAAATTTTATTATTATTATACAGGTTAGTATAAAAAAACAAAATGATACCAGTAAGGAAATAGTTTTAAATATTTAAATATTCGACTATTTATTGTCATCCCCAGTCATAATACACACACTTTAAAGTGTGAATAAACATATAATAATTTGAAGGGACTATGTCAACAAAAAATTGGTTTCCCATTGCACTATAAATGGTATTAGATGATAGATATGTGCTATACTAAAACATATACATTAAATAAAGAATATATAATATAATACATAATGCAATATTTAATAAAACATATCAGCAAAAATGTTTTTTAGGAGCCATACGAAGAAATGACAGTAGACAGCGCTTCAACCAACTGCGCTATTCTGCTTTGTAATGATATGTGTGTAAACAATGGTTATACAAAATACAATTCTGACATCAAAATGTAAACATGAAAAGGGACAAACAAGCATGGCCCATATTATAAATTGATTTTTATCTCAGAATGAGAAAACGTTTTTCCCATTATATATACCTTATTTTAATTGTTGTTATATGCCATTATTAATATCGCCATTTCAGATTTTTAAAGGAAAATACCTCCTTTTCATTGACATGCTTTTTTAAGGGAATTATGGTTTCCTCAGTATAGTGTTCTGTTTAAGAACATTTAACTAACCTGAGAAATCATCAGGTTTAATAATTGTGGTCAGCCTTGATCTGTTGTCCATCATTGTGTGTCATGAATGTTCTGTAAAAACTTCTGTATCTGATTGATGGACATTAACAAAATTTCCTTAAGTGTAAACAATGTGACATGGGCTTTGCTGGAACTATTCCCAGATTATTCAGTTAACTTTTTATTTATTTTTCTACAAGTGGTAAGGTAAAAGAATTGAAAAAAACAATAACGCCTCAGCTATAGTGTTTGTGAAGAATTGATAAAAATAAACAGCACAAATGATAGTGTTTGTGAGGTGAACTGAACAAAATATTGTCTCAAATTGCTGTTCATTTTGTTGATGTGATTGGAAATATGTACAGTGTTCATTTACAGTGTCAAAGATGCACATACAAGTACTATAAAAAAAAACACTAAATAGATATTATACAATTATTGACTAGAAGGCCATTGAATATGATTTGATATTAACTGGTAGAAAGACATGTTGACATAGGCGCATTTTTATGCCAGTGAATATCAGATCATATTCTATGGCCCTCTAGTCAACAAATGTTTTATTATATGACATTCTATAAATACTTGTTATCTTTTACTGATGCTACACATACTTTTCATTAAAAATGGTGAAATTTGCGCCAAAAGTACTTATAATGAAATTACGTCATTTCAGAATTGCGTCATTGTAATTGTTAAACCAAACTGTTTGAAGTAAGTGACATCACTGAAGGTATCCCTGCTGTATTTTTGCAAACATTATTCGTAATGTCTGGAAACGGGTACCAACGTTAGCTATTTTTAGCCCATTAAATATGACTGGGGAAAATCCAAAGTCCATTGAATATGAGATTGTGTATATATGAGAAGCCGTTTATTTATAGGTCATATAATAAACATAGTTTGAGTATGCAAATGTAATAATTATAAATAAAACATTAAAATGGGATAGGGCAGAAAATATACTATCTTTGTCTTGTATTAATATTGTATTTTTATGCGCTTTGTACAAAACATTGATATATGTAATAAGTAAACATAATAACAAAAATAATTGTTTAGAGTCAGCTGCGTAGGACTACAAAATATATCACCTTACTGTACAGAATTCTGTTACCTAAACTTATCATTGTATTTTATACCTATTTATATCATATACCAGCAATTTTTCCAATACTCAATGATATATTCATTTATTCCGCATAATTGTGCAAGCACTTCCATTATTAACAGCTCATTCATGCAAACCTTTTTTTTTTTTCAAATTGATAAATAGGCCAGTCAAATTAGGTTAAAATTAGGCCCAACCCACAGCAAATTACAACAGAAACAAAAGTTACATTTTTGTCATCTATAAGCATTGCCTATCTCCAGAAAAAAAGTCCTCAAAAATACTATGATGGGAAAATGCTGAAAATCACCTGTTACCATGGCAACTATCTGGAAAATTATGAATGTATGAACAATTAGAAATTCATTTATAACTTTGTCAGTTAATTAGATAATTTGCATATTCATGAATATAAATGAGCACCTTAAAAAAATCCCAAAAATAGTTGGAATGGTATTACATTACGTTTTTGACACTTTAATACAGTAAGTAAATGCAGAGTCATAATCATAACTAAATAATCATCAACATCATCAGCATCATAATTAGTATCATAATCAGCAAAATCATAATGACCATAGCTCAGTAACCATATACATATCAGACAAATCAAAACATTAAACATGAAAAAGGTAAACTGATACTGTCACAAAGTATACTTGTCCATTTGCACGACACACTCGCACTTTAAACAACCCGAATATCCTTATCGGTTATACCGTCTGTACGTATTAACACTTTTCATTGAATTGTTTCCTCAAATATTTCATCCCAGTTGCTATAGCTCAAACCATGACAATCGCCATAAGCTGTTGTACAATACAGTCCATGCTTTTTACATGTACATCTCATAGAGTCACAATTTTGCTTACAGCAACACCGTATTACTTTCAGTAGGCTGTTTGGTGCTGCAGGCAAAGACGTCTTTACTGGAACGAGTTTGTTATTGACCTCCATCCAGCCCCATTCAATCGGGGAAATGTTTCTTCCAAGCCATGCCTGAACTTGTAAATACACTCTATGGCTATGATATTTAGCCCCGAACGATGTTGGTGGAAGAGACTCTACCAAAACAGCACTTTTCTTGGTTTGGACTTTATTCAAACACTTGCAGTACCATAAAAAGTCCAACCCTTGCCCAGGCGTTCCGCCGTACACACTTGTAATTACATCTTCGCCAGCAAGTTCAACATCTTTGTGAAAGGATTCCTCCAGAAACACACTACACTGGTTCCTGAAGTTTGGATCTGTCATTACCTTTTTCAATACACCACCCTTTCCCACTTCATAAATTCTTGAAGTCGTAGCGCTGCCTGTGAATGCATGCACAAATAACAACAGCTTGCAAACATCCTTTCCTAGTACTTGCATAGTTTGTTTTATGTCCCATATCTTCTTGACTTTTTGTGCAGCTTTAGTATCGGATGTAAACTATATGTTGTTTGCATCCATATTTGCATGAGCACAAAGCAGCACTAGGAGGTCTTTGTCCTCACCTACGGCAACCACTTCTGATCTCCTTGTTTCACTGATAGCTGTTTGTACAATTAGAAAATCTGCGTCATCCTGAGCATGAACTACTGTCCATCCAGATGTTGAAAGATGTGACGACAGCATGTGAATAAAGTTTTGTTTGTTTTCGGCATTAGATAGGAACATCTCTTTTTTTTTGTTTTGAACTTTGTGTTCTGGTCAGACAACACCTTTGTTCCCTTTATACTCTTTGACCGTCTCTCATGAGTTTGATCCTTTGTTGTTGGCATTGTGTTGTACCCCTCAAATACTATTGTAGCACTTCTATAGTGCTTTAGAACCAACTTGCAGTAACGATCACATATCTCGTGAAATGTATCTCCATGTTGCCACGGCAGTCTGTGTATCAAGGATCCTCCATCCAGGATGTACGAGATTTTATCTGTAGAGAACTCACCTCCACATGGTCCAGATTCCCATATTGCATTCGCCAGGGAAGGTTTCTGAGCTTCCCGCATTAACCCTGATGAATCAAACAAAGAAGTTGGATGGCTACACAGTTCATACTTGAACACATCAGATGGAATATCCAATGAAATATCTGACACAATCAAGAGACTTTGAAACAAAAGCTTTGAATCGACATGTATTTCTTCATCACCTATTTTCACTGAATTCGTTGTTCCATGTGTAACAGCCTTGTTTTACTTTTTTGGAAGGAATAGTTTGCAACACTTCTGTTTTCCATGTCTTAGAGAACATTCCATAGTAATTCCTTTGCCCTTTCTACATTTACATTTTCTTCTGCTATGTCGCTGGTTTCAATGTTTCTTAGATCAGGTTCATTTGTAAACGGATTTCTATATCACAAGAAAGCAACAAAAGTGTCAACATCTTTGATGTCACGTACAATCCTGGCATTGTGGGTCTCTTTGTGTTGTTCACTGCTCTCGTATCGCTGTCCCGTAAATTCTTGGCATTGTTAATGTCAGAGCATGCAGGCATTGAAAGAATCAATTGTTTCCTTTGTGCATTCGTTGCCCTCTGGTCAGCCCACCTGTGCTCTTAACACTTCGCATCAGTGCCTGTTCTATAACTAAATCCAGCCCAAAACCGATCAGTCCTTCTCACTACATGGTAGCCGCTCTTGAATGAGCTGTATATCTCTGGATGTGTAACTGGAAGCGAAGCCATATGCTGCAGGTATATATAGCCTGATTTCAGATGCAGGTGATGGCCAGCAGCTGCAAAATATGGAAGCATTTCATTCATTGTCTTCAGATGAAGATCCCAATCTCCTGTTCTCCCAGCTTTTATGAATGCTTTCAAAATCTCTATCATGTCCATATACTGGATCCAAAGTTTTGCTGTCCTGTAAGATTCCAGAGAAGACATTAACTCTGTATGTCCACTAAGTGCTTCTTTCAAAGCCACGTTGTCAACTACTGATTGCACTGCCACCTCCTTGGAATGTACACCTCCAAATAAAGCCTTTAAATCTTCTACAATCTTAAGCTCTTCTTCCACCTCTGCCATGTTATCACCTTTCTCAGTGGTTACATTGTTTTCAGTCTGAAAAGCTACTGGGAGTGTTTTCTCTAAAAGAGTATTGAGTGCATCATTACAAGAATGTGTGATCTGACAGCTCTGGACACTGCTTTGCCTCTAAGCATATGTGTGACAGCATTTTGAGCATGAACAGTTTCAAGCAACTTTTGCAACCCAGTATTCTGCATTAACTGGCCTATACAACCAAGGGTATGAAAAGCACCTAGCCTGCCAACAACTGATTTTAAGTCACTGCTTTCTGGTTCATTTACAATAATTGCAAAGCCTTCCTGTATAACGGCTGATCAAATGCAACTTTTGGTGATACAGACAGTTTCTTGGCTTGCCGTGTAACAAATTCAAGTGTAGAGTATATGCACGTCAAATCACTGGAATTCAGATCAATCATCGGAAGGAATAGCACAGTTGACTTCCCAGGATAACTACCAGTTTGAACTGTTTGCATGAATCCTGACCAACTAGGGGTTTTAAGTTTGAACGGTCTTGCAATTTGTACTAAGAATTCGAGTGATCGTGTTCGATCATCTGCATCAGAAACTGCTTGTTAACTTTGGGACATCAAACCATCTTGGTTTTCGTTGTGTTGGTTGTAAAATCTTATGTATATTCTTCCAACTGATATCAAATCCTTTCTGGCAGCGGATACTCTCAGAACAGTTCTGCCACATTTGACTCCAGTCGTAATTGTTGTTATAATCCCCATGCCATGAAATGTGTTGTGTCCATCTATGGTACCAATGTTATGATCTACATGATCTGCCACAGATTGCACAGCTTGGTCTTCTTGATCTTTTCCCATTTCTATGCTCCATGTTTTGGCTGCAGCAACTTCATATTTCTGAACTTCTGCATATGAGGAACAAAATCCCAAACTGTTTAACGTGTCTACGAGAAACTTTTATCCAAAGTGGTGATTTGCATTTGCACTCCAAGCTGTAAGGGAAGTGTTGCGCCGCTTGGTGTAGAACATTGCACAATGCTTTGTGCAATTGCATTGACCTTTACATAAGACTTTTTGCTTTTAATTAATTGCTGGAGAAAAAGTAATAGACTAGATGGAACATATTTTGTGTTGTTGTCTAAAGTCATCATATCAGATATCTTTTTAAGGATTCGCATCCCGCATTTTCACACACAAATAAAATAAAATATAGTTTTCTTTGGTCTATAAATTTTTTTGGGTCGTGGCAATTTTGCTAGGTCGGTCGTGGGAGGGGAAACAAACAATATTTTATTTTAGACCTAATTAAAACTTCCGTTTGAGGCCATCTTAAATGACATGTCCGGGAATATTTTGTAGGGGCTAGTTTTTTTTTTTTTTTACATTTGGGGCCCAAAAGGTGTTGACAGGTAAGTCATATTTGACAAGCATACCAATATATAACTTGGTTCCTTTTCACACCTCAAGTCTCTAGACAGAGAAACCGACTACCGGTGACCGGTCTTTGACCCGAAGTTAAGCTACTAAAGGTAATTATTTGTAATTTTACATTTTTGCAGTGCTAAAAGTATTTGTCAATTGAAATAATGATCATTCCATAACAAACGCGGGTAGTGAGATGGGGATTTGTCCAATCTACGAGTTTATGTTATGTATCATTAAGTTAATTGTATACGCATTATCAATTAGACCTTGATGTCACCACTTTGGTCGGTTTAAGAATCAGGTTCAAGAATCAAGCTGACAATCATTAGTAATGTAATGGATTAAATCAAATTGCTTAGAAACGTGTGTCGGCAATAAATCGAGCACAGTAATCAATTTAATCAAATCGATTAGAAATGCATGTGTGCAATAAATCGAGCGCAGTCAGAGCGATAATAACAAAAAACAGTGGGTTCCCTTTTCGCAGACATAGGGCCGATAAAAGTGGTCAAGAGGCAATTAAGATCGTTATTGATTAGGGCGAGTGGCGGCTTTTGCCTTTGAAAAGGGCAAAGTGGCGCTTGAAAAAAGGGGCATGGCGCCGCGCAGCGCAAAAGGGCCTGGATAAAACACTATATCATCTGCGCTAGGATAGTTCTCTTTTTGGAATTCTATGGCTTTCAAATCCTCTAAGATCAGCTTTGTGGCAGTTTTAATCACAGCATCTTTCTCAGATTCAGTACTAGCATTTTTTGACTGTCTGTAAAACGAATGCAATATTGAATCTGCAGTACCTTTAAATGTGACCACGTTTCGTTTACCATTTAGTTCTGAAATGACAATTTCACACCCAAAATGATCCATAAGTCTCTTCTTCATATAGAAAAAACTATAAACATCTTCTCCACAAAGTTCACGCATTTTATTTAGGAGATCTGTCACTGTCATCTGATTAGATACATTGTCCTCTAAATGCTGCACAATCTGTGTAAATGCTAAATCTGTGTCTATGTTAGAAGGGCGCCCTCTCTTGATTACAGGACTGTCTTGCTGCTGATACTGCAATGGACCACTATAGCCTGTCCGGAAATGTGTGCTGCATTTCTGGTGATATCTAGCCTCCACAGCAGGCAAATCCTGTGCGTATTCAAGACGACCAAGGACAGCTTCACCCCAATTGTCATGTCTTTTCACGCAGAAATATCTTATTGTGTTCTGGAAGTCAAATGTTCGCACAGAATTAACGTCGCAGCTTCGTTTTCTTGTGTCAATCTTTGCAACAGTACCACAGAACAGACATTTTTCCTTGAATTCAAACTTATCAGTTTCTGACTGTCTTGTACTTTTACTGTAACAATGATTAGGGCTATTGATGTCTACTCGTCCCAGTCTGTCATTGTTTGGATGACAATTTTTCTTCCTGCAGTCTTGATGGACATATTGGCCTGGTTTCACTTCATGGTAATCCCCTGAAAGAAAAAACGGAAACGATCGTTCAGTTAAGTCTCATGAAAATATTTAAATACAGGGTCCTGTGTGGCCGAGCGGCGATAGTCGTAGGCCTTTTTAATGTGAGAAAATACTCAATCAGGATACTTGTTGTCCACTACTAAATAGCTATTTGTGACAATATGCCCTAAATACTGTTAAGGCGATCATGATGTTTTACCACAAATAGAACAAACACAGAGAAAATATTTTGTATTTTTTTTAAAAGAGCACAACATACGGCAAGTACAAGTTCATAAGTTCAAAAGCTCATATTGTTTTACATGATTATTGAAACATTTGCCTTATAATTTAATAATTTATCATACTGAATGGTGACCTATTTAATTTAATTAAAAGTGTTTTCTTATTATTTGCATTATTTTACCCAGTACGGCTTCTTTTAAAATCATGATTATGCCTCTTATTCTTCTTGCTTCTGTTAGTCTATCGTACCCTTTCTGGTGAAATTTAGACAGATGTCCTTTATTGTTGGAGCCCTTACAAATCACACTCAGATCATCTCCGATGCTGAAACAAACAAATTAGGAAAGTTGTGATTACATTTTAACTAGGGTATATGACAGTATTTGTTCTTATTGTGGCAATTGTAGCACTTATAGTTCAATAAAAATGTCGCCACATCAGTACAATCATTCAGTGTTGTGATTCTAAATAAGTGTGTACATAAAAAATAAAATAAATTTGGCAATGCAAATGTACACTTGAACAAACATATGCACAGTATGCAGTCGAAGTTTCTGATAAAGTAAGTAAAAAAACAGTCATTGTCGTAAGTCATTTAGAGTTTACATACAGAGTAATTAGGGAAAAAACGGCCTTCCGTAGTTAAAAAATGACAAAAATTCCGTTCTCTTGTTTCTTATTGTTTCGTTATATATATATACTTTGAACAACTTAATATGTGTGAGCAAATAAAGTGCATGATATATTTTATGATTTTCTTAGCGTCAGATTCTGTATTTCTTTTAAAACAAGTACTTTAATAATAAACGGAACATATCGCGAAAGCGGGTTACACATTTTTAGCATCATAAACAAATAGTAATAATAATCAAATTCTTGAAACATTTACGTCAAATAGTTATATAAAAGAAAACACATATAAATAGTCTTGACGGAAGCACCAGGCTCATCCATTTTTGTTTTAGCACATTGTATGTTTTGTAATTATCGCGGGCGTATATACAATGTGACGTCATCAATAGTTTCCGTGTATGGTGTAGCGAGTGTGTCATGCGTTTAAGAATAAAGGTTGTATTTTAAAAATGCTTTTGTGGGATAAGCACTAAGAATTTTTTTGAGGACTTTTTCTGTTATTCAGTATGTCTTTGTCTTACTTCTTATGCAAAAAAAGTTGCTGTGGTAATTAGTTGTACCTCAAATGCTAATTTGACTGTCCTAAACTGATTATGGTCATTCGAAAATAAATACAAATATGAATAATACATTATTCCTTAATGTTAAGTCTGAAATTGATTTTATTGTCATCCTTTCTAGTCGAGTGTTTATTTGTAACATTTTTGTAACATTTTTGCATTAAAGTGTGTATAACCTTGGACCGTCCAATACGGAATATTTTGGATTTAAAAGAATTCAATATGTTAAAAAAATATTGGACGGTCATGTGATTCAAGTGAAGACAGCACATTGGATGATATAAATAGGTATATAATAATGTATATTATTTTATCATATTCATAATATGTTTAAGTATTTTCTCAAGTTTCATGAATTGATTCATTTTCGTTTTCAGTAGGACAATGAACAGTAAGGTACATAATATGATATACCTTTTTAATTTTAGGAGTCCTGTATTGAATTTCTGCGAAGGTTGAACTTAGAAGATCGAAGTGACCTCTGGCCATCATGTTTCCATGGTAAAAGGAGTCCAATGTCGACCCAGATTTGCCTGCAAGGTTTTCAACAATTCACGCTGGAAGTTGAATTTGAAGAAGACAGCAGTTTGAACTACAACTGGACATAATTAGAAATTTATATAGAGTTTCAGTATATTTGTGCACCTTTCAAAGAATCAGAGGTATATTGCTTTGCAAATGTCGGACTGTCTGGAGACCAAACCTTGTCCAGCCAATAACTACGAAACCCTGCGGCCTAATAGCGTTAAACAAGTTTGGTAGGTTTGTCATGACTAGTAGAGGATCCATAGTGATTATTGGTTCTTTATGACAAAGGTCAAGGTCAAACTGACCAATAGTTGTAAATATTTAACTTTGAAGCCTATGTTCAAATTGGTAAGTACTTTAGTCATGAATAAAATGGGGAAAAATGGGATCAATGGGTCAGGGGTCAAGTTCAAACTGACCACCAGTTATAAATGCTTTTTAGGTCACCTGAGCACAACATGTTCATGGTGAGCTTTTGTGATCGCCTATTGTCCGTCGTTTGTCGTCCATCATTCGTCGTCAACATTTTGCCTGGTGAACACTCTATAGGCCACATTTCTTCATGAAACTTGCCCAGAACATTATTTGTTCCATTGATTTCTCAGACAAGTTTGCAACTGGGTCATGTGCTTTCAAAAACTAGGTCACTAGGTCAAACTGAAGAAAAAGCATGTGAACACTCTAGATGCCACATTTTTTGCCCAATCAACATGAAACTTGCTCAGAACATTTGTTCTTATGATATCTTGGTCTATTTTGAAAATGGTTCCTCACCTTATATGGTTATATTGAAAACTTAAAAAATCTTTTTGTCTGTAACCACTGGCTTGATTTCGAAATAATTTCATACAAATAGTCCTTGAATGACCATCTACCAAATACCTTCAAATCTTTTTGATTCATTAAAAAACATGGCCTCCAGGGGTGGGGCAGTTTTTCTTATATGGCTTTATAGAAAACTTTTTAGATCATTTTGATTCGCTAAAACATGGCCACCATGGGGTGGGGGAGTTTTCTTTATACGCCTATATTTGCCTGTATAGAAAACTTTGAAAATCTCCTTGTCAGAAACAGCATTCTGGATTTCTAACTAATTTCACAGAAATGGTCCTTGGATGACACTGTACTAAAGTCCGTCTTGGGTCATTTATTGTTTGTCGTCAAAATTTACCTTGTGAACACTCTATAAACTACATTTATTGGCCAATCTTCATGAAATTTGCCCAGAATATTTGTTCCAATAATATCTTGGATGAGTTGAAACTGGGTAACAAGGGCAAATTGAAAATAAACCTTGTGAACACTCTAGGACCCACATTTTTTGCCCAAACAACAAAAAAATTGCTCAGAACATTTTTTTCCGATCATATATCGGACGACTTGAAACTGGGTCATGTGGTGTCAAAAACTAGGTCACTAGCACAAATTGATGTAAAAGCTTGTGAACACTCTGGAGGCCACATTTGTTGCACAATCAACATGAAACTTCCTTAGCCCCTCAGGTGAGCGATCTAGGGCCTTATGGCCCTCATGTTTCATAAAAGTTCACCAAATTGCTACCTAGGGCTTGATGTTTCCCAATTTGCAAGATTGAAGTGTCCCCGACCCATTCCTAAAGCAGTGAAAAAACATGGCTGCAGTTCATCCAGCCACCATTATAACACTGTTGAGCTTTTCATCATTCCGTCCTTTGATGACTGTATGTGCTGGTGAAAACCTGAAAGAGCTACTTTTAATCTTGGCCTACAGACTACAGCAAGCTCTGGACAAAAACATTCCCCATGAGCATGAATATAACCTGCTCTATGTACAACAGAGCACTATAAATGTTTCTAAAGTGTTTTGTTATGTTTGCTGATGGTTTTCTATTTGGTGCATCATATTGATTGTATACAAACATCCAATTTTGGAATCTGTATAAAGCTTAACCATTGTTCTCTGTGCTGCACACATTTCTATGTCCTGCTTTGAATTCACCTGGCATGTATAGTTGGTTAACATTTAGTTGATAATGAGGGCATAAACCATCTACTGAAAATAGTTTGGAATCGTGATTTTATGCCTTTAAACACCTTGCAGTCGTACATAATAATTAATCGTCTTATTTACCTGTTTCGATTCATCCATGTGTATAACGGTGCTCACTTGCATTTTTACCGACTGTAGCTTTTACAGGTCACAATTGTTATCAGGTCATCCTGAAACTTGGTCAGAATGATGTCATTGTTTGTATATGGGATTTGTGTCAAAAAGTAGGTCACTAGGTCAGATCATGGGAAAAGTTTGTAAACACTCTGGGGCCAATTTTGTCATAGAATTTGGAATCAGGTTGGAAACTTTAAAGGTTTTTTTAATTCGAAGAAATCTATGTCAAGGTCAAATGTTGAGTATGGGTCATTTGTGGCCATAATTATTAATACTAGGTTAAATAACATGAAAAGACTTATGTTTAATGGAAAGGCCAATTACACCATATTGGCTTCATTTTGTATCAAGTTGAATCTTGATCAGAATGATTGCTTTTATGAAATCTAGGTCATGTTAGAATGTAGGTCATGTGCAGTGACAAGCTTGTTATATTCCAGAAGTTGCTTTTGTTGTTTTAAAAAAACATTGAGGATTCTAGGTCAAAGTTGTAAGAATATAAACATGTGATAATTAATAACATGTAGTTTTATACCGTCATTGTTACAATTTAAACATACACTTAACAAAAGTTATAATGCACCCAGTGACTGTAACGTACATGGTGTATTTTAACAGTTCCTCTAAATTTAAATTATTGAACCGTTTTATCACTGGTATAGTTAAAATACGAATTCTCTATTGACAGAGAACAAAATTTTCCGATATTAAATCTACTTTGAAATAACAACACGAAACATTAGTTTCGAAACTGTAAAATATTGTTTGCATTGTTAGTGCAGACATTTTTGAGTTAAGTTAGAATTGAAAACGTTATCTCATTATCATTGTTTATCTGTATATAAACAACTGTTTGTCAATCTAACGTCCTCATGATTTAACTCCTATGCATCAGAACTTCAAACATTGCTAATTAGCCAATAAACAATGGTAAATCGACACTTATTTCCGATGTGACATAGCTTTATATGTTGTTGAACACTGCACGTAAAGTATGAGATAACTCTGAGTTTAGCATTTGAATACATGTTTAGCAGTACATGTTCAGTCAGATGAAGCACTTTTATATACTGTAAAATCATTTTATTTTATGGTGGTCAAATGTTCGCGTATTTCGCGGACCAAACATAGCACGAATTGTAGGTCACGCGTAAAAATTTTCATTATAATTAAAATAACTTGGCAGAAATGATAAGCATAACAAGCATAACATAACAAGAGGGTGTGTCACACTCAAGAACCAGGTCCCTAGGTCCAAGGTCAAGATCACACTTTAAGGTCAAATATAAGAAGTTAAGCCATATACCCCTGTCTGGAGCATAATTTTGTCCAGCATCGAAGGAATTTCAAATAACTTGGCACAAGTGTCAAGCATGGTGAGACAGTGTGTCACGCGCAAGAAACATGTCCCTAGGTCCAAGGTCACAATTAGAGGTCAAAGGTCAAATATAAGAATTTAAGTCATAGATACTGTCTGTAGCATAAATTTAGGATTTTAAAATAACTTGGCAGAAGTGCTAAGCATGGTGAGACGATGTGTCTCGCGCAAAAACCAGATTCCTTGGTTCAAGGTCAAGGTCACACTTAAAGATCAAATGTCAAATATAAGAATTTAAGCCAGAGACCCTGTCCGGAGCATAATGTTGTCCAGCAGGGAAGGGTTTTCAAACAACTTGGCATAAGTGATAAGCATTATGCAGCGGAGTGTGGCGTGCAAGAACCAGGGGCCTTGATCCAAGGTCATGGTCACACTTAAAGGTCAAAGATCAAGTATATGTATATATGTTAAGATTCTTGTCCAGGCAATAACTTTGTCCAGCATCGAAGGATTTTCAAATAATTTGGCAGAAGTGATAACTGTTATAAGTGTTTTAAGATGGTGTGCCATGCGCAAGAACTAGGTCCAAGGTCAAGGTCACACTTAAAGGTCCAAGGTCAAACATAAAAATTAATACCATGGACTCTGTCCGTAGCATCATTTTGTCTGGCATGGAAGAATTTTCAAATTACTTTGCAGAAGTGATAAGCATTATGAGACAGCATGTGGTGTTCAAAAACCAGGTCTGTAGCTGAAAGGTCAGGGTCACTAATCAAGGTCAGATAATGTCCTGAGCATAATGTCATGCATGCAGAGATTTTCAGATACAAACATACAAGAAACGTAACTCATAATTGCCCAAAAGTTTTAATTTTACTACCCTCTATTGATTTTTTGTGAGAACTAAAACTAGTTTGTGATACCTCAACTTACTTCACAGAATAATTAAGAGAATATGGTAGCAGAAAGTACAATACAATATAGAAGTACAATACAATATAGAAGTACAATACAATATAGAAGTACAATACAATATAGAAGTACAATACAATATAGAAGTACAATACAATATAGAAGTACAATACAATATAGAAGTACAATACAATATAGAAGTACAATACAATATAGAAGGACTATTCACCGTTTGCTAAATAATGTGTATGCATACATACAAAGCGGCGCCATGTAGCAAAGGCATCCATGTCTGTGTACACATTTCTAGTTTGTATACCTAAACTTTTGCAGAAATGTTTTGTATGGATAATCGTGTGCGCATATAATGCTTATGTTCACTAGTTATTGTTAGCTCACCTGAGCAGGAAGTGTTTGGTGAGCTATTGGTATAGGGGACTTCTCCTGCGTCGTTCGTATGCCGTCAACAATTTGACCATTATCGCGTTAAAGACTTGATATTTTATTCAGTCTTGACCTAACTTGCACAGTATCAATAATGGGCCAAATGGGACCAGGAACCTTAAGAGTTATTGGCCCTTTTTCTGTTAAAAATACAAACATTGCATTTTTCCAATGTAGAGACATTTTTCATCAAATCTTGACCAAACTTCTACAGTTTGTGTGTGACCATAAGATCTCAGCAGAAGCCAACAATGGGCTGGATTGAACCACAAACACCGGAGTTATGGCCCCTTTTTGATTAAAACACTGTGCACAAAAATCCCTTTTCCTTGATAGAGACTTTATTTTTCTTCCAATCTTTACCAAACATTCACAGTTTGTATGTGACCTTAAAATCTTGGCAGATTCCAACAATGAGCCAGATTTGGAAACAAACATTGAAGTTATGACCCCTTGTTTGTGACAGAATGCAAAAACTACCTTTTTCCAGCAAGGAGATCTAATTTATAATCAAATCTTGATCAAACTTCCACAGGTTTTGTGTGACCATAATATCTCAGCAGATCATGCATAGCATGACATTTGCTCAGCCGTTATCATTCTCTTTCAGAACATTAATATAAAGACGTTTGCAACAAAAAGAAAATAATTGGGTTAATTTCTCCTTTTGCTTCATTTTCTCTTTATTGTATATAGGTTACAATATACTAATTTTATCTCTCATGTCCATTCAGATGTATTGTTTTGATAGTAAACGTTCATAAAACATAATATAATAATCAGAAACACACTTAGACAAAGTATTTCGAAACTAATCAGTTCAGAAATGATCATTTAATATCTCCATTCTATTCGTATATTTGATTATTTATTGTCGTTTTCACAGGCATATTAAATGCATAAATAGCCTACATAAGCGTCTATTAAAAGTCATTATTTAAATGGTTACTGTAGATAAAGTGTGTTTATCATTAAACTGCACTTGTATTTTGCCAAACAAATCATTAAAAAAAAGATGAACCCTTGTTTGAATATGAACGCTTAATATAATACCACATTGCTAATCACACAAACTGAAAAAAAAGGCTTCGACAGGTACCGTATTCAAAACCCAATATTTCCGTAACAAGGCCAATGACCCCTATTTTTTATGACTGTTTTAGTTTTAGGATACATTGACGCATGTTTGTGCAAATTGTTAAGAAAATCTGTCGTTTGGAAAAAAAAAAAAGACTTTAATTGTTGCGAACGTCTTTAATACTATTCCTCGGAAATTGCCTGCGAGAAGTTGGAAATCAGGGTAGAGAAAATATACTCAGATCCGTACTTGTTTACTTGACCATGAGTTTGTCTGTTTGTCTTTGATAAGCAATGACAAGCCAAGGAGCAAAAGAAAGATAAGCAATGAGAGTTAATCAGCTAGACAAATGATTTAAGGACATTGTGGCATACATTTCCAATACTTGTTCAATCCTGTCACAACCGTTAGGCTTTCATCTTTGCCAGTACTCAGATGAGCCCTTTGGGCCTTCATGGCCCTCTTGTTTTTAGCTCGACTATTCCAAGAATAGGTGAGCTTTCCTACTACCCCCGGCGTCGGCGTCCGTGTCCGCGTCTGAATTTGGTTAAAGTTTTTCTTCAAAAGTCTTGTAAACTACATTTTGTTATTCACTTGAAACTTTGAAACATCATCTCCAGTTTCAGGGGCAACATTGCCCATAACTCTGTTTTGTATTTTGACAGAGTTATGCCCCTTTTTCACTTAGATTTTCTGGTTAAAGTTTATATTAAAAAGTTTTGAAACTTCAAAACTACATAAGTTATTCACTTGAAACTTGGAACTAACCTTTGTCATCAACTCCAGTATCAAGGGAATCATTCTCTATAAGTCTGTTTTGTATTTTGACAGAGTTATGCCCCTTTTTCACATAGATTTTTTGGTTAAAGTTTACATTCAAAAGTTTTGTAACTTCAATACTACAAAAGCTATTGACTTGAAACTTGGAATATACCTTGGCCATCAACTCCAGTATCAGGGTGAACATTCCCCATAACTCTGTTTTGTATTTTGACAGAGTTATGCCCCTTTTCACTTATATTTTCTGTTAAAAGTTTATATTCAGAAGTTTGGTAACTTCAAAACTACATAAGTTATTCACTTGAAACTTGGAACTAACCTTTGTCATCAACTCTAGTATCAGGGGCAACATTACCCATAACTCTGTTTTGTATTTTGTGTTCTGTATTTTGACAGAGTTAGCCCACTTTTAACATAGACTTTGTGGTTAAAGTTTTTGTTCCCAAAATTTATAAACTATACAAGGCTTTTCTAAAAAGTTTTGTATTTTAACAAATGTATGCCCCTTCCACTATCCAAAATATGTACCAACTGAAATACTTCGAATAGTCGAGCGCACTGTCCTCAGACAGCTCTTGTTTTGTTTAGACCTCTGCTTTATAACATAAAAACACTAATTTAAATATTAAGTAATGATAGATGTGTGTATTCCTTTGCTGTTTAGAACAATTTTTATTTTCCATGTGTTCACGCTATGTAAATAATTATTAATTGTTTTAATAATTTAAAAAGTATTAAGCAATGTCTATGTATACAGTTTGTAAAGTAAAGTATAATAGGAATTTCATTAAATCAGCTACTGTTAAATCACTCGCTTAGGGTCATATTTAAATTTTATTGATTTACGTTGGTTGTAAGTTTAACATATTTGAACATGTGATCAAAGTGTTATTTTGAAATAAATAGTGTTCAGTAAATATTACCACGATTGTTATTTTTATCCATATTGTATGATTAACTGTGCAGGTATAATAATAAAGACTCTTTCAAACATTAAGAAAAATCTGAAATGTTGTTGTTTTTATTGGATTTTCTGACCAAGAAATGCATTGTTTGAAGATTTTGACACAGAAGTTAGAATGTAATTCTAAGTGTACATTTACTGACATTTAGTTTTCGTTATGCACATGCTCTAATGCATAGTGTTTCAAACACAAATATAAGTTTTGAATGATTTTAATCTGAAATAAAGTTTAACATTAATAAGAGTCTTTATAAATATGGGCCCTCCATGGAAGCTTGAGTCCTTGTAAAGTGTACACTCTATCGTGAAAATCCCTGGACCCATTGATTCAAGATCAACCAGGAGGTATATACAAGAGACTTACTTACATAGTTTTAAAATTATAAAACGCCTAAACTGGGTTTTAATAAGAACACTAAAGCATCTTGACTGATCAGTTCAAAAGAAAAGCATCAAAAATAGAAGTGCCTCTGTCAGGGATCAAACTTACGGCCAAACAAAATAAATAGTTGGTTTCAAAAAGAAATGTAGGAGGGGTGATAAAACTTTTTAAATTCTTTTTTCGACGCATATTTACCACACAGTTAAAGTGTATTGGACTGCATGTAAAATGTTTAAACGCCTCCCAACAAAGAACCTGTATCTTAACGTTAAAGCAGGTCATAGAAAAAGAGATTTCTGACACGAACTTATAAGTGAAAACTGCTCCGTTTCCCGGAGAGAAAAAAAAAGTTAATGGAAAAAATTGTGTGTGTGTGGGGGGGGGGAGTACGGTGAACGGAAGCCAACAACTTTGTTTACGCCTAACCATTCTGCTAAAATGATATACATACACTAATCAGAATACGTGTTATTGTTTGTTTTTTTTATATTGTATAATTACATATATTGTAGATATGTAATTGTCTTTGGTTTAAAAATATCAATGAAAAGAACTGATGTATTCTACGGAGTCAATTGTGTCGCATTACAAAGCACTTTATAAATGTATCCAAATAAAGATATTTCATTATCGACAAATTATTTTATATCATATTTTAATGTTAGAAGTGTAATTTCGCTTTTTATACATAGCGTTCTTTACTTTTTGTCAATTGGCAAATCTGGGAATATGCCCATTAAAGCTCATTATCGAATGATTTGATTTACTATTAGTAAAGATTAAAATAAAATCCATGTGGAAAATGAAAAGATAAATTGTGGTAAAAATGAACGCCAGTTTTTGTTTGATCAGAATAGAACTGTCATATTACATTCAATGCGAAACCAACAAATCAAAGTCTGTTTCAGTCACAAACATAAAGAATGTATGTTTTAAAAAGTTTGGCAAAAGTTTTTGCTATCAAGCTTTGGGAATATGGCCCCTTGGTTTTAGTTAAGACATAAATTAATTATAAACATAATTGCCTTGACTGTCGCAGTTACCTCCCTTGCCTAATTTCCCAATTATAAATTATAAATAATAATGCTTCAAATCGATCGGGACCATCAAAAAATTAAATAATTTGTTTATTGGCCCATGTCCACCATTCCCATAAATTTTCATGAACATCCATGAATATCGTTTGCGTAAAATTGGTATTGCCAATCAAACAAATAGTCAGACCAACGCTATCAAAAATACCACGGAATGCACGACATTGGGCACGCAATGCACGATGAAATGTCATACATATGGTCATATTTTAAATTTTAGTTTTATAAATCGTCTGAAAACGGTTATTTTTCTTATTGTACAATAAGTTTCAAAATGTCATCAAAGAGCGTTTTTACAAAGCTTGTTACAATAAAACATGAAAATATATCACCCAATCGTTTACGAAAATGCACGAGAGTATAATTATCCTTATTTTTCTGTATTCGGTCGGAAACGACAGAGTTATAGTGTACCTAATGAGTGCATTTATCCGAAACCATCACTTTTAAACGAAACAAGCGCGTTCAGCACCTTTAAAACTAAGTTACAAGGAGCTTAATTGGAAATCGAATGTAAAAAAAAAATACTAAATTAGCAAATATGTCTGCCGCCACCATCAAAAACAGCATATTTTTTCAATATAATAAAGATCTCAAATTTAAATCGTCTTATATGCTAGTAGTACGACTCAGGTGGCAAGTGCGTATTTTAGGCATGCCATTTGCAATCAAGATTACTATAGGGTTGCGGCAAATTTCTGAAATTTTTATTTTGCCTTAGTGCAGCGAATCTGTTAGTTTTGTGTTATTGGAGTGCGATGGAAATGGTCAATAAAGATACCGTCTAGATGATTTTGTACTACATTTGCAAAAAAATGTTTTAATTAAAGCAGAAAATGGAAAAATCCAAAATCGAATAAAACCATTTTTTTCGTTACAGAGTTGCTCCCCTTATATCGTTAAGTATTTGCGATATTTGAGTTTTCTCCCTTGAGCATGACGACGTGAACGCGAAAAAAATGCTTCGGGAGTTGGCTTCTTTGCCTCCGTGTGGCTTATCGGTTCAACATAGACTCATCAAATTTTGGGGATTAATAGAGAGTGATATGGTTGACTTACGTACCAAATTTGAACGCGATAGCTGAAACATTCGTACGGTCAGACGGAAAAATAAGAAAAAATACGGAGCTTAATATAAACCAAACCATACGTCCGATTCTAACAAACTACCTCCCAAAATGTAAAGAAATTTCACTAAAAACTAATTTTATTTTTTATTTTATAGTGGCAAAAGGATTTAAATAAATATGCCTAGTAAACGAAGTGCGTTATTTTCCATTCAAAATGCATTTTCTCGTTAACCCGTTGCATTAGAGACCCCATTTTTTAAATGAAGCTAGTTTAAATACACGCGCATAACGTATTCTAGCGATTTTTTCATAGCTCATTTTAGGAAGACGGGATTGAAAAAATCGCTGGGTCGCGAAAACGTGTGATTTTAGGCCCTAAATTTTCACAAATACAAGGAACGGTAACTCTTTCCCGTTAACTGGTTTAAATATTCGTGTGATGCGCCGACTTTGAGTCTTACTATAGCTTTTAAATCCATTTTTTTTTCAAATATGTGTAGAATATAGGCCATTTAATACAATTATATAGATAATTAATATATAACTTGATAATTTATAAAGAAAATCATATCGCAAATGTGAGGTAGTCAATATTTAAGGCTTATTTCGGTTGTCTCCCTTTATCGCCGTATGGACTGAATATAAATCTTACAGGCATGGTCTGTGTACGATATATCCAAGCCAATCATTTCCTACAGTTCATAGAGTCGCTTCTCTTATGCAGAATATTTGTATACTGTTTAAAATGCTCGTTTTGAGCGAAACCTTTTGATTTGCCAACTGCTGGGCACGCGTGTAAAGTCCCAGCTTGACTTTGCATTCACATTCCAGTGATACCGACATGTGCGGCTCATTACTTAATAATAACAAGATCAACGGCATATTTTATTATTTATTGTGAAAAATCTGTATTTTATCCAACACTTCTAAACAGTTGACAGCATATACAAAGCTGCAACCATAACCGCCACACTGCATAAGTGACTGTTATAAATACAAAAATACTTATGTACTGAACCAAAACTGAAACTTTCGCTTAGAGTCCATGCAGATAATTGTTCAACGTTTGAACATATTTGACTGAAATCTTCTGTTTGTTGTATAAGTTGTATAAGTTACTCTTATAAATCTACTGGGTTTAACTGGTTGATTTTGAAATGTGGAACGAGTTTACAATAACCACATGTATTTACATGTATATGCGTGTGCATCTCTTACGTAACCATGACAATTTGGCATGTACTTTACGAAAGTTTCTTTTTTTGGTTCAGTATATGTACGTCCGATGATTTATAAACAAACAAACAGCAGGGGCATGAAAACATGTTCTGATGAAAATAAAGGGAAAGTATTGTACAGCACATTATAATATAAGAGTTTTGGACTGTCTGACAAAATATAGAATTTCATGAAAAATAGCTTTCATTACGAACTAGAACGGAAGTTCTTTTTAACTGGAAAGTAGCACCAATTTACTTAGCATAATTGTGTACATCTACATGATAAACTTGATATTGCAACATACAAATAAACAAAACCCAAAAAACAGAGCCGCATGGATAAGTACAAATTATACTTGATTTTGGTATTTTCATATGTGCCTGAAATAAATTAACAAACATACTTGCAATTAAAAAGTATGTACTGTACTGTTATATGTAAGAAAAAATAAATATTTGCTGTCATCTTCTAATGACATATACTAGTTATAGTGACAAATGAAAATACATGTATGGTCAGTAAGTTTTTCAATTAACATACGTAATAGATCAAATCAATTTAACAAACATATACATTTTTAACAATGACAGCCATACTCTCAATCACGTCGAAAAAGCAGGAAATATGTATTATCAAAACTTAGTCCTTAACACGGTTGTTTTTTTTTCAGCTTAAATATATGAGGCGCGTCGTGGGAAAACTGGACTTAATGCATGTGCGTAAAGTGTCGTCCCGGATTAGCCTGTGCAGTCCGCACAGGCTAATCCAAGACGGCACTTTCCGCGTACAGTGGATATATGTTTAGAAGAGACTTCCTTGAAACAGAAAAAAAACATAAAAGCGGAAAGTGCCATCCACGATTTTGTGCCATTATTGTTAACATGTAATAAATAGATCTATTTGAGTCACTGGTTACCGCCTTAAAGGGTATTCTTGCTATAACCCCTTGAATCCTAAATGACGATATCAGAACTAAATGCCCCTGCTATTACATTATTAAGTTATGTTCAGAACTAAATGCCCCTGCTGTTACATTATTAAGTTATGTTCAGAACTAAATGCCCCTGCTATTACATTATTAAGTTATGTTCAGAACTAAATGCCCCTGCTATTACATTATTAAGTTATGTTCAGAACTAAGTGCCCCTGCTATTACATTATTAAGTAATGCACACTAGTTATTACATTCTACATTGTTTCTACAACATGTTCACCACCACAATGCTGACAAACTTTTTCCATCAAATGCCAAAACAACATAATACCAATTACACTTACCGGTATATAAAGGGACTTGTCCACACATTTTCACATTTTTTAAATGACATTAAATGTCTTTAGTGCAAAAAGTAAACCAAATAGACTAACCAAACCAAAACTAAATATTATTATTATTATAGAAAGAAAACTTTTTAAGTAGAAAGATTTGCCTTTACCAGGATTCGAACCTATGACATAAGGCATCAAAAATCTGTCATCCTAAACACTAGACCAGCTGGAATTACATGTATTAACGCTATGCAAGTGATAAACGTTTTCCAAAATACCAACGGAATGCATTACAAATGCTCTATGATGATTATCCATAATAGACAGTATATGTATTTCCAACGTATATGTCCAGAAATAAAAATATGTCTGTTCCCCTTCCCTACCCATGCAAAATAGGGTTGGGTAGGTAGGTAGGAAAAAACTATTTTTTCCTATTATTTTTTAAGTTGAAAATGAGCTACATTTGTGTAAATTGAACTATCATAGTAAATTAATCAATGCTATAACAATATGTACATATAGACATATTACAGACAGATGTATTAAAGAGAAAGGACTTTACTTGAGAATAACCAACTGGAACAGAATGCAATGACAGGTACAGACAACAGAATGCAATGACAGGTACAGACAACCAAATTTCAAGAGTCAAATTTATTTATCCTAGTGTGTTCATATTCCGATGTCCAACTAACAATAGCTACTCATATTGAAATCATTATCAATTATCTATACCTAATGCTCGTGATTTAAACATGCAAACATGGCCAACATATGGAAAATGTGTTTGCCAGTAACTTTAATCTGCCATCTTTAATTGCCCCTGATGTTCAGGTTGATAACAAAGGTATATTACGGTACAAGCATCAATGGAATAACTTATGTAGTTTTGAAGTTAGACGACTTTGGAATATAAACTTTGACCACATGCAGACGCAAACGCCGACCACCGCCGGGGCAAGTAGAAAAGCTCACCTGTTCTTCCAATAGTGGAGTTAAAATTAAACACAACTTAGGAGCCATAGAAACAACAGACAACTGACAACGTTCAAACCATCTACACAATATGCCTTGTGAGAATATCAGAGCAAACTATAGTTATCCGTGTAGATGATAGACATAACTTCAAAAATGTAAATAAGAAAACAGTGAAACAATTGTGACATGCCCAGAAATTATACTGTTTTCTTTTTTCAGAATTGGTAAACCCTTTTCCAATTATACGCACGTTATTTGGAGTTGGATGACAATAGTAAGGTGTTTATTTATGGTTTTGACTGACATTCACACATTCCTTAAACACATTTAACAATATTTATGTAAATACCAATATGTCACTTTACTCATCCTATATCTTAAATTTCAGCCATTATCAACAATGCATCACATGAGTTTTAGTAAGGAATCTAAGTGACTAACCAGTAGGTATGCCTATATATTAGGGATGTCAACAAATAATCGGATATTCGATTATTTGAATACCTGATTGAATATTCAAATAGAATATAGTTATTGGAATTTCAAAATTAAAATTAAAATCTTAATAAATGAAAACTGACAATATTTCCTCTGCTACAGTGATCGTTTGTTTTGACAGTTTGCTATTTTGACACATCATTTAACACCTCGGGTGCATGAGCTACTAGTGAAAACAGATCATGATTAACCGGGGGTAGATTGAAACCTATGATACGAATCAATATAAGGACCCATATGCCATCTGCAGGTCCATTTATACTTTTTTAAAGGGACCTTCTAGTATGCATTATGATATCAAAGATTAGGGAAACAATTTTAACATTGGCATAAAATAAGATTAAACTAATGTAATAGTTCACGCAATCTGAAACTAGAAATGTGTCCACAGATACGGATGCCCCCACCTATGCAGCCATTTCTACATCGCGCCACTTTTTCTGTATGCATACAAATAATTTTGCAAAAAGAGAATTGTTCTTTTATATTTTACTTTCTGCTCATGTATTCTCTTATTGTGTGAAGTAATTTGGATATCACAAAATAGTTTTAGAAATCAATAATAAAAACTTTAATGCAATTATGAGTTATGGTTCTTGTATGCTTCACTTACTTTTGCTATCTTAAATCATTCTGTGCAAAATCAACAAAATGCCTTTTATCATTTTTGAATTATGCTTTGCACACTCCTGAATTAAGGGAAGTTATTCACTAACTTCAAAAGTCAGGTTGGTGCATGCAACACAACATCTGGTGGTTGTGATCATTTCTGACAATTTATCTCAAAATCCCTGCATGCATGACAATATTATGCTCCAGAAAATTATTGACCTTTGACCTTGATTAATGACCTTGACCTTTCAGCTACAGACCTGGCAGGCCACATGCCATCTCATAATGCTTACCACAAGTTATTTGAACATTGTTCATGCTGGACAAAATTATGCTCCAGACAGAATCCATGGACTTAATTCTTATACTTGACCTTTGACCTTTAAGTGACCTTGACCTTGGACCTAGTTTTTGCAGGTGACACATCGTCTTATAATGGTTATCACTTTGGCAAAGTTATTTGAAAATCTTCAATGCTGGACAGAGTTATTGCCTGGACAAGAATCTTAACATATATACATATACTTGACCTTAAAGTGTCTATGGCTTAAATTTTTATATTTGACCTTTGACCTTTAAGTGTGACCTTGACCTTTGACATAGGGACCTTGTTCATGCGCGCGAAACACCATTTCTCTATGCTAAACACTTGTGCCAAGTTATTTGAAATTCCTTCCATGCTAGACAAAATTATACTCCGAAGAGGTATAGAAGGCTTAAATTCTTATATTTGACCTTTGACCTTTAAGTGTGACATTAACCTTGGACCTAGGAGTCTGGTTCTTGCGACACACTGTCTCACCAAGCTCAACACTTGTGCCAAGTTATTTGAAATTCCTTCCATGCTGGACAATATTACGCTCCAGACAGGGTCTATGGCTTAAATTCGTATATTTGACCTTTAAGTGTGACCTTGACCTTGGACCTAGGGACCTGGTTCTTGCGCGCGACACACCGTCTCACCATGCTCAAAACGCATGCCAAGTTATTTGAAATTCCTTTCCTGCTGGACAAAATTATCCTCTGGACAGGGATAGAAGGCTTAAATTCTTATATTTGACCTTTGACCTTTAAGTGTGACATTAACCTTGGACCTAGGAATCTGGTTCTTGCACGCGACATACCGTCTCACTAAGTTCAATGCTTGTGCCAAGTTATTTGAAATCCATTCCATGCTGGCCAATATTATGCTCCGGACAGGGTCTATGGCTTAAATTCTTATATTTGACCTTTGACCTTTAAGTGTGACTTTGACCTTGGACCTGGCTCCTGCGTGTGACGCACCGTCTCTTTATGTTGAACATTTCCGCCAAGTTATTTGAACATCCTCCAATGCTGAACAAAGTTATTGTCCGGACAAGAATCCAAACATACGTACACACGTACATACGTACGTACCCATGGACAGGGTAAACTCTATATGCCCCCCCCATCATTGATAGTGAGGGCATAAAAAAATTAATATATCATATATATACAGTGTTTGTTTTGACTTTTTTGTCTACAGTTTGGCATTGGAATTGCGAGTATCTTGTATATAACCATAGATTTCACACATAGCAGAAGAGCGCAGGTGGCTACGGCGCTGTCTACTCTTCTACTCTCATTTATTGTTAAGGCTCCAAAGGTATGCATCTGATACCGGCTAAGTGAATCTCATTTGTTGAGGCATTTTTGATTTTTTTTATATAAAAAAATCATTATGCTCTATATTACTTATGCATACTTTTTAGATTATCTGTTTAAGTTTTTGTACCAAATCAGATGCATTTTACGTTGTTGTTGATGACAACAATATGGATGATGATCATGATGATGGTTGCCAACAAACTGATTACTCTTTCATAAAATGACCGACTATTTGAATAATATTTGAATACTGATTTCGAATAGCATTTTAGTATTCGTTGCCATCCCTACTATATATTCTTTCAATGTTGTGCAAATAATGCCTAGTACATATCTAAATAACTATCCCTGTGATATCCTTTACAGCCAGGCGTTACTCGGCAGACTGCCCATGTAAGGCACATAAGTCAGTTGTTATGCAATCACTGCATCTTTGCTAAAATTGCGAACATATGAAGTTGCCATCCTGTCTCATGTTTAAAACATGAACTTTATCAGGCATTGTGTCCTTGTGGCCTTAATCCCTCCTTGTTCTCTCCAATTTGTTTGTAGTCATGTAATTTTTTGACGTGGCATTAACAAGCAAAACCCCTTCGCATTTACAAATGATGTAAAGATGTCAAACATCGAACCTTACAAAACATTGTTTACAAATTCCACCACTATAGTTCAAACTGTGACAAGTCACATGGAATACAAAAGGTTCGTCACCACTATTTTCACTTCATTTTTCTGTGTTTGGCTTGGCAGCCATTTAGAAGTATGTACCGGTAGAATTTTTTTTTCCGTCTGAGCTGTTCTGATGCTGCACCTTTTCTTTCTTGTTGTTGTCATATTCATAATGGACATTATGGACTGATGTTGTCGTTGTCTGGCACGATATGTACTTCTGAGGTTATAGCTGCAATGACAAATCATATTATATAGTTTACATACTGACAACACTAATATATCGTAAATTGTAAAGGTTGGTAATTTCTTGAAAAAATGTGTCACTGCAAGGCTTTTTTTCCTTATAAAGTTGAGGCCCATATGTAAAAGGCTACTTCTCAATTCTAAATATGTCAAATTTTTCACAAGTGTGGCAATAAAACTTCACAAATCAGATGGCTATCCAAAAAAGTTCACTTTTAAAGAGTATTTTCATACCAGATTATTGATTATTAAATAATATGTAAACAAAACATAGATAATACATGTATTGACATAATACAAATATTTATAAATACAATGTTGTGTTTACATTTTTTGCTCACAACTGAACAAAACTGTGCCTTAGATTTTTAACAATTTACCATTGTATCGCGCTTATATTTCACACAATGAAAAGGCCTATGCCTCTTCAAAATTGTTGGAAAAAAGCTCTGCACTAAAATTATCTTTCAGAACTTCTTTGCATTCATGTCTTTAACATTCTAGTTTGCTATTAAAGACGTTCGCAACAAAAAGAAAATAATTGGGTTAATTTCTCCTTTTGCTTCATTTTTTCTTTATTGTATTTAGGTTACAATATACTAATTTCATCTATAATGTCCATTCAAAATAAATATTTTTAATAGTAAAAGTTCATAAAGCATATATAATAATAAAAAAACACACTATGCAATGGATTTCCAGAAAAATTTAGTTCAGAAATGATCCATTAAATATCTTCATTGTATTGAAACGTTGTTTATGTATGTTAAAACGAAACAGGGAAAAGGCTACACAGATACCCTATATGAAATCCAATATTTCCCAAACAAGTTTGGTGAGCCATTCTTTTTATTAATGTTTTGGTGTAAGTATACATTGGTACATGTCTGTGCGAAATTTTAAGAAAATCTGTGGTTTGGAACAAAATATGCGTTTGATAAAAATGAAGTTTCAGAAAGCATTATTAGTTCCCATTTGACACACTTGAATGTCCTGTCAAATTCATTATTTAAGCAGTAAATGTAGGTAAAACGTTTTTATTATCAATATACACATGTATATTGCCAAAAAAGCATGTACAAACATATCAGTTGAAAGAACCATAACCTTGTTTGAAAAATAACTATCCTATATACTTAAAACATTGATAAAAATCCAAACTGAAAAAGGGGCTTCGACAGGTACCGTATTCAAAACACAATATTTCCAGAACAAGGCTGGTGACCCCTATTTTTTAAGAATGTTTAGTTTCAGTATACAATGACGCATGTTTGTGGGATCTTTTAACAAAATCTGTCGTTTGGAACAAAATATATATTCGTAAATTTGATAAATTATTGATGTTTTCACAGGCAAATTAAATGCAAAATTCACCTCGTTAAGTGTCCATTACAAGTCATTAGTTAAATGATAACTGTAGATAAAGCGCGTTTTATCATTACACTGCACTTGTATATTGCCAAACGAAACATTAAAAAAAAGATGCATTTAAAAATCTCCATCTTTGTTTGAATATAAACGCTTTATATTATTCAACATTCTAAGTAACACAAACTGAAAAAAGGCTTCGACAGGTACCGTATTAAAAATTCAATATTTCCGGAAAAAGACCGGTGACCCCTATTTTTTAAGACTGTTTTATTTTTCGGATACATTGATGCATGTTTATGCCAAGTTTTAAGAAAATTTGTTGTAGCAAAAAAGCTGAAGGAAATTGTTGCGAACGTCTTTAATCAGTGTAGGTAAAAGATTCTATATGTGTAGCAAAAACAACATTTTTTGCATTTTTTTCCGTGTCATATTGCACCAAATAATGATAGTCCAATCCTAAACAGCTAGACTGAGCATTCGGCTCCAATTTCTCGACTTTTCTTGCGGAAAACCTGCTTAAGTCGCTTATTTCATCAATCAAATTTATTATTTTAAATTCATGCTACAACACAATATTTTATTAATTGTGATTATCTGACATACAATTTGCTTTCAAAATGTATTTTTTCTTTACAACATTATTTATGAACAAATTATTGCAATATGAATATAGTGAGCTTAAGCTGATCCTGTTAAAACAGAATTAAGAATTTTCAAGGAATCAGGGGTTGTTCAAAGTACTCTTATCACACAGGTACCGTATTATCGCACAATAAACAAGAGCTGTTTGTAAAACAGTTATGCCCCCTCTAGGTTAAATAGCTAAAAAGGCTAATTTTAGATAATCAAGGGCCATAACTCCACAGCTACTGAGACTACTTGATTGATTATCGCACTTAACCGAGATAATACACCCGCAAAGATTTTCACCAAGTTTGGTAAAGATCGACTATGAACTGTTGGACTTAGAGAACAGAAACTGCTAAAAAGACCAATTTTAGATAATTGAAGGGCCATAACTCCACAATTCCTGGGGCGATTTGGCCGATTATTGAACTTAGCCCATTAGTATATTTTGCCCATAAACAAGTTTGGTGAAGATTGGATGAACATTGTTGGACTTAGAGAGCGCAAACCGCTAAAAAGGCCAATTTCAGATAATTCAAATGCAATAACTCCACAATTCCTGAGGTGATTTGGTTGATTATCAAACTTGACCTAGATATTATTATTACAAACATTTTCATGAAGTTTGGTGAAGATTGGATGAAAACTGTTGGACTTGGGGAGCAGAAACGGCTAAAAAGGCCAATTTTATATAATTCAAGAGCCACAACTCCACAATTCCTGGGGCGATTTGGCTGATTATCGATGACCTAGATATTGTGCCCACAAGCATTTCCATGAAGTTTGGTGAACATCGGATGAAAACTGTTGAACTTAGAGAGAAACGAAACTGGTCTACCGACAGGCAGACCAACCGACCGACCGGCCAACCGACATTAGCAAACTAATATACCCCGCCATCTTCGATGGGGGGAATAATAATGTAACAGCCAGTAAACAACAACAAAGCGCTACTCACGTGGCTCATCAGCCAGACAGTCAGGCACCATGTCTCGGTCGCAGCAGTCATTGTGGTTACATCAGTACAAAAGCAGGTAGTCCAGGCTGCTGATTTTCGTTGGCCATCAAGTCGTACAGAGTAGTGGACTGTAGCAGTTGAACATTAGTACCCAACCGCACACAACAATCCTCATCTTACCTGTGAACAGATTGATCGAGTGACATATTTTGATAATTACATGTATTATTTACATTGCCTAAAATTTGCTACAGTGTAGACATGCATATAAAGGACTTTGAATTTGTTTACACTGATAAACTTTTTACAAACTTACATACTATATTCAAACACATGTTGAACATACAAAAACATATACAAATAAACGCTGTGTTCAATAAACACAAATGCATCCGGTTGGTGCTGGACAGCCCATTTGAAATATTCCCAAGGTCAAGGACACAGTGAGGTTGGGTGATATGGGTGGATTAGGAATGGTCATAAGCAACAAGAGTGTAAGCTAAAAATGCTAATGTTAGATAAGGCCATAACTCCACAGTTCCTAGGGCGATTTGGTTGATTATCAAATTTGACCAAGATATTATGCCCCCAAAGATGTTCATGAAGTTTGGTGAAAATTGGATGAAAACTGTTGGACTTAGAGAGCGGAATCCACTAAAATGGCAAATATTTGATAATTCAAGGGCCATAACTCAACAATTTCTGGGGCTATTTAGCCCATTATCAAACTTTGCCGATATATTATGCCCACAAACATTTTCTACTAAACTATTGGACTTAGAGAGCGGAAACAAAAGTGGTCTACCAACCAACAGACCAACTGAAATATTTAACCTTACATAAATATCTTTCTTTGCGTATATAAAAGTCAACGGTCCGTTATTTAGGTTAATTATAAAATGTCATTTTAGTGGTCTGACTAAATAGTATAGTGTAGCCAGCGGTGCCCGCTCAGCTCTAGTTGTGTGTAACCGCAGTTCTGGGAGGCGTTTCATCAATATTTACGATTTGTCTTCCATATAATCTACATATCGAGATTTATGTAGTTGTTAACGATTATACAATTACATAAATTTTGTTTCATCAACAAAGCTTCTGCAAATGCACTATACATAAATATACGACTTCTTAAATTATGGTGGTTGTTTGTTAGGAAATGGGTAAAAAGCAAGGACGTGCACTTAAAATTATCGTTTGTCTTTGAAAAAATGTTGTATATTTCAGCACAAACTAAGGAAATGTTTAGTGAAATGTGTTATGCTTGTGATATTTTATCATTTTCTCTAAAACTTCTGTACTAAATATGTGCGGTATAATATAAGAAATAGCACAGACCACTTCGGACCTCCTCGCATTATAGTGACCTCCCAGTCAGCATGCAAACGTTGAACAGACCTCTGCCTTAGGCTTCGATCTGTTCAACGTTTTTTGGCTTACTGGTCAGTCACTATAATGCGAGACGGCCTTCACTGGTCTGTACTATTTCTTAATTAGCAAACCAATATACCCTGCCATCTTCGATGGGGGCATAATTAATCAAGGTCAAGGTCAAAGTGAGGTTGGGTGATATGGGTGGATTGGGAATGGTCATAAGCAACAACTGTGTACGTATCCAAGTATTGTAAGCGATGTTGGTGCTAGACAAAACAATAAAATCTAGTTAACCTCGTACGGACGGAATCACGGACGGACGGACGGACAGAATAATCACTATATGGCTCCAGCATCAAGAGACTAGGGGCATATTTTTTTTTAAAAGAAGACACATGTCTCCCACAATGGTTTGTTGCCATTAACTTGCAGCCCAGACCAGTAGATCACTGTGCCATTTTATTTTACATATAACACATTTAACTTAACTTTTACATGAAATGTTTAGACATGTGGCTGCATTGAAACAGCCAGGCTGACATGGTGCTGCATCCAGTTATATTGAAGAAAACTGGTAATTCAGGGTTCATACAAACGGCTGAAACCAAAATTACACAATTTTTTCATGACATTGCTCAGTAATATATGATACAATCAGAACATACTGAAGTCCAAATAGTACACTGATATCCACATTTTATTTGATCAACATGATAAAAATTATTTTTCTAGGCTGATTCGTGCCATGTAGAATATAACAGAATTGCTTGTAGCGTTGCATTACATGTCTGTCCATCATTACTCTCTTGATTTTGATTGATTTGATTATATTTTAATAGATTTGATCATTTTTATGCACTTACAGGATTTCAAGGATACGTTTCAACTGTCCATTACAAATTTTGAAAATTCCACAATTTTTCCATGATAAAATCCAAATGATCAAGATTCCATGATTTTTCCAGACAAAGCCCGTTTTCCATGACTTTTCCATATCTGTACAAACCCTGATAATTGTACCTGGAAGTCACAGTACAGGCAGACATTGGTTACTTTAACTGTCGAGTAAAAATGCTCAATAGAATAATCAGTTGGGCTGAATGAACTCAACAAATATTAAAATCGGTATAGCAAATATACAATGTATGTGCATGTGATTTTCAAATAAAATGTCCATAATGTTTTCTAGAATACACTAAAATGCATATGATTATCTATTAGTAAATAGGTTGTACATCTAAACAGTTATTTCAAGGTTAATTTTATTGTTACCTGGTGACAGAACAAACAAATGGCAACACGTCTGTGAGCTCGTGTAGGTCTTGAACATCCCGTAGGTGGCGTTAGTGAGGTCCTCCATCATGGTGACCTCTGAAATGATAAAAATGACCTCAAATTATTACTTCATTGTAAATCTGGCTCAGACTGGGATTGCTGTTAGCCAGGGGTGTGGAAATTGCACAATATTTAACTTGTCCATGGACAAGTTCATTGCAATAATCTACTT
The DNA here is from genome assembly GCA_027627225.1 of Congeria kusceri. Classification (NCBI taxonomy): domain Eukaryota; kingdom Metazoa; phylum Mollusca; class Bivalvia; order Myida; family Dreissenidae; genus Congeria; species Congeria kusceri. The sequence goes on from CM051038.1 coordinate 14,113,373, forward strand.
GCCCGCAAGCAAAAGTAATTTGTCCAAATAAAAACAGCTTTTATTCCAGGATTTCCTAATATATTTTGTCATTAAATAATAAATAAAACAAAATTTGTTATTAAATATAAAAGCATATAATAATATGATAATCTACTTTTAACTTTTACATCGTTTTCACACCCTGAAATTGTACTTGTCCGTGGACAAGTAGACAGGACAAATTTACTTGTCTAACATTAAAATTACCAGCGTCGCACTAGTCAGGCATAGGATTTCCACACCCCTGTTGTAAGCTTAGACATTTTGACTTGATGCTGATCATGTTCTTGTATAGCAAAATTCATATTTATTTGTATAAATGTGGCGCGTCATGGGAAAACCGGACTTAATGCATGTGCGTAAAGTGGTATCCCAGATTAGCCTGTGCAGTCCGCACAGGCTAATCCAGGACGGCACTTTCCGCCTACAGTGGATTTATGTTTAGAAGAGACTTCCTTGAAACAGAAAATACCATACAAGCGGAAAGTGCCATCCCCAATTAGCCTGTGCGGACTGCACAGGCTAATCTGGGACACCACTTTACGCACATGCATTAAGACTGGTTTTCTCATGATGCGCCACAAATTTGTTTCTATATTTGTTTCAATATTGGTCCATCGATGCTTTCATGAAAACTGAATGGCTAGAACACCAGCCTAGCTACGTTTCTTCTGGTATGTAACTCTTCCCCCTCTCCCCCTGGACCCGCTACTGATGGCACTATGATATAAAAGGGTAATAACTCAATAAATAATGCTGGTGGATTTATGGTCCTTGTGCCTTTTAAGTCAATATCTATTTTCGTTTTGAAGTTATTATCCGCCTTAACATAAGCTACGGAATTTTATCAAATGCCAATTATTTAAAACTACAAAGCTAAGGTTCACGTGCTATGCATTCTCGTGTATCGTGCATTCTCAGTTAGATCTAGTTGACAATGGCGATCTCATGAGATATAACAAACCGTAACGGTCTTAAACGAGACGGTCATTTTATGGAAAAGCAAGACATGACGGCCTTAAACGAGACGACCACGACACATCAGTATTTACACATGTATATAAACAGTATTTTGGCAATAAAGTGATCTATTTTGACCTTAAACCGCAAAGTATGACTTTGACCTTAAGGTAACCATCCGGTTCTTGCGCGGACACACCGTCTCAGGTTATTATTTGTGCCATTTAATTTCGAAACCCTTGAATGCATTGAAAGTTAGAGTCTAGATAAGTTTCAGACCGACAGACAGACAGACAGACAAAACAAACTGACTACCAAAACGTAAAAGCGTTTCTAAAGATCTTTTTCCAAACACGGAACAGGCCTACATGAAATATTCTAGTTATACATATACGGTGTAGCGCTATCGTCGTTAAAAAGCTAAATGTGTATAATTTATTGTTTGACTGTTATACATTTGGCCTTCAAACATTTTTTTTCATTCTCGTCGGTATTCTTTCATTGTTTAATGTTTACAAATTTCACAAATAAAATTATTAATAAGAAATGCCGTTTTCCCGAGTCGGCCATTGGGTGTAAAACAAACGTGTTCTTTTATCTTTTGGCATAACACAATATTGTTATAAAAGATTAGAAGATAATTTAAAATTACCAGTCACTGATACATAAATCACGAAAAAACAATTATTTTCAGCAATAAAGTTTGTAATAGTTCAACGCATAAAGAGACTAAACATGTGATATATCTGTACATTATATTTATACACAAGTTATGGTAGATATAGACTATTTTGCTTTCAGTGTACAGTAGACTGTGCGGTATACATGTATTATCAATTAAACTGAAATTGAAAAAAAAAAATACAGTTTATGCATATAATTTAACATCATTTAAGATAAAGGTTACTGAGTACGGTGACAAATGACGTCAAAGCATGATTTTGGTGTCCTAAATTTAACGAAATTAAATCATGTACCAATTTATAACCGTTTTAAATACTGGTCTGGAAAGTAGATCTATCTATGTATGTATAGGCGATTGATTATTGGTATTTAAATGTTTTCAGTGGATTGTACATTCTTTAATCATACGTGAAGAACTTGATCCATATTTGGGTTATTGCTAAGCACACAAGCTCACTCCATATCTGAGTGTACAGATCGTTCGATGAGGAATTGCGCAAATGGGTGTCGCATAATCTCGGGTGCGGGTATATTAAATGTATGAAGAAATAAACTTAATAAACTTCAGTACATCGAAGCAAGGTGGCTGTACATGTATATTAACCACAGCTATGTACAATTTCAATTCATGTGGGTGTGTCGACATTCACCGAATTTTACACGGTCTGGTACATTAACAACAATTAACATACACTTTATTCTAACAAAAATGCAGATATACTAAAACATGTAAATATCTCTACTTCAATTAAAATTATATGGATAATTTGAATATAAAAACACCCTACGTATTTGCCCGTCCTACTTTAATTATGATTGTGGTTAGGCTATGTAAACTTGCCGTTTGCTCGAAGAAAAAACCCCATAAAGATCATATAACTTATTGCGTTTTAATTTTCGGGTCTCTGTTTAATGTCTTGAGGATAATCAATGCGTGAGGAACATTTTAAAATTGAGACTTGAAAGCGTGTTATGTACGTTATAATAATCTACTCATTCTTTAAAATTAAACCGTGATGTTTATTAAGGCCACCACTTTCGATATACATGTTGCGTGTTAATTTTAAAATTTAAATGTTCATTAAAATATGTGACCTTTCACATGTAAATGTCCACCAAGTTCTCAATATATAAACATAAGTAATTAATGACGCATTGTTTACACGAATATCCAGCATTAGCTGATAAACACGAGTGTTTTGTCAATACTAATATTCAATCGATTGACGTCGGTCATAAACATTGATTCTGTATAAACGCATGACTAGAATACAATTGCGAAGCATAAAATATGGATGACTAAATATTGATTATCCGTCTAATTCTATATTGATTACATATGTATTAGCATTTGAAAATATCTATGTTTTGGTTATTGCTATATACAGTAGGCTCCCGTGCAAGTGTTCATTATAAAAACTGATTGAATATAATTTGAGCATAATCATACAGATACATGTACAATTATATTATGAATTCAATGTAACATTTCATAATTTTATAATAATTGTTGCAATGTTGAAAATATTGGATAGTATTATACAAGTAAACTGGGTCGTGCATCTTTTGATCATGGCATATATTAGAAAATATGTTTCGTTATTTTAGCTGCAAATGTATGTTTACCTCTATTCCCAAAATATTATAATAAACTTTCACGAGGTCTGCAACATTTTGACACATGTTGGTCTAGCGTTTGTTTGTTTTTTAACCAAAAATCGACTCAAGACTCATAGGTCTATATGGCATATAAACGTCACAGTACCATATTATACTCACGGAAGTATCAACGCTAGAATTCAGAAAATAAATATACAGGTGTTTTAACAGTTTTATAACATAATCATATACACATACATTACATCATTAAACCGCCTTTACTATCTTACACTATCTTTGTTAACATCAAAGAGAATGCCAATTATCATGGCTGACACACTTAATATTTGCTCGTGAGCAATATATACTGGGTACTGTCAATAAGATGTTTTTATGCGTATTAGATTACTTGGGATTTGTTTTGAAGTGACGACATGACACAACTCACAAAGGTCTCGTCGACAGTATTTTTAGCACAAGCGATAGGCGACCAGATGCATTTATCAATCTTTCCCGGGGGGGGGGGGGGGGGGGGGCGGGGACGGCAGGTATATATGGGACTTTAGACTGAAAGCAATTTCCGACAGGCGGGCATTTGACAAGCCGAATAATTCCGGGTCACTGGAAATAGACTTTGTTCGGATTTTAGATCTCGGTAATATTGGCCCCGGGCCATTTACAACAACAATTGCCACAACAATTAAGCATCCCCATTGAGGGGATATAGACAAAAATGCTTGGCTCTTGGGTGGGGAATTAGACCCCCCAAAATACAATTAGTCAAATTCCCGCCGGTTCATCCCCCCCCCCGCCCCCTCCCCGGGTGAAAATATTGATAATTGCAAGACAACAACTTGATGATTTACCTCTTGTCTGCAATGTGTTATTGATAACCTGCAACCTGTGAACCGTTGGACGTCGAACGTCGAAATTGGAACTAAACATATATATGGAAAACACATATATTGCATGGCAGACCATCAGAAAAGTACGGTTAAAATTAGGTTTCCCAGTTAAAACTCCAGCATTGTGAACACTACTTCCTAGTTGAACATCATGGATCGTGAGTACTGACGAGCAAACACTTCCTGCATGGTATATGAAGATTCCCAGTCATGACACAACCACATTCTGAAGTATAGGAATACGGAACCTCCAGAGACTTGTATCCTTTTAAGTAATGAATTTAATTCTTTCATAAGGAACTCTATAACAATGGGCCCATTGCCATATATGTCAGCCTAATCAGACGCGTTTAAGTATGATTGAACTGCAATTAATAATAATAATTCCGGTTACATATTTTCCGCTTTATATCACTTGACAACACCGGACTGTGTCCTTATTTGGCTTTTAAGTGCATAGAACAATGAATATTGTCTTATTTCACATTCCTCGAAGTCATATATTGTTAAAGGTTTCGTCTTTATTAAAAAAAACAATTTTTAAGATTACTTTCAATGTTATGTAAACATACTCAATGAACTCTTAAATACAGCGAGCGTTTGTTGAAAACACAACTGCAAGTGTTATATTATAACATTATTAAAAAAATTGCTAGACCACTGTTTATGAATAAGACTATTTGTGAAATATGTATTATCAATTTCGCAGTTAACATAAACTAAATCAGAATAAACCATTTAATATTCCTTTCTAGTTGCAGCCTCTTATTATACATGTATACGTCATTCAACTTTTGTATTTTGCTATTTGACAGCATTATTAGAATTACATAGAGCGCTATTTGATTTTTTTTTCCACTTTTCAGTTGAGGTTTCTTGTTATCATTTTGGTTAATGATCCAATGATAGCAGTCATATTAGTTGTTTTTGCCTCATTCGTTTTGCTACGACTTGGTTAACCAGTTTAAGGAAATTCGTTCTAAAAATCCGGTTTTTATGTTCGCATGACGCACATGATCTATTTTGCGGCGCTTCTATACTCTGCGTTAATTATCTGTACAGAAACTTGAGGATATACCGGGCATTCGTCACATCGTTAAAGAGGATATACCGGGCATTCGTCACATCGTTAAAGAGCGGATATGAAACTATTCATTCGTTGTTGAATTTTTTTATTCGCGGTTCAGTGACTTAATTGTGTTTCGAACTTTACTGGCAATACAATCATTTCCAGCGCTTTAATGAGTACAGAATAACCTCAAGTATGTCACATAAACACTGATATAGTCAAGCGAAACTAACAATACCCAGTGGAATTTTAATGCTTGGTTGGGTGTATTGTATTTACATTTTAAACAAAAAGTTAAGTAAATATGTGATTTTTTTTAAATCACGTGTTCTTAATCTTTGTTTCATACAATTGTATAGTCTTGTCTGCAGGTAACAAAATATTTTGACAGACAGACATACAGTTAATTCAAACTTGCACATAGTACATAGTACGTATATTTAAAAATATAATGTGTATTTCGCGAAAAAAGTCATAACACAGGATAAATGGTAAATAAAAAAACATGTATTTATATATTATAAATATGAAACTAACAGAACAATTAAGTTGGGATGAGCATATTACAGTATATTACAACGGACAACCGGACATACCGACGAACAGTACATAACATCGAAGTATATTCTAAGTATGCAACACAAGTCATCTTATAGAAATATTTCAAATTATGTATAGAAACACTTATGAATATAGAAGTATCAAAAGCAGTTAAAGGGTATACGTTATGGTAAACGCAAGGCAACAATAACTAACACGAAGTAAATGTACGGATCGGTTATATACAGGGGCATAATGACATACTTAAAACGAGTTAATGTGTCTGAACTTGCGGTTTAAATATTTTACAATCTACAGAACCCTGGCTCCCATACGGTGATCATATCGATAAAATACGCACAGTTTAAAATGCTGTGAACTAATTGTATTTCAACAAATTTTCGTCCTAAACTTAAAAACCCAACGTGATTAATGCATGGATTTACATAGCAATCATCTTTTGTATGTACTAGAAACATGACACCGCATTAATGATAAAAAACTTTATTATTAAATACTTTATTTACATTAATTTTATGCGACAAGTGTAATATAAAACGCACGACGACATATAATATATAATGTATATCTAGGATTCGCTCATCATGGATAAATGTCAACACCGTGTTTATAACCGTATAATTACTATGTTTATATCTTCTGTATGATATCAGCAAATTGAACTAGCTAACACGTGTTCCAGAACCTTGCAAGGACGCGAGTACTTTTCACTTGTTTTTCAGGTAAATCTTACGTAATTTCAAGGTCAAGCACACCTACTTTTGGTTTTGTCTTATTTCACTAATTTAATCTCGGAGTGCTATGTTGCATTTATGCCAACCGCCTTTCCTTGTTCTATTATTAAAGACAATCAGTGTGTAATATTAAAAACGGTACACATTGTGCGAAATATCTTTTCTTCAGCTGATAAAATAATGTGTGAATGAATATAAGTGTTCAAACAGTTGCGCGCAGAAGCCGCATCAGTTGAAGTCATGACGAATCCCATTATCGTGCAATATATCGACGAATAACGCATAGGTTTTTGTTGCCATAACGTCCATACTGGACTACTGTAAGGGATTTCTGGGCTACTGTATTGTATACATGTACATGGAATTTAAAAGCACGGAAACCAGCGGATGGATTTTATAAAATTTCATCTTAATCACTTGTTCTGGCGGAGAGTGTCAAACACACTCGGAAACTTTTACCGTTGAGATTATGATATCATCCCGGGGAATGGATTTTAATATATTATCACGAGCTTATATTAAGCTATACTGGAAAAAAAATGCAGATTGAAATATACTGCTGCAACCGCATTAGAGCTACTTATATAAATTCATAGATATAGTTATTAAAAAAACAAGATGTCATTTAATGTCTTTACCACACCAAAAAACTAAAGCTTATAAATTAATCAACCCTAATATAGTATAAAGACAAGCATTACAATGAACACTGTGCCTCCACAGGGGCTCGAAATCACGACCTCCGGAGTTCAAGTTCCTCACACCAATCACACAATACATTAACGGGTCTTTCGTACGTTTGTACGTAATATAAGAGACGTCCACGTTTTTAACATGTATTTTCATTTTGGAAACAGTGACAGATCGTTTGGAAATTGTCAGCCTGTCAATGTTTAAGTAATTATAATTTAAGTGGTTCATAAGGAACTTTTTTAATATGGAACCATTACCGTACATTTATGTTAGTTCAATAAGGCGACTGAACTTAAGTTACATAAGCATAGTTTGAACTGCAAATTAATTGCTACAAATGCGGTTAAATATGTTCCACTTGACAAAACAGGATTGTGGCCTTATCAGATCCTAGGTGCATTGAACAATGAATGTATTGTCCATATTTCACATTCCTATTACATATTGTTACAAGGTTTCGTGTTTCTTAAAATCTAATGCTTTTCATGAAATGTCAATTATAGTCTCAACTCACAGGCGAATTTATATACCCCCCACCCCCCCCCCCCCCCCGCCGCGTAAAATTCATTATTACTCGACGTTTGAACATCTGAAACATTCTGTCTCTGCCAAGAATGATAAAGTTTATTAGATTTGAATTTTCTTAATCACTTTATGTTGCGAATAAAGTTAGTTCACGTCTAGACTCTGTGGGACGCTTAACTATGATATTGCGCAATACATATTGCATTGTTTTGCAAAATATATACTTCATACATTATTTATTTGATAGGTTCTTATTTTTCCCCGCTCCCTCTAACCCCGAATCCGGTAACCGCGCAGGCAACCGACTAAATTAAAGCGAAAGGTTGCTGGAAACATGACAGCAAGTGTCGGACAATACGTATAGAAGGATTGATTTAAACTGTCTACAATCAGGAATGTTTGTTATGTATTATACCGATTAGAGGAACTGTCTCTTCTAAAATGGGTCCAATGAGGCAGCTGCAGTAAAAAAAATCTGAAATTAAGCTTTCGATATAACGTATTAACGAAAGTTGAAATACTGGAATATAATGGGAACACTGTTGACGCATTTTTAGAAAAAAAAAATCAGGTAGTGTTTGTTTGGCCCTTTTTGTTAATATTCTTTTACATCAGAATTGTGAGTCTTTTGTAGTACGCCGGGAAGTTATCTACCACAAGCCAACATTTCGTTAGGAATCGTTAGGGCACTGTCATTTGTTCTTCCGACGCTGGAACTTGCATACCTTTCCTGGGTATTTCAAAGCTTTTATGTTTATTTCGTTTTGTCAATAATCCCATAATGTGGAAAATTATTTATACTTTATTAAATATATACGCCTTTGTATGGTTCATTTCTATAACCTGAATCATTCATTTCGCTACGACTTGGTTAACCATACAAAATCGTTTTCAAATGGTTTTGAGTTCACAATTGGTCGGCACTTCATTACCTGTTGTTAGATTATCTGTTAAGAAACTGGGGAAAGTATTATTATCGTAAAAGGAGGAAATTAACTACCGGTATTTGCTTTTTTGTCGAGGTACAGTTCTTTCATTGTTGTTGTTGTTAGACAAACGGGTGGACAATAGTTGGGATTGTTGCCAAACTTCTAGTGCGCCACTTAATACCAAAAACGAGAAGTATGCGATATACTGATTGAATCCTCGCGACATTTAAAATGTATTCTATGCAGCTTGATTAGACGTATTGTTTGTGATCAAATAGTTCCGTATTGTGTTACAGATTACCGCAAAAAAGGCAAACATGCACAAGTTCTTTGTTTTATATAGAGTAATGCGTAGGCTAGATTTTCTACTTGTAACAAGATGTGAGACCTTGTCGTACTTTTGGGGCCGCTACACGTTGCATGACCGGGTCGGTAACGACTGTGCTCAGGTGAACTAGAACAATAACCAGTGTTCGTTTTAAGTTGTTTTCAATTTACATTTTGCAGTTTACAGTTAACTAACACTCTCTGCATAACTGACGTCTTTATGTGTATAACAGACCACTAACACAAACGGCATACTTGTTTCAATAATAAAGGGGAATATAACAAGAGATAACATCGAAGTAATTCTGAATAAGTAACACATATTCGATCAAATACAACGACAACAAATATCCCTATGAATAAATTAAAAGTATCTTAGATAATATACATGAAAGCAAATGCAAATGTTTACAAAAATCACCATACGTAGTGAATAAATACAAAGCGGAAAAATACCCGTATGAATAATTTAAAAGCCTTTGAAGGATGTACATGCAGGTAAACGCAAACACAATTCACCAAACAACTATCATGCATCAGACGAAGTAAATAAGTATGCGGATCTGCAAAATGACCATATTGTATGTATGACATTGGCAATAACAAGAGCTGACGGAGGACAGCGAGCTCGACTTTTCTTGTGCTTTTGACAATATATGTTCATTTTAATACGGGGAATAAATGTGTCCAGTTTGAATGAAATCCCTCAAGCCATTCCTGTGAAACTAGCCTACCGAAAATCTTTTAGCTAGACCGGACGCCTATACCAACGCCGACGCCGGGGCGAATAGAATAGCTTGCTTTTTCTTCGAGAAGTCGAGCTTAAAATGTAATTCAATGTATATCAAACCGCATGTCAATTGAAAACCTTACCAATTACACAACCCACATTCCTTATATATATACGTCGTAATATATAATGCATATATACTAGTATAACATTCGGATTTAAAATATCGTGAGTCAACACAGGTTCTATTTCAACCGAAAATATCGCCCGAAACTTGAAAAACCAACATGATTAAACAAACAGGATAAACGTTACACTCATCTTTAATGCATTTACCAGAAACACGACTCCGCGTTCATGATACGAACTTGAAAATTAAATACTTTATTTACATTAATTGTATGCGACAGATCAAATTTAAAACGCACGAACAAGTAGCGAATTCGTCCATTAAGGATATAGTGTAAACACCTTGTTTATAGCCGTGTAGTAACTATGTGTTTATAAATTACCTTTAGAGAAATGATATCAGCCACTGAACTGGAAAACAACTGATGCAGAAAATTGCAAGGACGCGAGCACTTTTCACTTGTTTTTGTTTTTTAGGTAAATCTTACGTAATTTCTAGGTCAAGCACACCTACTTTGGTATTGTCTCTGTGTTTCTAAGTTTTATTTATGTCAATCGCCTTTCCTTGTTTTATTATAACAGACAATAATTGCGCATATTAAAACGGTACATTTACTGCGAATTATCATCTTATGTTCAGCTGTTACAATAATGCATATATATTTGTATTCAAACAGTTGGGCGCAGAAGCAGGATTTTAATAGTTGAAGTCATACTCAATCCCATCGTGCATTATCAGAGACTAACGCATAGACGTTTTACCCAAACGTGCATATATATATTACAATACAAGCCATGGCAAAAGACCATACGTGCACAAAAACACATACAACCAAACAAACGCTACCAAATGAGTAATTTAAGATATAAACAATCGCGCGAATCAATAGGCCAACCGTTATGACCATGCGCACTATTGATGAAACAGAATCCATTGACTTTCCCTTTTATGTACCCAACTGGCAACCATTAGTAGTTTCATGTACGAGAGGAATATATTCATCGCATTAGCAATAATTGATGCATACATCAAAGGGATTTCTGGGCTACTGTACTGTATACATGTATAAGGAATATAAAAACACAGAAACCAGTTGATGGATTTGTTCTATAATTTCAGGGTTTAAGGCTGAATGTGCCATAAAAGGAAAATAAAAGCATGGTAACCTTTATAACTAAAACTTAAACCAATGAATCTATTTTTAATTTTATCTTGATAATTTATTCAGATTGAGGACATAAAAACACACGGAAAATTTTATCGTTGAGATTTAACCCCGGTAGAGTTGTTTTTGTTTGTTTTTTGGTAAAAATATATTATCACGATCAAGCTTTCAGATCTTTTTTTCCAAACACTGAAAGCAGTAGATACATTTGTTCATCGCAATATTATCAACTTAAGTGTAGATATCAGTTTCATAACATGTCCATGTTTTCCTCAACATTACATAAGCAGACTACGGTGGCATACACGTGACACAAGAGAAAAATAATTTATCTTAAGTCGAGGCCACGAGATACTAAGTCGTGGCCACGATGTAATAAGTAACTTGTGGCCAAGATATACTTTTTCGTGGTCACGATTTTTTAATTTTATCTTGATAATTTATTCAGATTGAGGACACAAAAACACACGGAAAATTTTATCGTTAAGATTTAACCCCGGTGGAGTTGTTTTTTTTTTTGTAAAAATATATTATCACGATCAAGCTTTCAGATCTTTTTTCTAAACACTGAAAGCAGTAGATACTAAGTCGTGGCCACGATGTAATAAGTAACTTGTGTCCAAGATATACTTATTCGTGGTCACGATTTACGATAAATTATTTTTCTCACATGTCACGTCTATGCCACCGTAACAGACCAAGAATTTGCGTAGGAGGCTATTCGGTAGATTTTCAAGTATACCCAGTCGTGTGTCCTATCATAAATTGGGCAGCCAGACACCTAGATATGATTACTTGCACAGGTAAATACCTGTGGTTGTAACTCACACAAGTTATAAATAACATTTTGGATGCGTGCACCAAATTCCCATTTGCATGATTAAGAAAGAGAAGTACCGAACGGATATCATATTCTACTAGTGGAAGTCCGAACATGGGCGGACTCTAGAGGCAGAGTGCATGGGAACTTTTTTTATTGAAACTAATTGACAAAAGATTTATCATTGACTTAAACGTAACAATTTCGAACTTGCAATTTTTATGGAAAGAAAACAAAATGCGCACATCTGTATTCCCTATATGTATCAATATAAATACGGCGTTATTTCCGTTCAACTTGTTGTCTTTGTTTTAAACGAAGAAACATTAAAGTACACCGTTTAGTTTACAAGGTTAACAGATATTACATCGATATGGGGTGCAGTGATTTGTTATGTTATTTGTTATTGATTGTTTTAAAACAATAATGCTAGATAAGAAGTTTAAAATGTTAAGTGCAGACAAACAGTGATACCAGGTGTCCAGTGCAGATATCAATATAATAATAACCTTCGCAAACGAATATAGGTAAATTTGTGAATACCATGAACGTTATTGAATTAATAATTAAGGAATATATTCCAAAACAAGCTCCGCTCGGGACATTTTACCAAATGGTAGTGGATGAAGGATCTTACGAATCAATCCGAACGGCATCGAAAATACGAGAAAATCCACCATGAAATGTGCCGATCATTTGTAACATGGACAGTACACAAATATATACTTCAAAACTGCACAAACAGCACAGCTTAAAACCTCCAACACTACACACTGCATCCCCAACCCCGTACTTCGATGCTTCCCAAACAGCATAGCTTAAAACCTCCAACCCCGTACTTCGAAACATCCAACACTACACACTGCATCCCCAACCCCGTACTTCGAAGCTTCCCAAACAGCATAGCTTAAAACCTCCAACCACGTACTTCGAAACATCCAACACTACACACTGCATCCCCAACCCCGTACTTCGAAGCTTCCCAAACAGCATAGCTTAAAACCTCCAACCACGTACTTCGAAACATCCAACACTACACACTGCATCCCCAACCCCGTACTTCGATGCTTCCCAAACAGCATAGCTTAAAACCTCCAACCCCGTACTTCGATGCTTCCCAAACAGCATAGCTTAAAACCTCCAACCCCGTACTTCGATGCTTCCCAAACAGCATAGCTTAAAACCTCCAACCCCGTACTTCGAAACATCCAACACAACACACAGCACCCCTAACCCCGTACTTCGAAACATCCAACACAACACACTGCATCCCCAACCCCGTACTTCGATGCTTCCCAAACAGCATAGCTTAAAACCTCCAACCCCGTACTTCGATGCTTCCCAAACAGCATAGCTTAAAACCTCCAACCCCGTACTTCGAAACATCCAACACAACACACTGCATCCCCAACCCCGTACTTCGAAACATCCAACACAACACACTGCATCCCCAACCCCGTACTTCGATGCTTCCCAAACAGCATAGCTTAAAACCTCCAACCCCGTACTTCGAAACATCCAACACTACACACTGCATCCCCAACCCCGTACTTCGAAGCTTCCCAAACAGCATAGCTTAAAACCTCCAACCACGTACTTCGAAACTTCCAACACTACACACTGCATCCCCAACCCCGTACTTCGATGCTTCCCAAACAGCATAGCTTAAAACCTCCAACCCCGTACTTCGATGCTTCCCAAACAGCACAGCTTAAAACCTCCAACACCGTACTTCGATGCTTCCCAAACAGCATAGCTTAAAACCTCCAACCCCGTACTTCGAAACATCCAACACAACACACAGCACCCCTAACCCCTTGCTTCGAAATATTTGAGGTACGACACTGCGTACAAGTGCCAAGTACTCTTACCAGTTTCTTAGAAAGATACGATCTTTGCTGTTTATGAATGCGATAAGTACAAATACATCACGCATGCTGATATAATTATAAAAATCGGGGTTTTCGTAGTTTCGACGCGAAAGATTGACATCTAACAGTGCAATCTGAATGTACATATTAAGTGTTTCGAAAAGTATACACGTAAATGCATTTGTTAAAGCAATTAACGGAAGTGAGATTATCTTAACGATATAAAGTAGTGTTTCATTCGTGTCCATACAATACAACTTTTAAAGTACATTCTGAAATTTATCCCCATTGCCCGTCTAGTAGTTCTACATGTTTTTCATAAAGGCAAATGCCCTACGTGTCTGTACATTAGTTATGTACACGTATTTCATTATGGCAAATGTCCGTCCTCATACCGGTCTTAGTTCTGTATTTCATTCTGATAAATGTGTCTTCCTTGTCTGTAAAGTAGTTCTGTATTTCATTCTGATAAATGTGTCTTCCTTGTCTGTAAAGTAGTTATGTATTTTATTCCGGTAAATGTGTCTTCCTTGTCTGTAAAGTAGTTATGTATTTTATTCCGGTAAATGTATCCTCTTTATCTGTACAGTAGTTCTGCATTTCATTCTGGTAAATGTACTACTTGTCTGTACAGTAGTTATGTACTTCATTCTGGTAAATGTACTACTTGTTCGTAAAGTAGTTATGTACTTCATTCTGGTAAATGAACTACTTGTTCGTAAAGTAGTTATGTACTTCATTCTGGTAAATGTACTTCTTGTTCGTAAAGTAGTTCTGTATTTCATTCTAATAAAGTACTACTTGTTCGTAAAGTAGTTATTTACTTCATTCTGGTAAATGTACTTCTTGTCCGTAACGTTGTTATGTATTTCATTCTGGTAAATGTGTCTTCCTTGTCTGTAAAGTAGTTCTGTATTTCATTCTGATAAATGTGTCTTCCTTGTCTGTAAAGTAGTTCTGTATTTCATTCTGATAAATGTGTCTTCCTTGTCTGTAAAGTAGTTATGTATTTTATTCCGGTAAATGTGTCTTCCTTGTCTGTAAAGTAGTTATGTATTTTATTCCGGTAAATGTATCCTCTTTATCTGTACAGTAGTTCTGTATTTCATTCTGGTCAATGTACTACTTGTCTGTACAGTAGTTATGTACTTCATTCTGGTAAATGTACTACTTGTTCATAAAGTAGTTATGTACTTCATTCTGGTAAATGAACTACTTGTTCGTAAAGTATTTATGTACTTCATTCTGGTAAATGTACTTCTTGTTCGTAAAGTAGTTCTGTATTTCATTCTGGTAAAGTACTACTTGTTCGTAAAGTAGTTATGTACTTCATTCTGGTAAATGTACTTCTTGACCGTAAAGTAGTTATGTATTTCATTCTGGTAAATGTACGACTTGTTCGTATAGTAGTTATGTATTTCATTCTGGTAAATGTACTTCTTGTCCGTAAAGTAGTTATGTATTTCATTCTGGTAAATGTACGACTTGTTCGTATAGTAGTTATGTATTTCATTCTGGTAAATGTACTACTTGTCCGTTGAGAGGTTATGTTTTTCATTTCAGTATAAATGTCCTACTTGTCCATATAGTGGGTATGGTAACATATCTATTTGTCCGAAAAGTGGTTATGTATTTCATTTCAGTTTAAATGTCCTATGTGTCGGTATAGTACGGGTAGTTATGTATTGCATTCTGGTTAACATTCTACGTGTCTGTAAAATATTTATATTTTCCATTCCGGCCTATGATCAGTTTGTCCGTATAGCAGTTAGTTTTCAAGTACAGTCCTGCAAGTGTCAGGATCATTATTATATACGAGATGTATAATCTAACAATGGACCTACTTGTCAGTAAAGATGTTATGTAGTATATACCCCAGTGGTACTCACAATTTCCCTACTTATTTGAGTAGATAACCTATGTAACTCATGTGGCCGTATTTCCTTCCCGCCCAAACATAATATATTATAATTACTATATTACAGTAGTTCCTTGAATATACAAATAGTATAATAGTAGTTCATAACATATAATATATGTGTGAACTCATGGTTGTGAAGTCTAATGTATTTGAAAAAAACTATAAATAAAACTCTACATACATGTGCATTCTGGAGTTTTATATCTATATAGCAGCTTAAGGTTATATAAAGGACATGCAACAGAAAGGGATGCATACAGTAACAATCGGTACTTCCACGGACTTGTACCAACATGACATGGGGCAAGTTGGGGAATTAGGGCAACACAATTGTGGTAGTATAGCTTTAAAACGCTCTACAAAGTCGTATGCGAAAGTGGTTTGTTTCTGCTCAATGCGTATTAACCGTCCTTGAATGTAATCAATACAACATGCGCCTAGCATGGAGTTTGTATGCGGTTTTTATTGGTCGAGAGAAAACCACTTGCATGTAGCTGTTTTGCCGGTTTGTCATCCCGCTAGCGAAACGATACATCCTGTGTTTAATGTTGTTGTTTTTATACACTGCATTAATCCAGATTTATTTTCCTTATACTTATAGTCAAGCAGAAGAAATGCGTATATGTCTATCCTACGATGAAGTGTGAATAAACCCGGGCTTTTCCCCTTGATATTAAAACAGAAAATCTTCGGTTAAGTTTACAAAACGTATCAGTCGATTGTTTATTATTTTAATTAGCATTAAAACTGAATATTTTTAACAACTTAAACTTTAGTTAGAATTCTGTTTAGGAAATACAGCTTCAGTTTTACATCTGTTTCCAAATTATATTTGCTTATAAGTATGATTCAATAGTTTTATCATTTTAGGTGTAAAAATATAAGGGTAAATTTTGACCATTACAATTAATTTATAATCCGATAGACAATATTAGCGAACTCTAAAGGGACTATTTCAACGAAAAAAAAAGCCGGGTGTTTTTGCCATTCAAAAGTATTTTCATTATATAACACAAATACGCATAATTAAACTAGTGTACATATTAACAGTTAACTTCAAAGAAAAAAGGACTTAACAGGCTTACAGCTCTTGTTGTTTTATTTTTATTGGTGGCTCTATTCCTAGCTGTGTGAATGAACAACATAAACAAGTACTGTATTATATTATTTTTATTTATCTATTTTTTCATACAACTATTGATTAATTTATACAACAAAGATGCCAGTCAGAGTTGCTGAATGATGGAACAACAATTAAAGCAGGCCAAATAAAATAAAATGGATAAATGAAACTATATACATGTAAATGTACCATACTAAAATGAAGACTAGAATAAATAAATCTTTGCTGCAGTCAGAGTGTCTATTGACAAGAACACGTATTAAGGGACATATCGACGGTAAAATACATCAATCGTTTGTAACAAGCAATTATGCTGTTCCAGCTTCGACCGAAACAGCGTCAACTGTTAACTAGTTTAAGATGAGAAAATCATAACTGTACCATATTCTACAGTACAATAAATAGTAACAGTGTGTTTCGCAATGTTTTCATGAAGGATATACAAAACCGTTTTATTCTGATGATTTTTACATCAATTGACCGTCGATACGTATCCTTAAATTTAAATGTCATATTCGCGACAACTTGTTTCTGATTCCATGTACGTAAATATGATCGCACGTCCGCAAACCCAAATCGATAGGTTTTACCAGTTCAAATGTCTACTGGCATTGTCTGTGGGATTCATTTCCACGGAAATCAATAATTCAATCCTCCACGTTGCGTCGATAATGGAACAACTGCAAAATTTACGAGTGTGTGTCTGCTGCAAGCCTGCAAACGAAGCTGACAGATCAATGACGCAATGGAGCTTCTGCCATGGCACTGAACGGAGTATTGATTCATTTCCGGCTAAAATTTCGGAAATGGCTACAGAATTCCATTCGTCTTTCTCCAGATTATCTCAACGCAAGTCAAAGCAAACGAAGTGTCAGACAGACATTCAAATCACAGTTGGTTGCTGTGTTTCGTCACGAAAGCAGATTTACAACGGCGATAGTTGAAACGTCTGGATACTTTCGCCTTAGCACTGGTTTGGAAGAAGCACTCGCAGACACGCTGCACCGAACGCGCTTGCCAACAGTGATCCCCAACCGCCATTCTTTTTCTCATTTGGTTTGTTGTGGAATTCTATCAGTCCTTTCTGAAAAATAGAAAAGGAAAAAGCATGAATACGCTTTTAGGGAAAGATCTAGCATCACAAAAGGTACAGGGTGCTGCTAAAAAGGAGCAGGGTGGAAATCCGGATCAGTCTGTTGATATTTTTTTAACGATTTGCTAATCCATGGTATTTATTAGTCTTATACTTGTAATTCCGATTTTTAAGCAAAGTCTATTCATTTGTCATAGTATATTGGCAAAAATATATTAAATGTCAAAAGATATTCAACATTTCTATGTTGACCAGCCCAGAGGGGCAGCAGGGGGGAACCAAAAAGGAGCAGGGTGCAGCACCCTGCTATTTTCCTGTAGATCTTTCCCTAAGCTTTGGAACAAAACTGCCGTTAGCTTTTATATCAAGTATTTTTTGTTGTCGTTTTTTATCGAGAAAGGCTAAGCAAGGCAATTTTTTGTTAGAACGTTTCGTAAGCTTTTAGCGTGAACATAGCAAGTCTAACCATTTATCTCTACTTGTCACACGGAGCCGAAATTGGGTTATATTATATGATAATTAGTATAATATTCATCCACTTATTTTAGCAAGTATATTTTTTTTTATCAGTTATTCATTACTTATTACAGTCAGTGTTCGATTGTCATTGTCGACGTTCGATTGTTCATCCGGCATTATATGGATATATTTATGTAAAACATGGTCCTACATTACGTGAAATTAGATAATAAAGAACTGATGTTCAGCATGAACCGTTTGTAAATCACTGTCATTCAAATATATGTTATCATATTCGATTACATTCGTACTAGTATCATGTACTGATCCGATCACGGTGAAAAACGGTAAGCAAACACGTTCTGATAAAATGGGTTTGTGATGATTAAATGTATTGTTCGTAGTGACATGATCTTCAGAAATCACGGGAGTGTATAGACGTTTGTACCAATCTGTTTTATCTCGCACAGTGCCACTCCGTCCCGAAGGCACAGTAAGCCATTTCAAAGTTTACTAATCATAATGATTCATAATGGAGCCATTGTGTAAATGTACTCTTTGAGACGTCAATTTCTGCATTCTAATAAGGGAGTCAGTTGACACTGGAACGAACTCACTGAATTTCACGGTTTAACCCGCGCTCAATTATTAGAATAAGAAAGAGTAGTAGAATTGTAACTAAGATTTAAATTATAATATGTTAGAATTTAGCATGTTGCTAAAATTACAAAGAAAAAAATTCGCACAAAGGCTACTGCTTAGATACTCTACAACAAGGCGATTGCTATTGGTTACTCTCCACTACAATTGTAGTAGTACTAATGTGTACCCGGTAAATGTATATGTCAGAAGATCGTAGTTAGTCGGCAACTGGGTTAATTATCGAAATTCTTGGGTCGTGATACAGAAAACCTTGATCAATCAATCAATCACCCAATTACATACAATACAATGTTCAAAGCGCGAGCCGCTCTCCATAAATTCCAGACCAGAGAACTATTTTGACATGAATTGTGAAAGACAATCTCCCCTGGCGAGTGTTAAATGCCAAAAATGTACAAAGAAATGTTTAACTTGGACAAAGTCATATAATTACATTCATGAAATCAGACTTATTTTAAATGAAAGAAATTATACAAGTGTAATTGGCTTATTGTGGTACATAATAAGAGTTTTGTACAGTGTCATACATTCTAGCACGTGTCACATTGTTTAATGTTTATGACCAAGAGAATTGTACAGTCTCTGCTATTGGGAACAGTTTTTTCCAGTTCTGACCTATATTCTACAAGTTGCTGTTTAGTGTCATCCATTCTAGCACGTATCACATTGTTTATGACCAAGAGAATTGTACAGTATCTGCTAATGGGAACAGTTTGTACCAGTTCTAACCTACATTCTACAAGTTGCTGTTTAAATGCCCATTATTAATGTTAAGCTAAATTTTACCCAACTTATGTCGCAAAGTTAACCCATTATTAGAAATTTAATAGTTATCCATTTATATGTGCCTATAAAACTGATACACAATAACTATCAATATCAACCGTAGATTATGTAGACTTCTGGCGTTCCGTCATATTTTAAGACTAAACATATTAATTATAATATCTACCAAATTAAGCATTACATACAATTTTCCATGCGTATTTTGACACAAACTGTAATGACAACTTACCCAGCCGTTATTCTTTTGAACCCATTCATCCACGTGTTTTTTCATAAACATGCATGTCCAATCCTTGATCTTGTCAACGTCCCCGGGGCAATTGCTCTTCAATCGATCTACCGACAATGCCCCCGCAAAGGCGTAAATGGCTATTATGCGACCCCAGTTCAAATCCTTCTCCAGCAACTCACCCAAAATGTTCAAATACCCATCTTGACTTAATTCGTGTTGTGAGCATTCCTTGCACATGGCTCCGAAGCTGGCTGCATATCTTTCCTCAAATTCCTCGCATAATTCAACGACCGCATCGGTGACATTGTTGCTGGAGAAATTGCGAATCGGCGAACTGTTCGACTTAACTCCGCACTTTTTTGCCTTATCATCGATATAATACGACAAAATAGTAGCCGTATGTATTACATTATCATTTCCACCCATGTTTACTACTGTTTGTTTAAAAATATCACTCTTAATTAAAGGAAAAATCCAATAAAACTTAAGAGTTTAAAGATTTGTCCTACTTGATTCGACTACACTGTTTAACTGTTCGTGTTCTTTCTTGAGCTTATATTGATTCGTCGTTATTTTCCGTTGAACTATTTTTAGAAACACATTGATGTCGGAGTAACCAGTGGCGTCAAAAAATCCCGATAAATCGCGAATACGTGTTGTAAACAAGTCGTTTTGGTTGGTCAATAATACTACTCTATTCTGGTATTCTATTTGCTCTATTGGTTTTTAAACGCGATCCGACTTTGGAATGCCAGTTTAAATAAATTGGTAAAAATAACTGAAACAGAATGGCACCTGAAGACATTTTAATTATACGTTTACTTTTTTTAAAGAGTGAGAAAAACTATGACATGGCGTTCAGGTTCGTTTAAAACGATATAATTCGACCTTAAAAATAAACAGAGATTTATTGACAAACATAAGTGTTTTTATAGGTCTTTGAAATAACCCACTTGTAAATGTTTTAGTATTTCTGTAGCTTTCCCTGATACAGAATCTGACAACCAAAAAGAAACCTGTAAAATTAATGTTGTGAATATTTTCAAAATAAATATGTGCTGTTTAAATAAATCACAATAGGCTATCAGTCAATTTTCAATGAGTATGGGTACTGACATTTTAAGAGTATTTTCAAAATTTCAAGTAAATATTTACTTCTAAAGATCTACTCCTCTGATCTCGAGCACTAAATTAATGATTCACGTACAGGTCTATTTATCGTTCGGTAATCAATACGAAAACTGTAAACAGTGTATTATTCAGTGTACTTTTGACCTCATACTATTGTTTATCGCAATGCTTTGTTGAGAAATAGCATATATAAATAGATATGCATATAAAGTGCTTCTATATAACTCCACATCGCATTCTTCTGTTTGTAAGACTTAATGAATCCAATTTAATTATTATTCAAAGGTTGCTGAAATACGGGACAATTAATAAAAAATTAATGTTCAAACTCTGTTTTTCAAAATTCATTTTTTATAAGATTAAATGAGTATTTAATTCATTTAGACCTATTCGTTTAACGTACCGAAAAAGTACCCACATTCTCAAAATTTTAACCAAGAACAAATAAAATCTGCAAAATCATTAGTTCTACGGTACATCTGTAAAATGAAACTACGTGGATAATACTTCGAAGAAAACTCTTGCAAACGAAGTACATGGAAAAGCAGGAATCATCTCCCATTGAAACTAAACTGAGTATTCATCGTTATCAGTGATCACGTATATTGTTCGTGAGGTTTCGCAATTCCACCATCAGTACAATTAAAATAAATAAATAGGTGACATGTATGAGGTTGCGTAATACTAGCAAGTATTGCACCCAATCTAAGAGTACATTGACCTGTCCTACAAAATAGCATATCAAGCTCAGTACAGTATTGCTAAAACGATTGCAATATGTTGACGAATGCCAAATTTACAGCAAACGCTCCCATTTTTTTCGGCAACGTGCATTCCATGCATTGTTAGCATTCATTTCGCTTAAATATTTTAAAAGTTAGATAATACATTTTGAGATGATAAATTTATTTTGTATTTAAATAGACGTCACGGTACATGAATAATAAAATTCTAAAACAAACATTGACTATAGATTAATTAAATTTTAGAAAATATCCGCAAATATCTGGTAATTACTCTAATTGCTAAGTGCCGAGTACTAGTTCAAAGATGAAATTCCCTTCAAAATCATAATAAAATCAATAAATGAATGTATAATAAAATAGGTATGAATACAACAAACGCACTATTGTTTCAATTACGGTTAGAAAAACAGTTAGAATTAACAAGTTAATTGTGTGTACGGGTTTATTCTGTAGTCCCTCCCAAAATCGTTTAAAAAGTAACACAGAAGCCAAGGTAAACACATCAGGTTATTTTGCCATACAATATTTGATAAATTACATGATGTTGTACTATTTATCCATATTTCTCGAAATCAAGTGATTTGATAATGAATACATTTAACATTTGATCAACCATGCATTCATAAGCGACAAATCGCAAACTGCGAAGTTCGTTGCTGAACAAAAAAGCCCGACTTCGTTGTGCACATATTCGTAACGATAAAATGCAGAGAATTAATTAAAAAAGCAGAAGCGTTGGAACATACAAAAGTGTTTGTTTATTACAGTGTCACTCGCTATTAAGGGCCAGCCAGTTTTGACTCATGAGACACATATACTGATGAACATTTTTACTCCCGATTCCTATCCTATATGCCGGGCGCTTGGCAGGCATGTAATCGGTACACTTATTTAACTAGCTGTTGGGTACGCAACCGGCCATATCAGAACAAGCCCTGTGCGAGACTCGAACCTTTGGAACTCCCGCTCTGTAGGCGAACGCCCTAACCACTAGGCCACGGTGACATACATGTTATTTCATGATTTTCGAGTGCATTTTTCTGAACGAGTATGAGTAAGTCGGTGCATGAGTGATTGTGAGTGAGCGAGTGGATGAGTTGAGTTAGTGTGTGAGTGACCGAACGAGAGAAGAAACACTTGCCTTAAAATTCTTCCAGCGAGCAGTTTTCACAAGAGATCATATGCTGCAGTCTAGCATAGATGGGTACCAGCGTAGTCGTTCTGTATGGGGGAGTAGAGCGTCACTGTACATTCGCAAACGTTTTGTTTTTAATCCCAATACACATATATATCCACAAGAATTGCCCAAACTGACATATACACTGAATAAAAATTACGCGTTGTTGTTCTCTTATATTTCCCTAGAACATACAGTATATACCATATATAAACATAATGAACACAATGACATGTGTACTGGCTGCATACACGTTTCCGGGTTTCAATACAATGGAACCGACACTTTTCTCGTGCGCCTCGAGGAAAGCATGGGACTTAGATTGCTACGTCACGATTATCGTCTGTTGCAACTACATGTTTATTGTATTTTCTGTATTGTAAACCAAACATTGTCAGTGGAATCTCTCAGTCAGAAATATTTGAAATAATACATGAGAAATGCGCTAATAACAAAACCCTTTACTTAAAACGTGAATATATAACTAAATCAATGTATTTTTCAGCAATCGATCCGATACCCTAATCAAATACAAATTATCGAAGACGTTTTACTATTAATAGGTTAATTAATTAATTTATATTGAAGAAACGAGCACGATATTTTTCTGCGTGGGAATTCAAAGTGAAACCCTGACTCTTGATGATACGAAGTTTTATTTTACAGAGCAGTTGTGTTTCTTGTCAATGATGCCATACAAGGATGACGAAAATTAGCCCCGAACGAAAGTCGACTTTTCGCTAAATTAAAATTATTGTATAAAACGAGTACACCATCTTTGCTATTTAGTATAAATTTAAGTGTCAACATGTAGTGTGTGCATAAGTACATTTAAAATCGGTATATTTAGTTCTAATATGAACTGTGCTATCAATTAATTTGAAAACAGCTAATTTACTTAATTTAGTTGTAATACACACATAATTAAGTAATTTAAACTGAAAACAAAATGCACGTATTTGTAGTTTCATAAATTCGTTGTATAGTAAATATAGTAGGTACAAATAATATCAAAGTAAAATATTGACAACTTCTCTTCTTGATACTGTTCATTAATAATATTGTGGCTTAGCTTTTTTCGTAATTGTCATGCTGTCAAAATAATAATTAAATGAAAGTATTATTACTTTTATAGCTGTGTTGTTATGTGTATAATTTCGGATCTAATTTACGTACGAGTACATAATACTACCAGAGTGGGATAACTTGATTATGTCAATGGATAATGTACACCTAACAACATTCAATTCAACCATTTATTCTACAAGACAATAATAATTTAGAGTAACAATCATATAAAACAGTAACAACAAATCGAAACATTGGTCAATTATACAAACTGTCGGCAAAAATGAAACACTGACATAAATTGCCATTAAAGAAAATGAATGAAAAAAAAACACAATTACAGATGACAGTTGAATTGCAAAAAAGGAGAAATGAAACTATTATACGTTAAATATAAATGTCTTCCAAACAAATCCTGAGTTAAGTTGGTCAGCTTTGAAGAGTACATTTTACCCCATAGCATATAATACATTTACATGTATTTTAATGTCTATCAGAAATAACCAGCACAAACCTGTTAATTTGATGTTTATTTATCTTTTTAAGTTGAACTATGAATTTTACATGTATCCCATGGCAAGGTTTGAGACTTTTTCCTGGGTAGAACCAGTTCTTTATGACCATTAAAAACTTCTGTAGAGAAAGTTAAGCTTGTTAAAAGAATCAAATCATGGGAAAATATCACAGAGAAGCATTTAAATGTCATTCATTTGTTATTCAACATATTAAAAAGTTGAAATAATTTCAATCCCATTAAAATAATTTAGATTTAATCTGATGAACGTATGCAAACTAGAACCCTCCCTACAAAATACTGAATTTTCTGAATATTTTCGTTTCATGGTATAATAATATAAAATTATGTCTTTAAAAGATTTATAAGAAAAGAAATATTCCAGGCCAAAGGATATCATTTAAAGTGTCAATTATAAGCAGTTTCTATATATGCACTGATTTAGGTAATTAATTGCTGAGGTAAAGTGAAAGTTATTTTAATTATGTTATTGCAGTTCACAATTTTTAGCTGCATTACAACACAACCCGGTGAAAAAAATAAATACGATGCTTATTTACACCATTTTCCCATCTTATTAACACACATGCCTTTGCAAATCTAGATTCACTATATGTTATATTTTATATACATGTAGTATTTATATTTCACTATGTAGATACATTTTGCTTTTCATTTTAAATGCTCACGACAAAAGAAAGTTTTGAACATACCCATGATGGCCATCAACATACCGTTAATGAAAAGCCTATTCTTAAAATACTTTTTCTTTTCATAACAACTGTCCATGACAACAGCAGTTGATAGAGTTGAACAAACCAGTCAACATAATGAAACAATAATTTTTTTTAAATGCTTTTTTTTAACAACTGGACACTTTTTCCATATGTACAAGAACCTTGATAGTACCGGTACCAAGTATTTATATTTAAAACACCATTCCCGGTAATTAAAACAAGTACGTTTTATTATTATTTCCAAGCCTGCTTTCTTTCTTGAACTAATTTTGTTACTAATTTTCATCTCACGTTTGATAGTTTTTCAAAATAAATATACTGCAGAATAGATCAAGATCATGTGCATGTGATTACAGTTCAATAATGATCTATACCGCTTGCTGATCAGTTGACACGTAACATAGCATTACAACAATATCATGAAGTAAAGTCCCAACTAATAAATAACTTATCAAATGTGTTATTTCAGCAGTTCAAGGTTCAAATGTCTATAGAATGCTTTACTGAAGTCTAAGTGGTCTGCGTTGCTAAGCTTTCTAAGACAAGTCATTATTTCCAGTTAAAAAAAGGTATGACAATGTATATTCTAACAATGGACCTACTTGTGTCCGGATCATATTTATATACGAGATGTATATTCTAACAATGCTCCTACTTGTCAGTAAAGAGGTTATGTAGTATATACCCACGTGGTACTCACAATTTCCCTACTTATTTGAGTAGATAACTCATGTAGCTCATGTGGCCGTATTTCCTTCCCGCCCAAACATAATGCATTATAATTACTATATTACAGTAGTACCTTAAATATACAAGTAGTATAATGGTAGTTCATAACATATATGTGTGAACTCATGGGTGTGAAGTATAATGTATTTGAAATAAAACTATAAATAAAATTCTATATACATGTACATTCTGACGTTTTCCCTATATATCTATATAGCAGCTTTAGGTTATATAAAGGACATGTAACAGTGCGGTAAGCATACAGTAACAATTGCAAGTACTTCCACGGACTTGTACCAACATGACATTGTGCAAGTTGGGGAATTAGGGCAACAAAATTGAGGTAGAATAGCTTTAAAACGCTCTACAAAGTCGCATGCAATAGCGAAAGCTGTTAGTTTCTGCTCAATGCGTATTAACCGTCCTTGAATGTAATCAATACAACATGCGCTTTACATTCGTCTAGCATGGAGTTTGTATTGGTCGAGAGAAAAAACCACTTGCATGTAGCTGTTCTCCTTGTTGTGTTAGTCATCCAGCTAGCGAAGTGAAACCACCCGCGTTTTCTGTGTTTATACCGCATGTATACCGAGCTTTATTTTCCTTGTACATTTCTGCTTAAGAAACGTTTCTCCTTTCCTACGTTGACGGTTGTATAAACCCGGGCTTTTCCCTCATGATATAGAAACTTAAATACAATTCCTCGTTTTTAACACAAATAAGTGTCAGAATAGTGTAATGTTACTTTTTACAACGTATTAAAACATGTTATTTAAATTACCTTCTTACCAATATTCAATACTTGGATCTTCCCAATCTCTTTATGATGTTAAAAATACGACGTTGAGTTATTTACGTAATATTTACTTCAAACCGTAAACAATTATTATAATAACAAACGCAATATATGTTCACAAACTGAAAAACAACAGCTGTTGTTGACTTTGGGTTTGCAAAATAAAAACAACCTTATACAATTTTATGGGGTCCTTTACGGTTGTTTGAATACAAGAAACCAATAACAAGAACTGAGTAATTTTATTTTATTTTACTTTTAAATACGTTTTACATTTTAAAACAACACCGCCAGAATGGCTGAAATGATACAACAATTAAAGCAGCCAATATTAAATTTAAAAAATTGATAAATGGACCTATATACATGTGCAAACACTTGAAAAATGAAGACTAGATTAAATATCTCTCTGCTGCAGTTTCTGTTTACAATCACACAAATTAAAGGTATTTCGACGGTATTTCAGTGACGTATATTACAACTGTTTGGTCAGAGTATACTATTATGCGCAAGCATATACAGAAACAAAACGTGATTTTATTTCATGTGTACTTAGCGAACTTTCCACGACCGAGTTTGATAAGAAATGTTTATTATAATCATAGCATTTTGTCGTTATAAATTTAATATCACTTGTACTATCAATATGTGCCCTTTAATATAAATTGTTATATCCGTGGCAATTCCAATTATGTAACTATGATCACCAGTTTCTCGCACGTCCGCAAACCTAAATCGATAGGTTTTGCCAGTTTTAATGTCTACTGTGGGATTCCGATGGAAATCAATAATTCAAGCCTCCACGTTGGGTCGATATTTGACCACTGTAACATTTACGAGTTCGTGTCTGCTGCAAGCGGAGCCAACAGATCAATGATGCAATTTATGTTCTGCCATTGAACTGAATGGAGTATCGTGTCTGATAGTTTCGGAAATGGCAAAAGAATTCCATACGGCTTTTACAAAGCTATTTCCAAAACAACGCAAACAAAATTTATCAGAGCGACATCCGATCACAGTTGCTTTGTTTCTTCCCGAAAGCAGCTTTTACAGCGACGATAGTTAAAAACGGATGGATACTTTCGCCTTAGCACTGGTTTGGAAGAAGCACTCGCAGACACGCGGCACCGAACGCGTACGCGAACATTGATCCCCAGCCGCCGTTCTTTTTCTCATCTGGTTTGTTGTAGAATTCTAACAGTCCTTTCTGAAAAATAGAAAAGAAACAAACATAAATATGCTTTTGAACAAAACTGCCGAAGATTTGCTTAATGACATGTTTTTAGCTTTTATTTAAAGTACTGTTGTTGCTGTTGTTTCTTTTTCATCGAGAAAGGCTAAGTAAGGCAATTTTTTGTTACAACGTTTGGTAAACATTTTAGCGTGAACATAGCAAGTCTGACCATTTATCTCTACTTGTCACAAGAAGCCGAAATTGGGTTATATTATATAATAATTATTATTTATCCACTCACTTTAATCAATATATTTTTATCAGTAACTAATTATTATTTAAAGTCAATGTTCGATTGTGTCAATGTGAGTCTATGCGATTGTTCATTCGACGTCATACTGATATATTTAAGTAAGACGTGGTCCTACAAAATGAACCGTCTGTGAATCATTCACATACATCTTATCATGTTCGATTACATTCGTATCTAGTACTGGTCGGATCACGGTGAAAAAAGGTAAGCAAACATGTTCTGATAAAATGGGTTTGTGATGATTAAATGTATTGTTCGTAGTGACATGATCTCTAGCACACACAGGTGCGCCGAAACGTGCGTACCAGTCTGTTTTAACTTTTATCTCGCACAGTGCCACTCCAGCAGTAAGCCATTTCAAAGTTAAAAATCATAAAGATTCATAATTGAGCCATTGTGTAGATGTACTCTTTCTCAGCTTTAATACGTCGATTTCTAAATTCTAATCAGCAATTCAATTGACACTGGAACGAACTCACTGAATTTCACGGTTTCACCCGCGGTCAATTATGACAATAAGAAAGAGTAGTAGAACGAATATTTAAATTATAATATGCTAGAATTTAGCCGGTTGCTAAATTACAAAGAAATAATCGCAAAACGCTACTGCTTAAATACTCTACAACAAGGCGATTGCTATTGATTACTCTCCACTGTAAGTCTAGTAGTAGGCCTTCTAATGTACCCGGTAAATGTATGTCAGAAAACAGTAGTTGGTCGGTAAATGGGTTAATTATAGAAATTACTGGGTCGTGATACAGAAAACATTGATCAATCAATCACCAAATTACATATACACTACATTGTTCGAAGCGCGAGCCGCTCTCCATATATTCCAGACCAGAGAACTATTTTGACATGAATTGTGAACGACAATCTCCCCTGGAGACTGTTAAATGCCAAAATGTACATATAATTGTTTAAACTTGGACAACGTCATATAATTGCATTCATGAAATCAGACTTATTTTAAATAAAAGAAATTTATACACGTGTAACTAGCTTACTGTGGTACATAATATGAGTTTCGTACAGTGTCATACATTCTAGCACATGTCACATTGTTTATGACTATTACCTGTGTAACACACACATGACCAAGAGCATTGTATAGTATCTGCTATTGGGAACAGTTTGTTCCAGTTCTGACCTACATTTTACAAGCTACTGTTTAAATGCCCATCATTAATTGTAAGCTAAATTTTACCCAACTTCTGCCTCAAAGTTAACCCATTTTTTAGTCTAATTCATGAGACGTGCAGCGAATTTTGTGTTACTTCTTTATATAGGGCTACATTCTCTGGAACCAATATTGCGAATATACAAAATAGCTCAATATTGGCACAGGG
Source organism: Congeria kusceri (assembly GCA_027627225.1). Classification (NCBI taxonomy): domain Eukaryota; kingdom Metazoa; phylum Mollusca; class Bivalvia; order Myida; family Dreissenidae; genus Congeria; species Congeria kusceri. The sequence goes on from CM051038.1 coordinate 14,143,107, forward strand.
CCTAACTTGTTATGCTAACCCATTATTATGAATTTAATAGTTGTCCATTTATATGTGCCTATAAAACTGTTACACAGTAACTATCAATAACAGCATTTTTCCTCTATATAAACTTACAGTAGTACCCTAAAAAGGTACATTCCCAATTTGAAGATAAACAAATGCCAAATATCTGGGGAAACCGATCCTAAAAAGATTCACTATATGTATTTAACTTTCATTTTACCTCCAAAAAACACATAGAATCAATGAAAAAAACAACAGTTTTTGAGTTTATTTATTGTTTTCTAATTATTTTTCGCAGTTTTATCAAAAACTTATAAAATTCCCAATTTGGTTGAAAACGTGGCTAATTTTCTCAACTTGACTGGTACCGGTATCATTCCCAAACAGTAATGTGGACTTCACGTTCTGTCATATTTTAAGACTGAACCTATTAATTATATATCTACCAAATTAGATCTACATACAATTTTCCACAAGTATTTCGATAGCAACTTAAATGACAACTTACCCAGCCGTTATTCTTTTGAATCCACTTATCCACGTGTCTATTCATAAACTTGCACGTCCAATCCTCGATCTTTTCAACGTCCCCGGGGCAATTCCTCCGCATTCGATCTACCGACAATGCCCCTGCAAAGGCGAAAATGGCTATTATTCGTCCCCAGTTTAAATCATTGTCCAGCAATTCACACAAAATGTTCCAATAGCCTTCTTGGTTTAATTCGTGCCGCGAGCATTCCTTGCACATGTCTCCGAAGCTGGCTTCATATTTTTTCTCAAATTCCTCGCATAACTCAACGACTGCATCCGTGACTTTGTCGTTGGCAAAATTTCGAATCGGCGAACTGTTCGACTTAACTCCGCACTTTTTAGCCTTAAGGTCAATATAATAAGACAAAACAGAAGCCGAAGCTATTCCATAATCATTTCCACCCATGTTTACTAACGTTTGTTTCAAAATATCACTCTTAATTAAAGGAAGAATCCAATAAAACTTCAATTTGAAGACTTGTCCTATTTGTTTCGAGTACAGTACTGTGTTCTTGCTTGAATTAACGTTTAACTATTTTTAGAACACACATATCCAATCGTAGTTAACCAGTGGGGCGAACGAAAAATCCCGATAATTCGCGACTACGTGTTGTAAACAAGCTGTACATTTTAACTGGTCAACATTTTGTTTACTATTCAATATTCGGTTTTTAAACGCGATCCAACTTTGGGATTTCAGTTTCAGTAAATTGGGTAAAAAGAGTGGAAACTCAATGGCATTAACATTTTAAGTATAACTTAGTGTTGGATTATACAGTAGATATGCCTAATTACCATAATTTCGTGGGTTACCATAATTTCGTGGCCGTTTGAAACTAATAGAATTTTCGCTCGTGCATCAGAAAACATTGTCCGAATTATTATAACTGTTAACTTAATTGTATATTTTGTAGTATCTGAAAAGGAAATCATATTAAATGTCAACCAGTGAGTGACTTTGTCATTTAAATCACCAATTAATGACATTAAATACACAAATTATTCACTACCCAACAACTACTTTGGATTTAAATTTATGAAATTTCGTTCTATAAAAGTCGTATATTTAGAACAGTTTTCCAAGGATAATTGCACATGTATTATTATCTCCCTTGTTTTTATTTCTCAATGGTATTTTGCTATTTTCAGTAAAAAAAAATTCTTAAACAATCCCCCTTCCCTAAATTTGACTGATATTTTCAAACTTTTAACTTTAAGTTAGCATTTCTACCCATGAATCGCTGCGTGCAATTTTATCATTTATTTAATATTTAAGAACAATAAATAACACAATACAGTAGATTCATGAAGCCTAAAGTTAAACCTACACAACCAAAATTGAACACGTGTGTAGATTTCGTTAGGCCTATTTTGTTACCTTTTAAAAAATATGATAAGGACTGTGTATTTATAATGATAAAATTTTCAAAAACGCTAGTTTTCACCAAGATTTTCGTTTGTTGATCTGCACAGGGTTCAGCACATACAAGTGAAACTAAATCGATGCTGTAAACACTCTTTCACAACCAAAGTAGGCCGGCCAATCAGAACCCACGAAATTATGAGAAGCTTCCAAACCGATACAGATCAGTAGGGTCAGGTACAATAACTTAATATATACATGAAATAGCAACAAAAATCGGTCTTTTAATTACTTTGTTTGCAAAGAGGACATTGCAAATTGTGTTATCCAACTCAGTGGTGAGATAACAGAAGGTATTAACGCGCATGCGTCACAATCGTAAATAAGACCCACGAAATTAGGGTGACACGGCATATTGATAAAATACATGACATGTATATATGACCTGGCTCTCTATTTCAGGTTCATTAAAAACGATATTATTTGACCATAAAATAACCAACAAATCAATGTCTTTGTATTCCTCTAGCTTCCTCTGATACTGAAACCTGTTAAAATGTCTGTAAGCCAGTGGATGTATTAAAGATTTAACCGGGGATTTACTGTGCATTCAAATAGATTAAGGGTACTGGTACTCCCTAAATTCAAATATAAAGGAGTATATATTCCTTATTCGGCAAAAACTACAACCAAATGTATATTTTAATATTTTAAAAATATAAATATTGACACACCAATTATTATTCAATTAATGTGCGCTATATTTCCATCAATATAGATCTAATGTGAAAAACTAATGTTCGTATTAAATATGCGCTGCTTAAAAGTCACTTTACAGTATCTGTCATTATTGTCAATGCGTACTGGTAGGCCTACTGACATTTTTATTTTTAATAGTATTTCACAAATTTTCAAAAAGTTTTCATTTCGATACATCAACTCCTCTTATATCGAGCACTAGATTTATGTTCAGGTCTATTAGATGTTCACTAGATGTTCACTAGATTTATGTTCAGGTCTATTAGATGTTCACTAGATGTTCACTAGATTTATGTTCAGGTCTATTAGATGTTCACTAGATGTTCACTAGATTTATGTTCAGGTCTATTAGATGTTCACTAGATGTTCACTAGATTTATGTTCAGGTCTATTAGATGTTCACTAGATGTTCACTAGATTTATGTTCAGGTCTATTAGATGTTCACTAGATGTTCACTAGATTTATGATTCATGTTCAGGTCTATTAGATGTTCACTAGATGTTCACTAGATTTATGATTCATGTTCAGGTCTATTAGATGTTCACTAGATGTTCACTAGATTTATGATTCATGTTCAGGTCTATTAGATGTTCACTAGATGTTCACTAGATTTATGATTCATGTTCAGGTCTATTAGATGTTCACTAGATGTTCACTAGATTTATGATTCATGTTCAGGTCTATTAGATGTTCACTAGATGTTCACTAGATTTATGATTCATGTTCAGGTCTATTAGATGTTCACTAGATGTTCACTAGATTTATGATTCATGTTCAGGTCTATTAGATGTTCACTAGATGTTCACTAGATTTATGATTCATGTTCAGGTCTATTAGATGTTCACTAGATGTTCACTAGATTTATGATTCATGTTCAGGTCTATTAGATGTTCACTAGATGTTCACTAGATTTATGTTTCATGTTCAGGTCTATTAGATGTTCACTAGATGTTCACTAGATTTATGTTCAGGTCTATTAGATGTTCACTAGATGTTCACTAGATTTATGATTCATGTTCAGGTCTATTAGATGTTCACTAGATTTATGATTCATGTTCAGGTCTATTAGATGTTCACTAGATGTTCACTAGATTTATGATTCATGTTCAGGTCTATTAGATGTTCACTAGATGTTCACTAGATTTATGATTCATGTTCAGGTCTATTAGATGTTCACTAGATGTTCACTAGATTTATGATTCATGTTCAGGTCTATTTATCGTTCGATAATCAATAAGAAAACTGTAAACAAGTAAACAGTGTATTATTCAGTGTACTTTTGACCCTCAAGATATTGTTTATCGCAACGCTTTGTTGAGAATTAGCATATAAATAGGTATGCACATAAAATACTTATATATAACTCCACATAGCATTCTTCTGTTTGTAAGACAAAAGTATTCCAATTTATTTATTTATCAAATGTTGCTGGAATACAGAAAAATTAGTACAACTGTGAATGTTAAAACTCATTTTTTTTAAATTCATTTTTAAGAAGATGAAATGAGTATTTAATGCATTTAGACCAATTCGTTTAACGTACCAAAAAGTAGCCACATTTCAAAATTTCAACCTAGAAGAAATAAAATCATTAGATCAACTTCTGTAAAAATGAAACTACACGGAAAACACTTAGAATATTTTTATTGCGAAGGTAGAAAACTCTTACAAACGAAGTACATGGAAGAGCAAGAATGATCTCCCATGGAAACTAAAAATAAACGGATTATTCATCGTCATCAGTTATCACTTATTATGTTCGTGCGATTTCGAAATTCCACCATCAGTATAATAAAATAAATAGGTGAAATCTATGAGGCTGCGTAATACTAGCATGTATTGCACCCAATCTAAGAGTACATTGATCTGTCCTACAAATTAACATAATTATGAAGCTTAGTACAGTATTGCTAAAACGATTGATATATATTGACGAATTCTACATGTATAGCAAACGCACCCATTCTTTTCGGCAACGCGCATTCCATGCATTGTTAACATTCATTTCGCTTAAATATTGTAAAAGAAAGATGATGAATTTATTTTCAATTTACATAGACGTCACGGTACATGAATAATAAATGCTGAAATAAACATTGACTATAGATTCATTTTAGAAAATATCCGCAAATATCTGTTAATTACTGTTAATTGCTAAGTGCAGAGTACTAGTTCAAAGATGAAATTCCCTTCAAATTCATAATAAAATCAATAAATGAATGTATAATAAAATAGTTATGAATACAATAAATGCACTACTGTTTCAAGTACGGTTAGAAAAACAGTTAGAATTAACAAGTTAATTGTGTATTCGGGTATATTCAGTAGTCTCTCCCAAAATCGTTTAAAAAATAACACAGAAGCCAAGTTAAACACATCAGGTTATTTTGCCATACAATATTTGATAAAATGCATGATGTAGTACTATATATCCATATTTCTCGATGACATGCCTTCAATCAAGTGCTTTGATAGTATAATTAATACATTTAACATTTCATCAACCATTCATAAGCGACAAATCGCGAAGTTCAATCATTGCTGAACTAAAAAGCCCGAATTGGTTGTGGACTTATATTCGTGTAACGATAAAATGCATATAGCATGAATTAAAAGTACAAAAGCGTTGGAACATACACAAGTGTTTGTTTATTATAACGTCATCACTCGCTATTAAGGGCCAGGCAGTTTTGACCTATGAGACATATATACTGATGAACATCTTTACTCCCGATTCCTATCCTATATGCCGGGCGCTTGGCAGGCAGGTAATCGGTACCCTTCGATTTAACTAGCTGCTGGGTAGGCAACGGCCATATCAAAACAAGCCCTGTGTGAGACTCGAACCTTCGACCTCCCGCTCCGTAGGCGAACGCCCTAACCACAAGGCCACGGAGACACACCAGTACATGTTATTTCATTGTTGTTTGAGTGCATTAGTCTTAACGAGCGAGTATAAGCGAGTCGGTGCATGAGTGATTGTGAGTGAGCGAGTAGATGAGTTGAGTTAGTGTGTGAGTGACTGAACGAGAGAAGAAACACTTACCTGAGAACTCTTCCAGCAAGCAGTTTCCACAAGAGATCATATGCTGCAATCCTAGCATAGATGGGTAGTCGTTCTGTCTCGGGGAGGAGAGCGTCACTTTACATTTGCAAACGTTTTGTTTTTAATCCCAATACACATATATATCCATAAGAACTGCCCAAACTGACATATACACTGAATTAGAAACTACGTGTTGTTGTTCTTACATTTCCCTAGAGCATACAGTATATACCATATATAAACGTAATGAACACAATGACATGTGTACTGGCTGCATACACGTTTCCGGGTTTCAATACAATGAAGCCGACACTTTCCTCCTGCGCCTCGAGGAAAGCATAGGACTTAGATTGCGACGTCACGATTATCTTCTGTTGCAACTACATGTTTATTGGATTTTCTGTATTCTAAACCAAATATTGTCAGTGGAATCTCTCAGTCAGAAATATTTGAAATAATAGATGAGAAATGCGCTAATAACAAAACCCTTTACTTAAAACGTGAATATATAACTAAATCAATGTATTTTTCAGCAATCGATCCGATACCCTAATGAAATACAAATTGTCGAAGACGTTTTACTATTAATAGGTTAATTAATTAATTTATATTGAAGAAACGAGCACGATATTTTTCTGCGTGGGAATTCAAAGTGATACCCTGGCTCTTGATGATACGAAGTTTTAAGTTAGAGAGCTGTTGTTGTTTTTTGTCAATGAGCTAGCTCAAATGATGCCATACAAGGATGACGAAAATTAGAACCGAAGAAAGTCGACTTTTCGCTAAATTAAAATTATTGTATAAAACGAGTACACCATATTTGCTATTATAAATTTAAGTGTCAACATGTAGTGTGTGCATAAGTACATTTGAAATCGGTATATTTAGTTTAATATGAACTGTGCTATCAATTAATTTGAAAACAGTTAATTTACTTAATTTAGTTGTAATACACACAGAATTAAGTAATTTAAACTGAAAACAAAATGCACGTATTTGTAGTTTCATGTATAGTAAATATAGTAGGTACAAATAATATCAAAGTAAAATATTGACAACTTCTCTTCTTGATACTGTTCATTAATAATATTGTGGCTTAGCTTTTTTCGTAATTTTCATGCTGTCAAAATAATAATTAAATGAAAGTATTATTACTTTTTAGCTGTGTTGTTATGTTTATAATTTCGGATCTAATTTACGTACGAGTACATAATACTACCAGAGTGGGACAACTTGATTATGTCAATAGATAATGTACACCTAACAACATTCAATTCAACCATTTATTCTACAAGACAATAATAATTCAGAGTAACAATCATATAAAACAGTAACAACAAATCGAAACATTGGTCAATTATACAAACTGTCGGCAAAAATGAAACACTGACATAAATTGCCATTAAAGAAAATGAATGAAAAAAACAACACAATTACAGATGACAGTTGAATTGTAATAAAAGGAGAAATGAAACTGTTATAACTTGAATATAAATGTCTTCCAAACAAATCCTCAGTTAAGTTGGTCAGCTTTGAAGAGTACATTTTACCCCATAGCATATAATACATTTACATTGTATGTCTATCAGAAATAACCAGCACAAACTGTTAATTTGATGTTTATCTTTTTAAGTTGAACTATGTCTTTAACATGTATCCCATGGCACGGTTTGAGACTTTTTCCTGGGTAGAACCAGTTCTTTATGACCATTAAAAACTTCTGTAGAGAAGTTTAAGCTTGTTAAAAGAATCAAATCATGGGGAAAATATCACAGAGAAGCATTTAAATGCCATTCATTTGTTATTCAAGATATATTTAAAAGTTGAAATAATTCAATCCCATTAAAATAATTTAGATTTAATCTGATGAACGTATGCAAACTAGAACCCTCCCTACAAAATACTGAATTTTCGGAATATTTTCGTTTCATGGTATAACAATATAAAATTATGTCTTATAAGGTTTATAAGAACAGAAATATTCCAGGCCAAAGGATATCATTTAAAGTGTCAATTATAAGCAGTTTCTATATATGCACTTATTTAGGTAATTACTTGCTGAGGTAAAGTGAAAGTTATTTTAATTATGTTATTGCAGTTCACAATTTTTAGCTGCATTACAACACAACCCGGTGAAAAAAATAAATACAATGCTTATTTACACCATTTTCCCATCTTATTAACACACATGCCTTTGCAAATCTAGATTCACTATATGTTATATTTTATACACATGTGGTATTTATACTCCACTATGTAGATACATTTTGCTTTTCATTTTAAATGCTCACGACAAAAGAAAGTTTTGAACATACCCATGATGGCCATCAACATACCGTTAATGAAAAGCCTATTCTTAAAATACTTTTTCTTTTCATTACAACTGTCCATGACAACAGCAGTTGATAGAGTTGAACAAACCAGTCAACATAATGAAACAATAATTTTTTTAAAATGCTTTTTTTTTAACAACTGGACACTTTTTCCATATGTACAAGAATCTTGATAGTACCGGTACCAAGTATTTATATTTAAAACACCATTCCCGGTAATTAAAACAAGTACGTTTTATTATTATTTCCAAGCCTGCTTTCTTTCTTGACCTAATTTTGTTACTAATTTGCTTCTCACGTTTGAAAGTTTTTCAAAATAAATATACTGCAGAATAGATCAAGATCATGTGCATGTGATTACAGTTCAATAATGATCTATACCGCTTGCTGATCAGTTGACATGTAACATAGCATTACAACAATATCATGAAGTAAAGTCCCAAGTAATAAATAACTTAGCAAATGTGTTATTTCAGCAGTTCAAGGTTCAAATGTCTATAGAATGCTTTACTGAAGTCTAAGTGGTCTGTGTTGCTAAGCTTTCTAAGACAAGTCATTATTTCCAGTTAAAAAAAGGTATGACAATTAGCATAACATTAAGCATTTTAGCTTAAACCACTGCAAAATCCTGTTACCTTTACCAGCAAAACAAGTCATGTGTAAATAAACAGGATTGCAAATAATATTCATTTATATTATATAACTGTATGTGTAACTTCATTTTTATAACCTTGACCTTAGAAGTATTTTATTGCATTTGCCTCCAATAAGTATTGTTACCCAAACATACAGATAAAGTCATGTCATACGATGAACTTTTATAACCATGTTCCGGTATAATAACACTTACTGTTTGAATTGCACAATCTTCTGTGCCAGTAATTACTGTACAACTAAACAATGCATTAATAACAACAGAGTGGCAGAAACTTCGAAAAACTGAAAATTGCCAGTTTCTTATTGGTCCAAATTTATTTTGAGAAATAAAACAATGAAAACCAAAACAAAATCAAAAAAATACCCGAATAGCAATAACATCTTAACTGTACACAAGCCTATCTTTTTACAGGAAAAAAGGCGTCAAGTAATAACAGCATTAACAAGCAAAGACGTGACATGTAATCAACCATGAAAATAAGCAAAAGTTAAAGAGTAATTTTGTATTGGAACATAAAAATATTTTGTTGTTCTGTTGTTTATGTCAGACAGGTAATAATTATAAACTGAACAGGTAGATAAAATCAAGTTGCAGCACCAATGAAAAGAATTAACAAAGACATGTTGAATATGAACTTGACATTTTGGATTGGTACCTACATGTAATATTTTCTTTTTCTATTTTCTATAACAGAAGTCAGATTATACAGAAACACTTGTACACCAAACTGGTGGCTTACAAAACAAGATAATGATAAAGGGATGTGCTATACATGGTTTGACAAAAAGTGGCCTCCTAGAAACAAATGCAAAAGAAATTTGTGCAATTCTCCATGTCAAATTTATCAACTTTATCAGGAATTACAAATGTGGCATAAACGCCAAAGTCTCATTTCTTTGTGCAGTTTCTGTGGTATTAAACTAACCATTTTTATCTCAATAACTTTTCTCTGTCAAAGAAAGATTAATAGAAATGTTTGACAACATATCACTATTAACAAATTAAATGCCAGAAATTCTTTGTTGTAACAGTTCTGATTATGGTATACATTGTAATGTCACAAGGTGTACACACATACATGTATTTATTTACAATGTACATGTCTTAATCCATGTTTTTCTTCTAAGCAAGTTTTGACAATTAGTTACCTCCATGCAACGATGTGTACTTTGCACTTTATTTTACAGTACATTTATTTACATGTTGCTAAGATTCCATTTACATGAGCAGATTTTCATGGCAAATTGTTGACGAACAAGTGGCACACTCAAAGATTTACAAAACCACTGTTACCATATTTCTGTGATTACAAGACAATTATAAAGACTGTCTTATTTTGCGTTCAAAGATACAATAATTGCTGCTTAAAAACGTATATAATTCAGTCGGAAAAGGTAAATAATACGCCACCATGGTGACATTACTACATCAAATATAAAGTACAGATAATTATGGTAATGAACGGAAGTGAAAACATAACAACACACATTTTTATGCAAATCTACATGATATTTACAAGCATTTGCTCTTTTTTCCTGTACATTATTGCACTTTTTTCCAGTTACAGTTAGCATACGAAAACAGTTAACATATAGGAGATTGAAATACTACTTATAAAGCAGCATGAGAAACACTTGCTATATTAAGCTTATGGATACTTTGTACTACTACTATCTCAACATTCAACACATCCATATCAGAAAAAGATAATAAGACAAACAAGATTTATAAAATATGTTTTGTTTTCTCAATACTAAAAGAAAAAATAACCACTAATTAACAATTAGGGAAACAAAGATTGGTGAAATGAAAATTTTAGAAAAATACAAAACCCTCTAGCGTCTTATTCCTGAAACATCTTACCAATATGTTTCCTATTTGACACTAAGAACAATGTTAAAGGATGTAGGAACGATTTTAATGAAGATGTTTCTGGAATACAGCCCCTACTTTACATTATGCCTTTTAGCGAGTAGACCACTACAGCATATATAAAATAATAATTCAAAAATTTTACAATAATAAGTTTAGTAGATAAATGAAATTGCTCAGTTATGCCATTTCGATTGAAAATTGAGTTGTTAAAAATGCTGCCAAAAACCAGCTTATAACGCTTACAAATTCAGTATAACATGAGCAATATTGACATTATAATATCATTGTTGGTAAAACTTTCACCATATGATGGCATGTTTGTCACAAAGTACCTCAGTAACTCAAATAAATTCTCAATAATCATAGCATAATAATGTAAAGAAAACTCACTCTGAAATCTTGTTTTCTTTTAGCACCATTAATGATAACAATTAATTTATGTACTGCTCAAAGCAAAATTATGACATCTTGTATATAAAATATCAGCAGCAAATATAGGTTTGCAACAAAAAATCGTTAATTTTATTAACTGGTCGAATGGAGAACTTTTAGGCAAGACAGTACGGTGTAAATACCTCTTATTGTTTATGTCCCCAAATTCGTAAAAATATAGAAGATTCCAAGCAACATATCACGCAATACTATCAATAATGGCAATGTACACATTCTAGCTGAAGATCCAATGCAGCAGTAATGCATGAATGTATACTTGGTATGACTCTAAACATGTTGAAACTTACTGGTAATAAATAACTTTGACTATGGCAATAATTTGTAGTTTGTAGAGCATACAAGCAAAACAAGTATATTAATTGATACCGTTAAAGTTATAACATCCTTATGGAGATCCATGACAGCTATTCATGGTTAACATTTCAAGAAGTCAATAGCACCCCTCCCGCTCAAACTCCCCGCATTAACTTGGTATGACAAAAGTCACCAGCCAATTAAATATTGCTGAGCAAATCATATTCATATAATGTTGTATTCGAGATTAGGATGTACACAGAAAGACAGCAACACTGAATATTTACAATATTAACAACATTATCTTTCCTTGTTATTATTTTCCTGGTAAAGACTGTATTTATGAACAATAAAATCAATTTTTTAAAATTGAATACGTAGATGATTTTTCAATGTTTAACATTCTTAAGTTTGGTCACATTTAAAGAGTATGAAAAGTATAAATTAGTTTCAATTAAGAAATGTTTAACTAAAATCTATGACATATTTCTCATGTTAAAATCCCGCTGGCCCCAATTTCTTAACACTCTGAAGAATGTATAACAGGATTGGCTTTAACTATTTTAAGATGGCAATATAGTCTGGATAATAATGCTGTAAAGACATATTACATTCTGAATAAAATTGTATGTCAGACAATCATAAAAATAATATGCTGTGATGTAACATCAATTTCAAAATAATAATTCTGATTTATTAAGTAAATGACTTAAGCATGCATGTTTTTCTTTTACAAAAAAAGCGAAATTGGACTTCTCATGTCTTTTATCATGGCTTTTAATATTTACAAAAATTTACTGAATTAAGTCAGATACAAAACAACCTTAACACATTCATTATAAACAGGCAATAAGATTCTTTAAAGAAACAAAACAATACAAAACTAAATATGACACAAAATTATCGAAACAACATAATCACCTTACAAAAAGAAACAACAGTAACACTCGACCAACAATTCCTCTTCAAAATATCCATGCAACTATTATACAGTAACAAAACCACTGACACAAAATGCAATGACTGTACAACAAAGATTTGATTTTGTATGCAGGTCATCAGGATTTAAAAGACCATATAATATCACTTTCTTCCTTAGCACCATATTAACGAAAAACCAAATCTTTGAATATGCAGTGAAACAGGTATAACACCTTAAAAGCCCAACTACAACAAAAACAACAACAATCTTTGGTTTAGGTTCCATTATTATGCATAACTTCTTTTGCAGATTAACAAATTAACAATCGCTGTATCAACCATCTGTCTCTTCTTGTGCTACAAATTTTTATTCATTAATGTTTTAATCCCATGAAACAAGCCTATAGAAAAATACTAATTTTGCAATGTTTGCATTTCAGAATTATTTTACAATAACATGAACTGTTACAAAATAAATTCTGAAAACAACAGACCATGTTCAAACTAAATGCCTGAAGTTATAACATTATTGTCAACAAAAATACAATACATTTTAGTCATATAAAATTTGCTTTAACTAGAACCTATTTAGAGTACAAGCAAAAGGAAGGCTTACCAGTACGCAGGCATGCTGATGAACCTTCAATGGCTTTTAACTGACAAATTTTAAAACTATGTAACTTTGCAATCACAGCTTACATATGAGGTAGAGAATGGCCACTACAAGCTTGTAACTGGAAACTGTCTTCAAAATTGGTTATACTTCATATTTTAACATTTATCACATTTACCTTTTTACAATGTTATTTAAACATTCATTTTCTTTGAACCATTAATCAAGAATAGGAAAATTGCATTTAGATTAGAACAACAAAAATTACAAAATAATGTTTATGTATTGATACAAAATCTTGCTGGCAAATTACTTTAAACAAGCTGTGGTTTATACCAGTATTAATATTTTTCAATGTTATATCTTCTAGATACAAAACAATCCAAACTCCTGCAATACTTTTGGGCCCACTACTATTATAAGCCACATACAATTTTTTCTCAATATATCTTCATGCATATTGGTCACTTCTGGCTGCCATCTTGTCTGGGAACAGCACAATCCCATGATCCTTTGCTGTCGTGATCTGGACAAACAGCAGGGATATAACTGGATGAACATTTTGTCTTATTCTTGAAGTTTGAAATCAGAATCACTTCAACATATTGTCCATCGTTTTATTAATTTGAACATAAAGGTTCTGCTTGCTACATTTTTAATAAATGCTTGTGTCATGATTCTTCTGCAGATATCTGAAAAATGATAACAAGAACACAAATCATGATCACACAATAAAATGCAAACATATTTTAAAGGAAACAAATACCAACAAGGGTAAGTGATTAGGGAAAATGTTGGAAAAATGTTAAAACTAAATATATGTAATAAATTCCATGCTTTTTCTTTTCACGTTTTAAATTTTTTAGAATTTCCTGATCCTAACTCAATTCAACAGGGTTAATGTTATTTTCAACATTTAATGCATCACTGAACCAGTAGATGACCGCCAGCAAATTTCGCGATGGGCCTAAGTGGATTTTTTGCAATACTCATGATCAATACCAAACACAGTTGTTTAGACCATTTAATTCAAGTCCTGAATTACTACAATACAGACATACAAACAAGAGATTTAACCTGTATTGCACGTTCATTATGAATGTAACGACATGTTTGCCTAGCAAATCAAGCACTTTTACCTAGAAGTTGACTTTACAATCAAATTTTGGGTACCCCATTAATAACTTTATTGTGTTATTTCACCCCCAACCCAAGTGCCCAGCACTCTTCACGACCTTGCTGATATAGCATCACAATACATGTTTCCACAAACAGTCTATCATATGCAAATTAATTTAGTGTTTCATTAAATCAATGCACTCGTGCATCACGTTTAACTAGAAAATTAATTAACACTAAAAGCGCACATGGTAAAGCTTGTGAAATTTGATGAATGGACACAGCCAAAGTTTTCTATAGACAAAGAACAAAAATTACTTTTGTTATATCTCAAATAAAAAATATATATCAGAAAAATATAGTTCTGAAACTGTAAAATATATTGCAAAATATGTTGTAAAGTCATGTTAGAATCAAAACTATTTTCGCATTATCGTTGTTTATCGACTTCTTAACAACAACTTGTCGTTTTGATGCATATATATTAAACCACTCGGGCTAATGCCCTTGTGATTTAATCCATATGCATCAGAACTCCAAATCATTGTTTATTAGCCAATTAACAACTCTAAATTGAAAAATCATTTCTTAAATAATCAAATCCTTACAATCATTATTATCCAGTAACAGATCTGTTACGATTTATGGGTGAAGATCGCGCCAAGGGCCAGAACTCCTACAGCTCCTACAAGCAATTTCCCGAAAGATGACCAGCCGTTTTTGTCGTTCCTTTTGTCAGCCGACTGGTCGCAGAACTCTGACAACCCATTCTAGAATAGAGAAACAGCAATTTAATACTACGTGTGCAACAGTAACCAACAAAGAATATTTTTGTGCTACAACTAGTATTACATGTACAACTACAGGTACTACTACTTCTCCCTTCTTAAAACTATAATATTACTATTACTGCTATTATGGAATTACTTTTACTAATTCTTATTTCTTCTGCTGCTGCTACTGCTGCTGCTACTACTACTATTACAACTACTACTACTATTACTACTACTACTACTACAATTACTACTACTATTGTTACTACTACTAGCACGACATATCCTACTCACATTCAAATCCATTACTACCACAAAATGGCACAGATTTACGACATGCAGTAGTTACAAAATGGTACAGATTTACGACATGCAGTAGTTACAAAATGGCACAGATTTACGACATGCAGTAGTTACAAAATGGTACAGATTTACGACATGCAGTAGCTACAAAATGGCACAGATTTACGACATGCAGTAGTTACAAAATGGCACAGATTTACGACATGCAGTAGTTACAAAATGGCACAGATTTACGACATGCAGTAGTTACAAAATGGCACAGATTTACGACATGCAGAAGTTACAAAATGGTACAGATTTACGACATGCAGTAGTTACAAAATGGCACAGATTTACGACATGCAGTAGTTACAAAATGGTACAGATTTACGACATGCAGTACTAACAAACATGACAAAGATTGTCACTACTTTTTTGCGTGGTAAATTGTAAAGTCCACCGCTTTGCTTTAATAATTGCTCCAAAATAAACCATGTCTGAAATAAACCCCCAACTACTTTACATGTATGGACTTTGCACAAGATCATGACTACAAAATCTGGTGATATATATAAATGTAAAACATTTAGACACATAATACCCTTTTCTAAAGCATAACATACACCACAATACAAAATTACCTTAGTTAATTACCCACAATCATTTTACTGTCTTTTTATGCCAGTTAAAATAATACATGTAGGTAATTATGCTTATGCAATGCTCAAGAATTTTGTAGACAATATGCATATAGCAGGGGTATTGATTATTATCTATTATCTATTATACATCTGACAAACATAATATTGGCATTTTTTTCTATTGATGATGACCTAAATTGATCAACATTTGGCACAACTGTCAAACAATAAGCCATTTTTAACATTACGAGGTCATCCCTATATTATTCTCCTATAAAACAAAGCTTCTCTCAAGAAATAAAATAAAACAAAAACGAGTTATTCATACCAAATGCAAACCAAACCATTGTTTGCAAACAATCACATGCATATTTTAAAACTTGGTCAAAGCATTCTAATTTGGAAACAAAATACTCTCTCTACTTTGTACTTTGCTTCATAACACATCTGACAAATCAACAAAAATAGCATGCAACCTTTTGTCCCAAATGTATCCTGGTTTTATGTATACTTTAGTGTTATTTTGCGACCTATCAATCCACTAATGCGCATGTCATTTTTGGAAGATTAAAAGATAAAAAATTTGAAATAAGAAAACAACAATAACCAAATGATGTCATATTGGCTGATCACATAAAGATGGAGAGAATTACTAATTAGCTTCAGGTGCATTCAAACGTATCTGGTTCAAACCTTATAAAATTAAATACAGATTTTTAAATACCAGTTTCTATGTTAGCCTTACTGAACTGGCCACAAACCACTACAATTTGCCAAACTGAACTGGCCACAAACCACTACAATTTCAAAATTACATTTTTTTAAAAATGATGCATATTTTCACAGCTGATGAATGGTAAAAACAAAACATGATGCAGTACCCTGGTACCTGCACCAAATATTATAAATGGGACTTGTGGGAAACCTGGGCTTAATGCATGTGCGTGAAGTGTCGTCCCAGTTCAGCCTGTGTGGACATAATCCGGGATGACACTTTCCGCAGACAGTGGATTTATGTTTAGAAGACCCTGAAACAGAAATACCATAAAAGCGGAAAGTGTTGTCTTGGATTAGCCTGTGCGGACTGCACAGGCTGATCTGGGACAAACTTAACGCACATGCATAAAGATCAGGTTTCCCACGACACGCCTCATATTATCATATACCATCATCATTATCAAATATTTTCAAAATGTATCTTAACAGCATTGCTTTTTCAATTGCTAGAATACATAAAAGTCTTTGTAATACGCCATTCATGATAATGTATTATCAATGAAAGCAACTGATAAACACTTGTGAAAACACGTCATTTTATTAAGTGCCTTAGAATTATCATGTGAATTAATCACTAGGAAGTGTTGATTGAAAACAACATAACAATGCTTGTAAACTGGACTCCTCTGAGTGGACAAATAGATCCCCTTCTCATACGTGTATAAACACAAATATTCGTTAGACGTTCTCATAGAATACATCATCATTAACAATGATGTTAATTTTGTTAGCTATATCAATTGCTCTTCCTAATAATACACGTATGGCAATTATTAAACAGGGAATAAACTGGCAAAATGTAACAAAAAGATTCACATTTTGCTATGATCTGAAAGATTCTGAACTATTTGCAATGGTGCAGATTTTAAATTGATGTTATTGATCATATAAAATGAAAATAAAACCTCACTATACATGCAAGATTAAAAATTCTATGCAATTGGTATTATTCACTCTTCAAATGAAAGTTAAACATGCATGCAGTGGATTTTATTCACTATATATGTCAGAATAAAACCTCTACGTAGTGGGTATTATTCACAATTTAAGTGAGAATAAAAGCTCTATGCATAAAGTTAGGTGTTTTTCAATAATAAAAATAAATTTTATATAATTCAATATGGATGTGAAAAAAATGCTCTTAGTTACACATGCAAATTATCGGGATAAAATTAGAGACACCAATTTATAATGATGTCAGCTTTCTAGTTGTCACTGGTAACACGCTAAACTTTATTCCATAAAACTTGACTGAATATATATAAAATTTCATCAACAAACTCTGATGATCTAACCATAGAGACAAAAATGGTTTCATGTTATGTACACTGTTTTTCATAATGTCGCCAACTGGTCTGGTTTGATGCAATTAAATGCAATTCTGTCACCTAATTAAGTATAGTAAGGTAAAGTATAAAAGCAGCCTTAAGTCATCACTAAAAACATCTTTCAAATTGCATGTAGCTAATATAACACGCAATTTGACATTTAAAAAAAATCCCATCAATAATTACTTTTAAACCTGATAATATCTTGTAAAACAGTTTAAACCTTGGTTTAGTTTACTCTTTACATTTAAAATAAATCTGAATGCATTCAGTATTTTTTCAAACGTTTCTACTGGGTTTTTTCGCTTCACTTCTTCCTACAGATGAATATACACAGTTTAATCAGTGATTTAATTGCAAAACACACAGCCTTACGGCAAAAATATTTCAAATTGTTAGGACAATTTTATGTAGGAACATTTGTATATACCAGTATTATTAATATTATTATATACATCAAGCTATTCGTACCTTGAAAGCCAAAAGGGTTCATCAGCCTTCTTTATACATTTACTGACAGGACCTTTTGGCTATCAATGGATGTATTTAAGATGTAGCCATTAGAGCTTCAGTATGAACACAGCACAGTGAGCCTGGGCTTTGTTTCCAACATTTGTGAAGAGGCCTAGGCCTTGTCATTTTGTGAAATATAAGCGTGATAAAATGGTAAATTGTGAAAAATGTAATGCACAGGTTTTAGTTCAATTGTGACCAAAAAAAAAAAATCTAAAAACGACATTGTATTCAGAAATATCTATGATATTTGTATTATTTTAATACTTTGTATGTTTTATTTATATATAAATCAATAATCTGGTATAAAAATACTGTTTACAAATGAACCTTTAAATTTGGATATCCATCTGATTTGTGAAATTTTATTGCCACTCTTGTGAAAAATGTTACATATATCAGATTGTGAAGTAGCCTTTTATAGGCCTCAACTATATAAGGAAAAAAAGCCCTGTGAGCACACATGTACATGAATACATTATCATTCGAAATGTAAAGCAGCCGCTGAACATTTTCAGTTTGATCTTGCTTATTTATCAGTCCCACATAATGTACGCCAAACATGGAAACTAATACCTAACTATCTTCCGTCATATATCATATAACATATTTTTGGGTTATGTCAAACCCTGAAACCCACAAGTTTTATTACGGGAGTTATTTTTTAAACAAGTACCGTCACGTTTGTTTTTGTTTATTGAGAAGTGCTGACACAGCAAAGTGCAGATTCATATAAGACAACAAAATCAGGATAAGATCAAAGCTGTCAAACATTTCAAACATCTTAACACTTCTTTTCTGAAGTTTTTGTGATCAGTCTTGTAATTTAACAGATTGAGTCTTGTAATTAAAAAATATACTACTGGTTTAGAGAATCTTTAAGTTATGATACAATTTGTTGAGCATTTGGCCTAGAAATCTTTAAGGATTTTTTTCAGATATGTCTAACTTCGGATTTGTCATTTAGAATTCCAGACAACTTCAAACTAACTTTAAACAAGTACAGTCACGTTTGTTTTATTTGTTTATGTAGAAGTGCTGACACAGCAAAGTGCAGATTCATATAAGACAACAAAATCAGGATAAGATCAAAGCTGTCAAACATTTCAAACATCTTAACACTTCTTTTCTTAAGTTTTTGTAATCAGTCTTGTAATTTAACAGATTGAGTCTTGTAATTAAAAAATATACTACTGGTTTAGAGAATCTTTAAGTTATGATACAATTTGTTGAGCATTTGGCCTAGAAATCTTTAAGGATTTTTTTCAGATATGTCTAACTTCGGATTTGTCATTTAGAATTCCAGACAACTTCAAACTAACGAAGTTTAGCTGGACATGTAATGTAACTGAAATATTTTAACTGGCACATTGACCTTTAACCCGAAACTGACCCTGACCTCTAGGCACGGGGTCAAATCTCAGTGAGCCATGTAAAGGGACAAAACTGCATCAGAGTCGACCTGAAGCAGTTATAATTCAAAAAGAACACCGCACAGAATTTACAAGTCAAACAGTTATGATAGGCAGAACAAACAAAAGTAAATTCAAAGAATTCAATGGTTTAATACAGTACTGAGTCGTGTCTGCAATCAAAGAACAAACAGAAGTGTTACAGTATTGCTGCTGTTGTTGTTGTGTCTGCTGCTGCTGTTGTA
This sequence comes from Congeria kusceri, assembly GCA_027627225.1. Classification (NCBI taxonomy): domain Eukaryota; kingdom Metazoa; phylum Mollusca; class Bivalvia; order Myida; family Dreissenidae; genus Congeria; species Congeria kusceri. The sequence continues at coordinate 14,163,050 of CM051038.1, forward strand.
AACTAAGAGATTAAGTATGGGGGGGGAGCGGCGGGCAAGCCCAGGGGAATTAGACTTATTGTACTTTGGGGGGTGTAATTCCAAGCATTTTTGTCTAAATCCCTTCAATGGAAGATGCTTAATTGGTGTATCAAATGGTCCGGGGGCCAATATAACAAGGATCTAAAATCCGAACGAAGTCTATTTTCCTGGACCCTGAACCATTCGGCGTGTCAAATTCATGCCTATCGGGCATTGCTTTCAGTCTAAAGTCCCGTATATGCCCGCCACTCCCCCCTGGGGGAAAATATTGATAGGTGCATGAGTGCTGAGACTACAATTACCAGTATCTTTTATTAGTTGGCAGTATTTTTTGCTTTAGTCTTTTATATGAAGTCGTTACATTTTATTGTATTACTAAGCAACAAATTTGGCTCAATTAAATTCTTTTTATTTTGAAAAAAAAAAACCAAAACATTTCATCTGCATTTTCACTTTCACAATATCAAGACTTCTAAGAAATATTCTGAAATACCACATAACGCCCACTTGACACCTCACAAGCTGAGACAGAATGGCATTGTTTTGCATCATTCTCCGATACTTGCAGGAAGCAGAATGGGAGACTAAGATATTCCAGTGAGTCAGAGACTTCAGAGGAATGTCAAATTCTGTTCCTTATTTTTTTGTCTAACATGTCACCCACTTGTTGTAGCAAAAGTACTTCCAGTACTTGTTGTTTTTTCAAGGGTCGTCAAATGACGCACATATGACAGGGCTGGGTCCATATCTCAAAAGCATCTGAAGTGTGTCTTCACTATCCTTTTTTGAATTTAAACGTCATTTTAATTCCCCAAGGAAATTAACAATTGATAATTAATAATATATAAAGTCACATACACACCAAAAGTACACAAGTTTAAATGGACTCTGCAGTCACAATAACATATTTATAATGTACGTCTGCCAAGGATGGTAAAGTTTTTGCAGGCCTTGACTTGTCTGCCTGTCTGTTAGCAACTTTACCCCAAAAAAATTATCAACAGATTTGCATGGCATTTTGTGGGAATATTGGAAATGGGCCAGTGGACAAAATGAGTTGGGTGGTGATTTAGATCAACATCGGGATTGAGGAATTTTATTACAGGAGCCTTTATTACTGGAAGTAAAAGCCACTTGCCTGATATGGTGGACAAATGCCCTTTTCTGAGAGCTGTCTTGTTTGGTACTGATTTATGTATATTTTTAACTGACAATCATATTTCTCTCACAGTTTATCTTAAATCTGAATAATTGCTCGATCTTATAATTTTATAAATTAAATAACACTGCCTTACTTCAACTGATACTCCTTATTTTACGAAGTCTTATTATTTTTTGTTATTTTATCATATTAACCGTAAAACGGTTTAAAAAGAGATAACATATGTCAGTGATGAGAGTTGAGAGTGAAGAGAGTGTGTGTGTGGGGGGGGGGGGGGGGGAGAATGAGAGTGAATACACGGGGGGGGGGGGGGGGGGGAGGGGAACGAAGAAGGTAGGCAGTGGGAAGCATGATCGCAATTAATTGGTCTACGTCATGCTACAATTTATATCACTTAATCATCACCCTGAACCATGCTATAATTTATATCACTTAATCATCACCCCGAACCATGTTAGATCCTTACATCATCCTCTCACAAACAAACAGTTTATAAATTTATAAGCTGTCTGGTCGTAAATAGGCGAATGTCTGCATCGCAGTTTGTTAACTACAGATGCGCAGTTATGTTTCTTCGAAATCCTTGTCATGGTATCAGTTGTGATTTCCAGGAACATTGTGACAGCCAATAAAAATAAAAATATCTTAAAGTACGTATATTAAAACAAGAATTTATCAGTGTTGTTTTCTAGAACAAATCCCATTTACATGCACAAGGGTAATTTTTTAAAATTCCCAGTTTTTATTCCATTTTGCAAACTTTATTTGCAAAGAATATTGCATTAAAATGGTTTTACAATTGCTGCAAACCTCTCTACAAGAACATATATGTGTCTATTGTAAAATATTGTCTAAAATACACAGAATTTCTATTGCTTCGGGCAACAAAATAAGTGTTTATAAAGCTATTTTCGATGATCATTCACGAAGCCAAAAAAAGAATGATAATGGAGTTTACAGAAGTTATGATAATGGTGATGGTGGCAGGGATGATGGTGGCACATGCAAGACGTGCTGTCGATGATGGTGATAACAACAACGATGATGCTGGTGGATGTCGTTATGGTAAACCTGACAAACATTAAAGATTAACACCATAACTTAAGGATGAGATCAAAATAATTAAGGAGACAATTAAGATCATAATGACCCTGATTGAGGATATAAAACAATTAAGAACACTACAATAATGACACAGGAGACAATGAAGAAACTTGTACATTTACAAGGAAGGAGAGAGTCACTCAATCACTATAATATGCCACAATAAACTAAATAACAAGGTCAAAATTAAATATGTGCTATGTAATGCTGACCATAGTACATGTAACAATGAAACAATGAACAAATTACAAGCAGAGTGATTAAGAAAAGAGTATGATGCTGGTGTAATATGTTCATACTAGTTTTTAACCCATAATGTTACATGTACATGTACGTAACAATGATGTGACATGCGAGTTCGAGCAGTGAAATGTTACTTATGTTTGAACACCCTGATATAGTAACAATTTCTATGATAAAACACTGGGCAAAAAGGTGCAGCAGTTACAAGAACACCAGTATTAAATTTTGGTCAATGGGGAAAGCTGGAACAAGTTGCACAAAACCTTCTTGGATTTGAATTTGGAGAAAATTACCCATATATACTATGTACTTAGTAATTGGCAACAATTAAAATTACAAATAAGATTTTCACAGATACATGTGCATGTACATGAGCCTAGTTTGCCAACGAATACTTCTGAATAATCGTAGTGTATTAATATATGTTCAGCATCATCACGTGAATTAAGCAGGATCCATTCTCTGGTAATCTAAACTTGGCACCAGACAATTTCCAACCATAAACAACATTATAATGTTCAGTGGCCATGGACATCGTATATATCAGACTGGTTTTCCTGTAGAAGAAGTGCCTATTGATTTTGTCCACAGTAACCTGCGAGATTGAGAGATATTTTCGAAACCAGACAGAATGACCAGTACCTCATTAGGAATACGTACAATGTGGGCAGATCATCTCATGGTTTATAGTGCAACAATAATAAACGTCGCATATCGATATAAAATAATAATATTAGTCGAAGGTGATGGTTCATTTCTGGAAATATAATCTGACGCAAATCCTTCAAGTCACTATGACAAATAAATGACAAGAGAACGAAGAAAAATATTACTGCTTGAATGTCTCATTATTTATGCAGTTTAGAAAAATGTCTTAAATGCGAGGAAAGTAAATACAAATTCCATGTATTTCACAATCAAGCATATTAAGATAAATGAAAGAGGAACTATGATAAAACTTTAACATTAGTTAACATGAAATAACTGACAAATAGGACAAAAGTAAAAACAACTACTATGTTTAATATTATTCAATTATTTCATCTGAGTAAGATTCAATCAAAACTTGTTTCAAACACCAGTTTTAGTAAGTGTCATCCTCAAAATACAAGACTGTTACCCTCTGAAACGGTCACTTTATATTTTATAGTTCTCTTACAATGAGACCAATCAAATAAAACTCTAACAAAGACCCATAATGATATTTATTCTTAATTGCGAACTGGGAGGTAGATTCCCAAATGTTTGCTAAACCATAACAAAGGCCAATAAATTGGACTTGTTTACAAAAATTGATAAAGTGGGGTCAATGGCATTTTTTAAAATTTTATTTCAGTCAAAGTGAAAGGGTTATTTGAGAGATTAGAGCACCAACATGAAAAATCTTACAATCTTACATGTACATGTATAATACAAAACTGACAAACATAGAACTATGTAAAACAATCTTCGTATTAGTGTTTGTGTTCTTGTCTCTTACACTGACCAATGGTGCCTGCATTTAAATTTTGAGAAAAACAAAACATGCATGTGCACAATTCAAACGGACAAACCCAGAACTATGTGAAACAATGTCTGTATTACATGTTTTGTTTCACGTATGATGAACAATTGTGCTTGGAATTTCGGATTGTTAGAAAAACAAATCAAGATTTTTATAGAACAAGAGGGCCCTAGGACGCTCACCAGAGACTTTGTAACCCAATTGGAATTTGCATCCCAGAGGCGTGGCTTATTTTTATCCCAGGGGCAACATTGAACAAACCTCCCGTCCTTGCGGTTTCAGGTAAAGATTTTTTTAAGTCTATATAAACCATGTGACCCCTGGGGGGGTGGCCAGATTTGACCCCAGGGGCATAATTTGAACAATCTTTGGAGAGGACCACTATGCAATGTTACATACCAATTATAGGAAAGCTGTGGGCCTTGCAGTTTCAGGTAAATATTTTTTAAGTCATTTTGCTATTTAAGTCTATACAAACCATATGACCCCTCGTGGGGGGGGGGGGGGCCAGATTTGACCCCAGTGGCATAATTTGAACAATCTTTGGCGAGGATCACTATGCAATGTTACGTTACAAATATAGGAAAGCTGTGGGCCTTGCCGTTTCAGAGAAGATTTTTTAAGTCATTTTGCTATTTAAGTCTATATAGACCATTTGACCCCCCCCGGGCGTGACCAGTTTTGACCCCAAGGGCAGTAGAGGACCACTATACAATGTTACATACCAAATATAAAACCTCTAGGCCTTGCGGTTTCAGTGGAGAAGAATTTTAAAGTCATTTTGCTATTTCAGTCTATATTAACCATGTGACCAATGGGGTGTGGTCTGTTTTGACACATGGGGCATAATTTGAACAATGTTTGTAGAGTACCACTTAAGGAGTTAAATACCAAATACAAAACCTCTGGGCCTTGCCGTTTCAGACAAGATTTTAAGACATTTTGCTATATAAGTTTATATAAACCATGTGACCCCCTGGGCGTGGCCAGTTTTGACCCCATGGGCATAATTTGAACAATCTTCTTAGAGGACCACTATAGGATGTTACATACCAAATATGAAACCTCTGGGCCTTGTGGTTTCAGAGGAGAAGAGTTTTAAAGTCATTTTGCTATATATTCTATTTTTAACCATGTGATCCCCGAGGCGTGGCCCATTTTGACTCCAGGGACATAATTTGAACAAACTTTGTATAGGACCACTATAGGACGTTACATACCAAATATGAAACCTCTGGGCCTTGTGGTTTCAGAGGAGGAGATTTTGAAGTCATTTTGCTATATATTCTATATAAACCATGTGACTCCTGCGGCGTGCCCCGTTTTGACCCCAGGGGCATAATCTGAAAAATCTTTGTAGAGGACCTCTAGAGGATGTCACATATCAAATATGAAAGGTCTGAGCCTTGCAGTTTCGTAGAAGAAGATTTTTAAAGTTTTCACTTTTTAAATCTATTTTTAGCTCTGCTGACCTACATATTCAGCGGACTGGAAAGATTTGAACAACTTTGAAAGAGGTCCACCCAAGGATCATTCCTGTGAAGTTTGGTGAAAATCTGCCAAGCGGTTTAGGAGATGTTGTTTGAATGAAAAGTTGACGACGCACACACGAACGCACGCACGCACGACGGACAACAGGCGATCACAGAAGCTCACCATCAGCACTTTGTGTTCAGGTGAGCAAACAAATGTTCAATGAAGACAAATCTTTGTAGTGTAAAACAATATAAACAAAAGACATCAACACTCGAATTTGACCAACAAAAAATCGAAACAGGATTTCCAAAATTTTTAGCTTAATAGGCACCTGTGAAATTCATCTTTTCCAAACAGTGTAATAATGCACAAATTTCCTCAAGATCTGATTTCAACCCATTATAGTTTCTAATCTTTAAATAGTAAACTACCCCAAAACTCATTGTAAATAACCCCAAAACACATTAGGTGTTATCTGGCCAATCTGAGCAATTATTTCACTGGATGTTTTGTGAGCTGTATTCTGTATTCGGAATGGAGGAAATGATGTAATTCTAAAGACCCAGAATGAGCCAAATCTGTTTCTTATATCAACAACTATTTACAAAAGAACAAAAAAAACTTGGAAAACCCCACTGTAACATTCACAGCACACCATGAAAACCCTACTGATGTTTATTGTGATTTGGCATCAAACACTGCTACATTAACTTTCAGAAAAGTTGAAAATTGCAATTTGGAATTACAAACTTAAAATATCACTTGCAACTTCTTTGAAAGGAAGGTTCTGATTGGCTAGACAGCTGGCCAATAAAATTTGACCTTCTGTAGGCCTTTCTGTGCTTCACCATTTCATCTTCATTGAGACAACATACATGTACAGAACTGAATTTGCTAATAATCAAAATAAATTGAAACATAATAGATATTATTTAAAAATGTACAGTGAACTCATAAGCTTTTAACAATCAACACATACATTCAACAAAAGTTATACACACCAAATGGAAATTGTTGTATTTTTTTTATTTATAAGAATTTCAGCTTGAAATGTCAGCTATTGAGACAACATGCAGACAATGTCAGCTTGAAATGTCAGCTTTTGAGACAACATGCATGTACAGAACTGAATTTGCTAATAATCAAAATAAATTGAAACATAATAGATATTATTTAAAAATGTACAGTGAATTCATAAGCTTTTAAAAAGCAACACATACATTGAACAAAAGTTATACACACCAAATGGAATTGTTGTATTTTTTTTTATTTATAAGAATTTCAGCTTGAAATGTCAGCTATTATTTTTTTAGTTATACATGCATGTGTTCATACCAAAATATTGGAAAAAATACGAAAGAATTTCGTGTTTACCATGGCGCCTAATACATGTAACTGTTGTTGAGTGTATATCTGTTGACTGCCTGCATACATTAATTAGATTTTTACATCAATCCCACTACGGCCTTCACAAAACAGAACACATCAACTAACTAGTAGCCGCCCATCGGAACAAAAGTCAAATAAAAGCATTTTCGTTGAATATTGGCTAAATGACAACCTCAAAAAATGTTAGTCGAGGTTAACAATGCAGTGCTTTGGGCATTTTCACATAATTAGCCATGTTGCAATGGCAGTTGGATAACTGTTGACGACAAGTCTCTGCACTTGTAACATGTTTACGCCCACATAGTCTTGTTAACAGCAATTGGTCATCTTATTTACATCCATGTTATTTATTATAATTTATCAATTGGCAATGTTGGTTATGAAAATGCATTTTGTCATGTAAGTGATAAATAATTAGGGAAAGATCTAGAGCAAAATAGCAGGGTGCTGCACCCTGCTCCTTTTTGCTCCCCCCCCTGCTGCCCCTCTGGGCTGGTCAACACAAACATGTTGAAAATATTTGAAATTTTATATATTTTTGCAAATCTTCGATGACAAATGAATTGAATATGCTTAAAAACCTTAAACCCAAGTATAAGACTAAGAAATTCCCTGGATTATTTGAAAATGTCAACAGACAGGTCCAGCTTTCCAACCTGCTCCTTTTTAGCAGCACCCTGTACCTTTTGTGATCCTAGACTTTTCCCTAAATAATGTATACAATAATTTATGGAAAATCAAACAACATTTTTTTTTCATTTGAAATGTCAAAACCATTTGCATAACCATAAATTATAAAACCAACCATGAACATGAACAGCATCACATGATAACCTGTCACAGCGCAAAAACTGGTAGACATATTACATGTACGTAATAAATATTGACAAAAATCCGGATTAGTTTTATTGTCACGACATGTTTCCATCACATGACTCTATCATTCTTTATTTATCATTAAGTTTGCTTATAAAATACTAATAAGTCTTTAATGAACTGATACAAAAAACAGTTTAGTTTTATTGTCACAACAGGTTTCCATCACATGACTCTATCATTATTTATCATTAAGTTTGCTTATAAAATACAAATAAGTCTTTAATGAACTGATACAAAAAAAACATGGATTTAACAGTATGCTTAATTAACTATTAGATGCAATTATGCATTATCAAACAAAGACCTTTAAAACCAAAATAAACATAGAAAAATACTTTAAAATATGATTGTTGAAAAACATACGTGTATATATAAAACAAAATACAAAAATAATGTAATTCAGACAAAATCTCAAGCAATGCAAATATTATACAATGTTATGTTTCTAATATGAGACAGCTTATACACATCAAAGGGCTGTTAATTGAAAAGTAATTAAGTTATGCACAAATCGGCCTGGGGCTGAAGTAACAATCAAAAATGAACACAGGTAGAAGTATCTTCCTGCTCAAAAGAAATAATCAAACATAAATTTCCGATAACTAGGACTTTTTATTTTGACTGTTGTTCAACCATCACAAAGATCTTTTTTAATATTTCTACCCTCTACCACTCTCGTTGTCTCCTTTTGGCTCGGATACTTAGAAACATTTTTATTACTAAACTAAAATAAAATGGTACATTTACGTATTTCTGTGAAATCCAGGGCCCATATTATGAAGATTCTTAAGCCATTCTTAACTTAAGTTGAACATAAGTCAAAATTAGAATTTGTGTTTAAAATGCTATGCTTTGGAACATTTGCATGACTAATGCTAGATATTAATACACTTTGAATTATATTGCAAATTATGTGTCAAAATCTTCCAGAAATGCATTACTTAGTCAGCAAATCCAATATTTAAATTTGATAATTTTAAGATTTTTCTTAATTTTCAACTAAGATTCTTTATAAATATCAGCCCTGGTCTGTAGACATAACTTTTAGTTTCTGATTTTTAAATAAACTTTTCACAGCAATGAGTAAATGAAGACAAAACATAGCATAATGTCAGAGATAAGCACATAATGCACTGCCAAAAAATCATCTCATTGAATATCAGAAATCGTTAACCCCCTCACATTTCGGACAACAAAAACCACTGGGGTTGCTAAGTGATTTTTCAGATGGCTGAGGAGTTTTAATTTGGCAAACAATTCTGTTCTGAATTAGCCATGAAAAAAATCACACCTACATGGTGATGCATGTTCAATGCATGTACATGAAAAAGCAGTATTTAGCGATATATTGGATATAGCGATATAACAGATCGCGATATAAGGGATCTGCAGTGTACATGAAGCAGTATTTAGCAGGTGAATAAAGCTAGAACCGCAAAGTGCTGAAGCATGATGCATAGAGCAATAACTGGCTGATGAATAAAGCAAGAGGCTTTAGCTTGTGAATTTATATTTATATGTTTATTGTGGAACCAAATTTCATGTTTTCAGAAATCATTGGGGATGCTTATGAAATTATAATGACTGTGTTTTATCACAACCAAACAGTAAGTTCATTATAATGTAAACAAAATTGATTTAGCATACTAGAAAATGGGACGTTCCAATGCAGTGCAGGAAAAAGTGGCTGAATTATGAGCACCAGTTTTTCCAGCATTGTCCAGTCATAAAATCATCTTATGCTGTATTTTAATAATGATGACGAGACATTTCCAGTAGTTATTCATCTTAGTCACTACTAAATATACTAAGTCTTGTACAAAACATTTTTTTGGAACTATTACATAGTGTTGTGTGCTATGCATTATTATGTACAATGTACAATATGAAGGTAAATGCCTCTGCCCTGCACAAGCCTATTAATTTTACAAATAAATGAGGGGCAGTCCGCACAGGCTAATCCAGTAAGGCACTTTCCGCTTTTATGGTATTTTCTGTTTCAAGGAGGTCTCTTCTAAACATAAATCCCCTGTAGGCGGAAAGTGCCATCCCGGATTAGCCTGTGCAGACTGCACAGGCTAATCCGGGACAACATTTTACGCACATGCATTAAGACCGGTTTTCCCATGATGCCCCACAAATATTGAACACCAAAAAATGCCTTGACGAGAATTGACAAACATTCCATATCAAAATAAGTTGTTTCTTATTTTGCCTTCCTTTTTTTTTTGGTAAAAAAGAGACCACGTAAGCGTTATTACTTGGAGAAACAGCTATGCCACCCCACTGACAGAGATCTGTGAAGAGAGAAAAATCGATTATTGATCATAAACTATACGCCTCCGTGAATGAACTGGCATTTCTAATGGATTTTGGTTCCACATTTAATTACAAAACCTTATTCAAATATTGATTCATGTGTATTTTTGGTTCTTTGTCGTCAGTAAAATGCAATCACGATGACATTAAATAGAACATTTTTCATGCATTTTATCAATGGAAAATTATTGCTCAATGTAATTTGTCAATGACATAAAAATTATTAGTTGTACATATGATATCAATGAATTAACTCCATTACTGCATAAAATATGCATTGGACTGAACATGAAAATGGTAATGTACATGTAAGGCCATGCAAACGTACACATTTCTTTTAACATTATCTTTTACGGGCAGGATTTCCCGCAGGATTTCTTGAAGGCATGTCGGCATCCCCAACACACACCCCTCCCCCCGCCCGCAACAAAAATCAGCTCAACCCTAGGGCTCAGCTGCCATTTGCCAAATTAGCCAATGGCTACAAATTCGAATGTTTGGCTAATGGAAATTCTATTTGGCTACAACATTTTCTTTATAATAACCTACAATTTTGTCAAAATTATCATTTTTTCAGCAAAAGCAAACTCAATTTGGCAAAATAAACTATTCAGCCACGGTGAGCCCTGAACCCCCCCCCCCTCGAGATTGTTCCAATCCAACCCCTTAGTCACCCCCCCAAAATCGGAAATCAACCACTCAGTTTGACACCCATCTCCTCAAAATCGCCTGCATCGCCCGACCCACCTATCTGGATTCGGTTGGGACGTTCAAAATCCTGGAGGCGATCAACTACTGACCCTTTTGATTGACCGGCACCATCTTTAATTTGGGAATTTTTACTTTTATCAAACTGAAACTATTAAAAATATTTCTCCTACTAAAATCGCATTAACTGCTAATAAAAAAGTGTTGACTAACTCCTTTGCAAGGCAGTGAACTTCAAAATACAAGGTTGCATTTTTTTTTATGGAATTAAAGAAAGGAATCAACCGTTTTTATCAGTTATAATACATGCGGATATTGAAAGTCGAAAAATCTTCGTTGTTCTTAAATACTGGAATATGTGGTTCCTAATCGACATAAAATACGGTCCTGTATCTCGATGTAAAAAGCATGTTTTTCTACAAAAGCGTGCGAGAATAATGTTGCCATGCACAAGGTCAAAGATGCCTCATGAAAAACGTGCGTGTACTGGCCACGTTCTTAATTGCAGTTTTTTATGTAAACAAAATTAAGTTTGACGAAGTTAAATTGTGTTTTAAAATGAGGCTCTACATTACATTATTCATTTGCATATTTTTGATTGTCAATTTGGGAAATGGATAAGAAAATTACCGGAATAAAATAAAACGTTAAATATAATAATAAAATGTTTTAAAATGTCTGTTCAATTTTCCCGGCAACGCTAGTATTAGTTGTCAAACACTTTATTAGATGTTAGTAAGGTATAAACTCTGCCCTAAAAGTCTGATTTGCTAACAAAATCGTTGTAGGCGGGACTACACAGTTCCTTCACTTGTTAATCACACTGTTGGAAGTGAGGCCTTATCAATCAATATGGCGTTCGTTAATTGCCCTATGGTTAACGATCGTTGTAATAGATAAAGGGATAAGGGTTGTCGCACTGAAAATTAAAGCATTTTCAGCGTTTATTAATGACTAACTGCTTTGATGGCAGGCCGAAACAGGCCTGCGGGAAACCCTGACGGGTATGTGAAGGGATGTAAGTACATTTCTGTCTGGACGAGTCAATTTCAAAGTCTGTCCAGGCTACTAGTTTTCACCCCTATAGCAATAGTTGGCAATAGCCAGTAAAATCATTTTGCCATAGTTTTCTATATGTCAATTCAATTTTGTTGACAGTTTAAGCTATGCTAGGCTCTGGGTTCGTAACTCGGCAAACCGGGCAACCCATATACAAAAGATGTTTGCACGTCGGGGCAACCAAGCTTAAAAAAGTTAGTGTCCTTCCCTGATGTGTATTAGTCAATAAATTATAATGGCAAAATGCAACTACACTTTGTATATCTAAGTTTAAGTTTGTGAACTCTTAGAAGTCATGGGGTCTGGTTTCCATAAAACCAACTGCAGATTATTACAATGTAGGTCCAGAAAGTTTCATTTTAAACCAATAACATTTTGCTCAGAATGACCAATTTTGCAAACATGGCTACGGAACTAATTGACCATAGGCGACATGTATTTAAAATCGAAACAATTTGTGTTAAAACAGTTTAACTATAAAAATATTGCACAAAATTGGCTAATGGTGCAACTAAGGACATTTTAATAATATAATATAAGTTATTATTTATATTTTTAACTTTAACATTTTATCTTTTGCAAGTACCAGTATTTTAATATTGCAGTTAAGAGTGGCTCAAAGGAGAGTTTCATAAACCAAGACCCACATTCAAATTGAGGCTTATCAAAATAGTGTCATTCATAACTCCCAGTAGCCTTGCAGCAAAAATGCCAATAAATACCTTTGATAAAAAGTGCTCTAATCAAATATTCCAAATTCCAAAATGTCAATCAACCAATATCATGAGGTAAGATTTCCAAATTTTACCACCTACTCAAATACCTTGCATACTGATGATATACTAATCTTCAATATTCATGTACATTATACTGTGTATCTATGTTTACATATGTTGCAATATATGTTGTAATATGATATTAATAAAATGTTTGGGATGGACTATACTGCTTACCATTTGGATTCAATATTGGATTTGGAACGATTGTAAATGCACCAGAGTTCTTTGAAACTGTGTGTAAAACATATACTTACAACACTATAAATACATTTTAACTTTGCATACACTTGGTCATCTTTAAATTAAAATTACTGCACAAGTTGGTTTCATCATACACAATATGCACTCAACATTCTCTGTCATGATTATTATGTTCAAAATTGGTTGTTTAAATCTGGTTCATTCTTAAACGTTAATTGAAACGTTATTCTAAATAATCTTTTTAATTACTTCAAGGTCTGATGAAGCATAATACATGTATGTGCTCATGCAGTTTCAAGTAACAGAAGTAATAGAACAGTGATAAAACACCAGTGACATTTCAATACATTTTTGCCATTGAATTTGATGTAGGGTCTCATTTTGCTGCAGTGTTTACTAGAAATTAATGGATTATAACATTGATCAAGGTTGAAAGGTGAGGGGAATTGATGCTTTACCCAACAATCTGCTCAATGACTACAATGTCTATAACTATGAGTGGAAACGGAGGGGGGAAATTGCCCCCTATCAATCAAGAAGCTCTGCAGTTACTAGCAGTTCGTGACAGTGAGTGGGAAACTGTCCCCTAATCAATCATGCAGCTCTGCAGCTTCAAGCACTTCATGCCTTACAACACTGTTTACAGGTAAAATGAGGGCAAATTACCCCCCTATCCATCAAGAAGCTATGCAGCTACCAGCAGTTTGTGCCAACGAATGGGAAAGGAGGGGAAATTAACCCCTTATCCAACAATCAGCTCAGTGGCTACTAGCATTTCATGACAATGATTTGGAATGGAGGAGAAATTGTCACCTAACCCAACAATCTGTACAAAACAAGTACTAGCAGTTCATGGCACAGTAACTGGATATCAAAGGTCATGTGACATTACATTATACAAATATTTGAGATAAACTTCACTGAACACAAAGAATTTAATATGAATGGGTATATGAATACAAACTTCATGGTAGCCTTAAAGAAGTTGGATTTGTTCCAAAATACCATACAGTACAAAAGCTCAGATATAATTGAATGCAATGCTAAAATTTTTGGCATAACTGAGGTCGCCTTATACAATACATAGTGAACAGTCCTTCATTCAATAAATTTATATTCTTTTTTTTTTTTAATATTATTATTATTATTACAATCAATTTCAATAGTGGTAACATTCACAAACGCAAACATAGAGTTTAATCTTTCGCTATATAGCAATTAATGAAACACATACTATAATAATTATTTACAAACTGAAATGCATACCAAATCATTATTTGCATTAAAGAAAGATTAAATATAATACAATGTGTTGCATTACCAACCCAACACACAGTAATTCCTTTGATGTAAATACAAACCTGAAAATTGAGAGCTGGTGTGCCCAACACTGGAAGCTTTTAACGAGTATTAGCCGCTAATAAGCACCAGATTCTTAAGATTCCATTTCTACATGGGCAAGAGAATAAACTGAAGCTGTATTAAATGCAAGGAATTAAATATTGTTCTACCAACATTATGTACAACAGTGAGAAGGTCTAAGAGCATAAAATGTTGGTGATTACTAGATTGTCCGTAGGAATGGTCTTAAAACAGTACATGTACATGCTACTAAAAAGAAAGCAAGTTATGCACCTATCAATGCTTTCACCCAATGGAGGGGGAGTGGGGAGAGCGACGGCCCATCACGGGCATACAAGGGGCTTTTGACTGAAACAATTCCCGACAGGCAGAAATTTTACATTTTGAATGATTCCGGGTCCCGGTGTAATAGACTTTGGTTGGATTTTAGATCCCAAGCCATTTGATTGACATACAGCATCTCCCCATGAGGCGAATTTAGACAAATATGACAGGCTCTAGGATGGGGAATTAGATCCCAAAAAATAAAAAATTTCAAATTCCCCTGGGTCAGTCCACCGCTCCCCCCTCCCTGGGGGAAAATATTGATAGGTGCATTATGACATGATGTTCACAAGAGTAACTAATCTGGTGATTTAAGTCCATTACTTGAAAACCTGCGCAATATTGCCAATTACAGTGTCAAAGTTGGACATTTCCCCAGGGGGGAAACTCTTACATTCTTAATATTGATGGAAAGCAGTACATGTACACAGTCATACATGTATTTGTGGTTGACATATCACAAGACACAGCAATAATGATATCATGTACTGGGTTTTACAACACAGAACAGTATGTTGCTTCGTGTGGTAACTAGGAAATGGGTATGTAAGCAATTGTGCTGTTTACTGAAGCACTGAAAAGTTCACTATTACAAAAATCTAACCAGCATTAAAGAGGACAATTCAAAAATGGCATTATTTAAAAAGGGGAAATTATTTCCAGATACCTCTTTTTGTACCTGTTTAGTGAAGCATTTACAACTTTGGCTTATTTAAAACATCCTAACACTTCTAACAAACATTTCAAATAAGTTGAACACGGTTTTTATATCTTTTATGTATTTCCTGGGCTTGTAGCTTCATTGACTCAACTTATTACCAGTGAATACCAAATTGTTTATGTACTGGGTAGCAAGAATGATCGATTCTTGTAGTTTGAATAAATTATTATATGGTATTGATCTTTTCTATGGATGTTTGAACAATGTGCAAATTAACATTTATATGTACATGAATTGCAATATCACAGGAGTCCCGGTAATTAAGGAATTCAGCTGACCCTTAACGTGAACATTTCCACCCATAATCACACATACAATTTATGTTCATTTACTGTTTGGAGAGAAAACCTGAAACATCAGGGCCAAAAATAATCAGTTTCTAAACTGACCAATGGCAATACAGCAGCAGATACATGTAATCACTTTCAGTATACAGATGGAATGGAATACCAAATCAGAGGCTGTGGGGCTACATGTGTATGTTATCTTATTATGTTCATGTGGTAATTACCAGCCTATTCTCCCATGTAGTTACAATGTAATTAATCTTAATAGGATGCTTGTGATGTTAGTCACCGAGTCATTTCATAGGCTTTAAACTGTAGATTGCTGTACAGCCAATTAACAACAAAGTTCAGTTACTGTAAAATATGTTTAAAAAGCCCAAATTTTTCAGAATCTGAAATATTGGCAAACCCAAGTCAACAACAAACACCACTCAAAGACATACCAATAGGATTATAGCATTTTTATTATTTATAGCCCAATAGTGTATCAGGTTTCCAAACATAATGTTCATTCTTTGTTATATGCTATGTAGTAGCTTAGTCCATTGACCAAGAATGTTAGGTGTGACGGTGTCAATTAACTGCATTGACTATATTCTACAAGTAATCTGTTGTATGTCAATTTAGAATGTACCCTATGGGTGCACAAGTTTGACAGTTAAACATAAAATATTGTTTATGTAATAATTTTACTACAAAATTAAGTTAATGTTTTGTATAACATTTTCATAACTTAAATGTCTCATAATTTTAATGTCTTGTTTAACATTTCTATAACTCATTTTATTGTATAACCTCTTCATGGTACCTCTTGCTAAAGCCAGTAATTCCCTAGTATGCAACTGTTGATAGTTCATAATATTTTGCATTATTTATATCTGTATAATATCTGTACTGTGATCATTAGACCCATTACCATGCTTCTTTGTTAAATAAATTTATGTTCAAACTGCCACTCTGACTTTCAGTAATTTATCAACGCACACGGGAGGACAAATACAACAACCGTACCAAGAAAAGCTCACTGATACAAAACCAACACTTAGAGACTTGCTAACACAAGCACAAGTGTCCCCAAGTGTATTAAATAACCCCAAACCGCCTGTGTGACAATATTTAATAGCCAAGTTTTATTTGCTTTATTTGATAGGATTGTTCTACAATATTGACACTAGGTTGGGTATTTAAATTAACCCCATTCACAGACATGCTTATTAAACAGTCTTATGGCATGTATATGGTGTTATACCCAATAAAAATTCAAAGTGAATTACAGGTATTATAGTAACGCATGTACCTGGTATAAATAATGAGGTTTACATGTGCATAGACACGATTTGTAATTCCAATGTATCACAAGTGATGACCATCAGATGCATTAATCCATACAAGTGAAATTAAATAGTAAATGCTGGCCAGTTGTTATCATTATTCAAGCTTGAGAAATGTAGAAGCTGTGGACCTAAATAATATCTGGGCATACAACATTATTTGCACAAATTACTACAATACAGATAATGGTTATTTTGCAATACATTAGACACCGATATTTACCCAGCCTCCGTGGTCTGTGATCCACTGCGATAATTTGTCTTGAACATATGTGGAAACCCATTCATAGATCGAATCTACTAAATGTGCCATCTGTTTGACCATGCATTCTACTGCAATTGACCCTCCGAATACAAACAATGCAACAACTCTACCCCAGTTAATTCCTCCGTCTTTGAATAGTTCTTCTGCTACAGCCAAGAACGTGGAATATGCAAGATCTAATGTAATGTTCAGTTGCTGCACCATATCGGTGAATTCAGCTTCATACTTGGTTTCAAATTCATCTGCCAATTTCCTCATGGACAAGTGAACCTTGTTTGTGGTACCCAATGGAGGGCATCCCCTCCATTCTAAATTGCGTTTCGACAGACGATAGTTCAAATAATCCGCAACAAGATATCGCGTACTGACTGGATTCATATCAGTATGATTATTATTTACCACCCGATATCCATTTTGCTTAAAAAGACTCTGCATTCCGTTTAAAATATTTAGTTGTTTTATGAAACTACATCCGTGATTGCAAAGAGATGTTTACTTTATGCAAAATAACTCACAACGAAAACTTCAGAACCTATCCAATACCATACTATAAATAGATGGTAACACGTACACAACGCACCGATACGGCGATAGCTGACAAGTGTAAAATGCGGACATACTCTTTTATCAGCAATGCATATCGGGGATTATATTTAGCCATGACGCGAAATTTTAACATGGGATGGGCCTTCGTACAGTTGTTGATCCAGAAATAGAAGTATAGTTATTCTCCTATTTAGAATTGTGTTTCCTAAGGATTCCTGTCAATGATGCAAAAATAGTTTCACAGTGTTCAACGGTTGTATTGTGATGTAGATTTTCTGGAATTTACCAACTCTTTAAGCGATTCTTTTCTTTATCAGATTTCAAACCAGTATGTTCAAAATGTACTCTATTTCCGCAGTTACGCTGGCATATATATAATTTCTTCACACATATTTAAATAATTACGTTTTGTAACTAGTATACACCAAAATAATGGATGAGAATTGCTTCATGTACATTTGCATATTCATAGACTTCTGTAGAAGTTATGATTTTTGCTAATAAATCATTTTTGCAGCGTGATGCGCATTTCAAAACGGGACAGTAAACATTATGCACAAGTGTGGTTTACTTGTTAAACTTGTGGTGAGACGAGGAATACCGCAGGTGTTCAAACAAATCAAGATTAAAAAGTTCACCACAGGTATTTATGCCTTCGCAATCATTCAGGTAACCCTTATGAGGTCTGGACAACTCGTTAACCGTTTTATTTATAAACGATTTTGACATTACTATAAACGAGAGATGTTTGTTAAAGATGTATGCCCCCCAACTTGCAGCCTTTGTTCATCACAGAAATGTACTGTTTCTGAAAAATCTAAGCTGAGACATGTTAACCATTACCTTGATAGGAGTTCAAGACTGCTTTCAAAACAATATATTATTAATAAAAAATCGTGAAAATAAAAATCACACAATACATTCGTCCAGTTTTCAAAACAATATAATTTATTTTTGTTGATAACAAAATCGTGAAAATCTAATGGAAAGCAAGGGAGCTTACTGCAGAAGACGTTGCTATTAATGATGCAGGAGTATTGTCCCTTGGCACAATTAAGCAAAAGCGTAATGAATTTATTCAGTTTTTAAAACAATAATATTTTTGTTGATAATAAAATCATGAAAATCTATAATGACCACAATTTTACGAATTTTCTTACGAAAAATAATTCATTTGTATTTTATTTAATACAAATTTATTTAAGTTATACACATCTCTTCAATTAGCAACTTATGCAAGATAAACTATTGATGTCATTGTAAAATCTGTAAATTAGTATACGAGTAGCATAACTTGTGAGGGCTGGGCGAATATTGAGCTACTTTTTATATGGGCAATATTCGCTGTTTCAACGAATTTAGCCCTGTATACAAAGTAACACTAAATTCGTTGCACGTCTTATAAATAAGACTTGTATACGAGAAATACACACAAAATAAATTACAAATGTTTTGTTCAATATTGATCATTTCACTAAAATTCCAGTTAATGAGAGACCATGCTTTACCTATTAGTTGCATGTTGGATAATATACAACTACCAATATATAAGATTAACAAAATTTCTATTAGGAACGCAGTTAAAAGCATTGGGCCCATATTCAACAAAGTTTTAAATTCAGAGTATGGAAAAATCCACAACAATATAGCAGGGTTCTGGAAAGCAAGTCACACCGGCCACAAGTTAAGCCGGCCTAAAAAAAAGTCAAACCCGCCACAAAACAGTCAAACCGGCCTCACTCTGCGAGAAATACAGTTCAACTGGCCACAAAAAGTCCAAACCGGCCACACAAATTTTAACCGGCCACAAAATTCAACAACAATGCAAATTAAGGTTTGTACATAGTAAGGAGTGATCAGAAAATATTTTGAATATTTACAGGTAATTTATTTCTATAAACAAATTAAATAAGGATCTTTGTTACAATCATTTGTCCTTCGTTTGCAGAAGTGAAAATAACTCGGTTCATGAAAACATGGACAAAATACATATTGTGAACATTTACGAGGCTATCGATTACAGTATACAATACACAACAATACATAGTTTAATTGTATGGTATGTACATTTGTTAACAGCTTTACAGTTAATTAATATTTAATATCCCGATAAGCATTTGGTGTAAGTATAAAAAATAACAAAATCAATGTTTAATTGAAATTACTACTTTTAATATTTGCTTTTCGGCATTTTGAGTACTTGGTGTTTAAAACAAAAAGACAAGATGAGTTATTCAAATAGATTAGTAAAGCCAACGTATATTTTACTGACATAATAATTAAAAATTCGAATTACACATAAGATTGCCATTATCAGAAAACTCGCGATGTTATGACACCTTAACACCCTGATGTCTGGTGTACTGATATTGATCCTTTCAGTTATTGACTAATTCATTTACGCATCAACAACATATATTTTTAACTACTACAACAACAATAACAATAATAATTTATTAGATTTAAGCATACAATCGTGTTTTAGCCAGTTGTAAAATTTAACACATAGATAACAAAATATGTAAATAGGTCATGATCGAGGTTATCAAATTAAAAATTTAATATACAAACATGTGTAATTGTCTTATTAAAAATTATTCAAATAAGTTTTTCTACTATCTCCTTATGTAGGATTATATCTAAAAACAAGTTTTTTTCTGTTCTAAAAAAGATAATATTTTTCTTATTTCAATGACTTATGCAGACAGATGTGTTGATATATTAACACCTTTGCTTAAAATGAAATAATGATTTTGTTTCACACCGATGTGTTAAAGACACCTTCACATTTTGAAAAGATGTGATACATAGCCTAAACTTATGAATTTTAACTAAACTTAATATGTTCATTACTCGCTTACTGCATTGGAAAGTATCTCTTCTTCAAAAGATATCATCAAATAAAATACATTTATTTAATGCTAGTAGTGAAATATAGAAAAATATCAGTGAGATATATCCCTATATCACTCACAGTGAGGGACTACTTTTTGGGTCCCGATTTAATACAGTAAATGAAACAGACCGGCATCGATGCCGGGCTCAAAACTGTGAAATGATGTCATTATTTTGAAGTCATGACATTATGATTCCCGCGATATTTTCCAATAAAATGTAAAACAAAGGTTAATAAAGCATAAAATAAGAAAATTTACATATTTTCACTCGCGCACGTGCTCGTGAAAATATTAATTGTCTCCCTTTCCAGTGATGATATCACGCGTTATCACACCGAAAACAAACAAATATCCTCTATATACTGGAATCGTTCGTCAATCCAGTGACACAGTAGATAAAACTCGACACATATGCCAGCTACCAGAAAACGAAGTGAGTCCAAATAATATATTATTATTCACCAAATAAAAGTGAGGCCGGTTTGACTGTTTTTCTAATGACTGTGTGGCCGGTTTGGCATTTTTGTGGCCAGTTTAACTTGTGGCCGGTTTGACTGTAATTCAGGGTGCTGCACCCTACCCCTTGTTGGCTCCCCCTCACTGCCGCCTATATGGGTTGGAATATATTTTGATATTTTGTATATTTTAACAAATATTCAAAGACAAATGAAGAGGAGACCACAGCTACAATCTTTATTATTACCATTAAATGATTAAACAAGACCCTGTGTTCGATAAACACACATGCCCCCGGTTAGTGCTGGACAGCCCATTTGAATTATTCTAAGTCCAAATTAGGTCGAGCGGTCATATGTAACAACTGTGTAAATATCCAAGTGTTGTAGTAAGCGGTGTTGGTGCTAGACGAAACGGTAAAATCTACTTAACCTCGTCACGGACGGACGGACAGGACAATCACTATATAACTCCCGCATCAAGATGCCGGGGGCATAAAAAAACCTTAGCAGAGCAGACTGTAAGAAAATATCAAAGAACTGTTCCGGCTTTCCCTCTGCTCCTTTTAGCAGCCCCCTTTGCAGTCTCTTTCCCTACAAAGAGCACAGCTCTGGGGCCATATTCCAGAAGTGTCTTAAGTGTATCTTAAAGTATTCTCACTAAAGTTCCAATTTGTGTAAGGTAATATTTTTAAAACTACTAATAAATTAATGATTCCAATTACAATTTAGTAATGGTAGTAAATTATAAGTTGATAATTAGCGAAAATTTAGCAGAATTTCATCTATACATGGAATAAAATGCTTATGAAAAATGATGATTTTAAGGCTAAGGATAAGATTTCACTTTTAGATGTTTCTGGAAATGAGGGTAGAACCAGTACTTACAAAAGGGGATGGTAACCTAGTAACAATAGAATTCAGTTTCCATGATTTGATTTATTGACAGAATTGGGAGCTGAAAAAATGCAGCACAGTATTATTTTAAATGCACAAAAAATAAAATTCAAGTAGAAGATAATTAGAGATGACAGAACAAACTACATGTAAACACTCTGCCATAAAATGTTAACAAAATGGAAGAAAACAGTGTTACACACATAAATCTTACAAAAATGGTATAAAATAGAAGTAATATTTTAATTTAGCAACGGTTTAAATGGACCTGTTCACAGATTGTCGACTTGACAATTTTTCAACTTTTCGTCTCCGATTCCAAAACTAAAAGAGCAGTGTACACAATGGAGCAAAATAACAATACGGAACTTAACATATACTGTAAAAACTGTTTCGTTCATGAGTAATGATCAGTTGAAATTGATAAAATTATAAAGCTTTTGTAACACTAAACGATGGAATAATTTCGAGTGTTTCTGTTGTTTGCATTGACATTGTTGACAACACGTGGAACACTTACATAGAGTAAATAATGCAAGATGATAGACAGAAGTCGGAATGGCCTAGTGGGTAGGGCGATAGCCTTTTAATCCGGAGGTCCTAGGTTCGAACCCCGGCGGAACCATTTTTTTCTTTCTTTTTTTTTTCTTATTACTTTTCTTGTTACTTTAATTGAGCTTTTTAGTTCCGATGCTTAAATCTGTCAAGTTAGGACACTTTATGGCATACTAAAAAACAAGAAACGTGGAAATTCCCCGAAAACCCAATTTTTGGAACGAAATGCATAAAAGTCAGCACAATATTGAAAGAAAGTTCTGGGTGCCATATGCATTCCTAAGCGAGGTCTCGTTATAAGGTATTTATGTATGAAGTTTCATTAAAATATCGCAATGCGTTCTCAAATTATTGAGCAGAAACCGTTTTTGTATATTAAGTAACATTGACCGTGACCTTGATCTCACCCACCCCATATGCAATCCCAAGCGTGGTCTAGATACAAGGTATCAATGTATGAAGTTTCATTCAAATATCTTGAGAGGAAACCATTTTTCTATTTTTAGTAATGGATACCTTGACTCCACCCACCCTGTATTGAATCCCAAGCGAGGTCTCGATATGAGTTATCTATGTATGAAGTTTCATAAAAATATCTTGATGCATCGTCAAGTTATTGAGCGAAAACCGTTTTTCTATTTTTAGTAATAGTGACCTTGACCCCACCAACCACATATGCAATCCCAAGAGAAGTCCCAATATAAGGTATCAATGTTTGAAGTTTCATTAAAATATATTGATGTATTCTCAAGTTATTAAGCGGAAACCGTTTTCAATTTTTAGTAACTGTCACCTTGACCTTGACCACACCCACCCCATATGCAATCTCAAGCAAGGCTTCGATATACGGTACATATGTATGACGTTTCATTAATATATCTCAATGCGTTCTCAAGTTATTGAGCAGAAACCGTTTTTCTATTTTTAGTAATGCTGACCTAGACTTTGACCCCACCAACCCCATATGCAATCCCAAGCGAGGTCTTGATATATGGTATCTATGCATGAAGTTTCATTAAAATATCTTTATGGATTCTAAAGTTATTGAGCGTCAACTTGTTTTCTATTTTTAGTAACGGTGGCCGTTGCCTTGACCCCACCCCATATGCAATCCCAAGCAAGGTGTTGATATAAGGTATATATGTATGAAGTTTAATAAAAATATCTCGATGCGTTCTCAAGTTATTGAGCAGAAACCTTTTTTCTATTTTTAGTAACAGTGACCTTGACTTGAACCCACCTACCCCATATGCGATCCTAAGCGAGGTCTTGATATATGGTATCCATGTATGAAGTTTCATTAAAATATCTTTATGCATTCTAAAGATATTGAGCGGAAACAATTTTTTCTGTTATAAGTAACGGTGACCTTGACCCTGACCCCACCCACCCCATATGCAAACCCAAGCGAGGTCTCGATATAAGGTATCTATGTATGAAGTTTCATTAAAATATCTCGATGCCTTCTCAAGTTATTGAGTGGAAACCGTTTTTCTGTTTTTAGTAATGGTGACCTTGACCCTGACCCCACCCACTCCATATACAATCCCAAGCGAGGTCTCCATATAAGGTATCTATGTATGAAGTTTCACCAAAAAATATCTCGATGCGTTCTTAAGTTATTGAGTGGAAACCGTTTGTCTATTTTAAGCAACGGTGACCTTGACCTTGATCCCACCCACCCCATATGCAATCCCAAGCGAGGTCTCAATATAAGGTATCTATGTATGAAGTTTCTTTAAAATATCACAATGCCTTCTCAAGTTATTGAGCAGAAACCGTTTTTCTATTTTTAGTAATGGTGACCTTGACCCTACCCACCCCATATGCAATCCCAAGCGAGGTCTCAATATAAGGTATCTATGTATGAAGTTTCATTAAAATATCTCAATCCGTTCTCAAGTTAGAGAGCGGAAATGAAAAGTTGACGCTGCAACCCCGCCCGCCCGTCCGCCCTACGACATACCCCAATCTAATAACCAAAATTTTTCTTTGAAAATTTTTGTTAAAAATGCGAAAATCTGTGAACAAGTCCCTTTAAACCCTTGCTAGTATTTTCAAACCAAGGATGTGAGATGTTCGGATAAAACATTTTGAAAAATGTTCACACCTTTGGCAAGTAATGCTAGATTTCCTTCCACTCTGGCAAGTAATTCAACTGTGCTTAGGAAGTCTCATGGCTGCAAATGAGAAATGCCTTTGACAAAAATAACTTGCTTCATCTCATGGCATTCATATTGCTTGACACCATCGACAGTAAATTACAAACATAAACTAATAGCTGCTAATGCAAAACAAATATTTTCCAACCTGTAAAAGCCATTGCCAGACTTGATAAATTCCATGGTAACCAATGACATACTTGCTCCAAACCATGGCAGTTCATGACATACTTGCTCGAACCCATTACAGTTCATGATATAACTGCTTCAATCCATGGCAATTCATGATAAACTTTCTCCAACCCATAGCAGTTCCTGACAGACTTGCTCCAACCCATTGCAGTTCATGACATACTTGCTTCAGCTCATAGCAGTTCATGACATACTTGCTTCAACCCATGGCAGTCCATGAAAACTTGCAACAACCAATTAAAGTTCATGAAAACTTGCTCTAAACCATGGCATTTCATGACGGACTTGCTTCAAACCATGGCAGTTCATGAAAACTTGCTCTTACCCCTGGCAGTTCATGTAAACTTGCTCCAACCCATGGCAGTTCATGACAGACTAACTCCAACCAATGGCAGTTCATGACAGATTTGCTCCAATCCATGGCAGTTCATGAAAACTTGCTCTTACCCCTGGCAGTTCATGTAAACTTGCTCCAACCCATGGCAGTTCATGACAGACTAACTCCAACCAATGGCAGTCCATGACAGACTAACTCCAACCAATGGCAGTTCATGACAGATTTGCTCCAACCCATGGCAGTTCATGAAAACATGCTTAAACCAAAGGCAGTTCATGAAAACTTGCTCCAACCCATGGCAGTTCATGACAGACTTGCTCCAATCTAGGGCAGTTCATGAACACTTGCTCCAACTCATGGCAGTTCATGACAGACTTGTTCCAATCCATAGCAGTTCATGAAAACTTGCTCCAACTCATGGCATTTCATGAAAACTTGCTTCAATCCATGGCAATTCATTACAGACTTGCTCTAACTAATGGCAGTTCATTATGAAAACTTGCTTTAACCAATGGCAGCTCATGATAACTTGCTCCAACCCATGGCAGTTCATGACATACTTGCTCCAACCCATGGCAGTTCATGACAGACTTGCTCCAACCAATGGCAGTTCATGACAGACTTGCTCCAACCAATGGCAGTTCATGACAGACTTGCTCCAACCAATGGCAGTTCCTGAAAACTTGCTCCAAGCCATGGCAGTTCATGACAGACTTGCTCCAACCAATGGAGGCTCATGAAACTTGCTCCAACCAAGGCAGTTCATCACAGACTTGCTACAATGTATTGCAGTTCATGAAAACTTGCTCCAACTTATGACAGATCATGACAGACTTGCTCCAACCCATGGCAGATCATAACACACTTGCTCAAATCCATGGCAGTTTACCAGGTATGACAGACTTGCTCCAACACATGGCAGATCATGACATACCTGCTGAAATGCATGGCAGATCATGACAGACTTGCTTCAACCCATGGCAGTTCATGACAGACATGCTCCAACCCATGGTTGACATACTTGTTTCAACCCATGGTAGTTATTGACATACTTGCTTCAACCCATGGCAATTCACAACAGACTTGGTTCAACCAATGTCACTTGATGACAGACTTGCTCCAACCCATGGCAGTTCATGACGTACTTGTTGCAATCCATGGCAGATCATGACATATTTGCTTCAACCGTTGGCAGATAATAACAAACTTGCTTAAGACTGGTGTAGATCACAGCAGATATGATCCAACTCCTGCTAGGAAAGGTTGGACTTATTATTCACCATAAGACTTGAAAATAATCTGCAAGAAAAGTCATACATATGTGCGCTTTATGTTGAATCATTCAATAACTGTAGTAAAAAATCCAGACACTCCTGACCTCTTTGACACACGTAAACTAAACTGCAAATTTTGGAATTTGTATTTTCTATTGATTGAACACAGTTGTCAGCAAATAAAGGGCCCATTGGAACGATAGACACTTTACTGCAATGATAACTACATGCCATTCTGTGACTGAAAAATTGCACAAAAACTGTAGCACCTGATCTATGTCATTTTCATTTCATGGAACACTAATGTGATGTTCATAAACATAATATTATATTTTAAGTATATAAATAGTAATAGGCATAATCTGGAACAAGTTTAGAGTATATAATACATGAATGCCATACTTTATCAGTAAATCAAACTACTGATATGATCTAACAACAACAACGAATCTTAATTCAAGTGCCAGCACACATTAAATATAATGTAACATTCCAGCACATGAGGTAGAATTTGAAAACATTATAAACAACAGTATCACTTGTAGTGTCCAACTCAAACATATCCACTCTCACAATTGCGGTAAATAAACGGCTGCAGTTCTTTTTCATCGTCAACGGTGGCCTGTCTGGCAGCAGGTTTGTTAGCACAGCCGTTCTGCAACTCAATCTCTTCCTCTTCCTTTCCTTTCTCTTTCTGGGTATCTGCAGCAGATGAAAGAAAAAGTGCAAATGGAATTTGCAACAGACACAAAAAAAATGCAAAAGGAATCTGCAGTAGACAACATGTTAAAGCACAGCAGACAACATATGAAATGAATATGATGATAACAAATAATGCAAACTTATCTTGTAGCACAAGAGACAAAAATGCAACAGGATTTTGTAGCAGAGACACAAACAAGTTAAACAATATTTGAAGCAGATGAAATACAAAATGCACCAGTAATCGTCAGATGACACAAAAAATAAATGCAATTAATAAAATTATAAAAATGAACCAGCCTACCATTGTCACAAAATATGCAAGTCAAGAACTGTTTTGGGGTAAAGAGTGCTTTTTGGGGGTAAAGATTCAAAGAATAAATGGAAACAATTAATTAACAAGCTTCTGTGTTTGATAAACACACATGCCCCCGGTTGGTGCAGAGTAGCCCATTTCTTAGTCCAAATTAGGTCAAGGTCAAAGTGAGGTTGAGTGATATGGGTGGATTGGGAACGGTCATAAGTAAAAACTGTGTAAATAAGTGTTGTAGTAAGCGGTGTTGGTGCTAGACGAAACGGTAAAATCTAGTTAACCAAGAAATGGCACTTTTGAATTATTACAAGTCCAAATTAGTTCAAGGTCAAGGTCAAAGTGAGATTGGGTGATATGGGTGGAGCTGGGATGGTCATAATCAACAACTGTGTAAGTATCCAACAAGTGTTGTAACAAGCAGTGTTGGTGCTAGACAAAATGGTAAAATCTAGTTAACCAAGAAACAGCCCATTTGAACTATTCTTAGTGCAAATTAGGTCAAGGTCAAAGTGAGGTTGGGTGATATGGGTGGATAGGGAATGGTCATAAGTAACAACTGTGTAAATATCCAAGTGTTGTAGTAAGCGGTGTTGGTGCAAGACGTAAAATCTACTTAACCTTGTCACGGACGGAAGGACCATCACTATATGCCTCCCGCATCAAGATGCCGGGGGCATAAAAAATGGGTAAGGCAGAGTTATGTTTTTTGCTCATTTCATCTCAATGTCGTCTCTGTGGGGCAATTTGAGGTATCAAAAATATCCCATCTGTAACCTTAAATCGAGACAAAAAATAGTCAAGCGGGATAATTAAAACTTTGGGGTAATTATGAGTTATGGTTCTTGTATGCTTCACTTCCTCATCTCATGATGATGATCACTGAGCCCACTTACTAGTATTTGAAATTCTCTCCATGGAAGAAAAAATTATACCCTGGACAAATATTTGACCTTTAATTGTGACCTTGACCTTGGACCTTAGGGATGTGGTTCTGGTGCACAACACAGCGTCTCATAATGCTTATCACTTCTGCCAAGTTATTTGGAAATTTCCAAGCTGGACAAAATTATACTCATGACAAAGTCTATGGATTTTTTTTTCTGTTATTTGAGGGCCCTGCTTCTTATGCGCGACAAACCATCTCATCACGGTGATCGTTTTTGCTAACTTACTTGAAAATTCTTTTCTATGCATGACTATATGATATTCTCAACAAATGTCTGACTTTTGACCTTGAAGTGTGACCTTCACTTTGGACCTAGAACCTGGTTCTTGTGTGAGACAAATCGTCTCATAATGCTTACCATTTCTGACTTATTAAAGTTATTTAAAAATTATTTCCATGCTGGACAAAATTGGGCTCTAACAAGTCTAAGGAATGATTTGTATGTTTATATACAAATATATTTGACCTTTGAACATGATTTGTAATCTTGACCTTGGACCTGGTTCTTGTGCGCTAGACGTTAACTCTCCATGCTCATCACTTCTGACAAGTTACTTGAAAATCTGTCCATGCTGGACAAAGTTATGCTCCAAACAAACATTGTAAACACCGTAAGCAAGTTATGTTATTGCAACACCTTATCATTTAGCAATTAAATACACACAGTATAATATGAAGACACATTAATACCCATACCACTGTCACAGTAATTATTGAATCAAAGTGGTGTAATAAATATGGTTTCTGCTTTTTGATTGGGTGATTATAATTAATTCTCTTCTTTGGAAGTGTGCAAAAATCTTTCACAAAAGACACCAAGTACCGGTTGTAACAAGTACAGAAATTTTAATGTGTCTCAATAAGCATCTGGCTTTTGACACAGTCATGCTGAAATAAATAGGTTTAAATTCATTTACAAACATGACTGAAATAAAATTACGTCTATAATCTAGATGTCAACGCCAATTTAGTAAATAATTGCACTGTATTCGAATGGGAAAGTAGACTGCCGTTACTGCGCTAATATTTATTTAGCGCTGAATAATATTTATTGGAATATTCGTTTTCAAGGTCAATCGTATATTCAAATACCTATTCTGGAATTTGTTGACACCTCATAACTTTAAAAAAAACTACAGTAACCTTCTTGTAATGCCTTACCCTTTAGCGACTCACATTGTGTGCGGAGATAATCTGTACGGAGACCGTACTTGTTACGATGTGGCAGGAAACCAAGGACCTCGAAATGGCATTTGATCTGGTTCCGAACCTAGCATATGTAAAACACATGGACAACATATAAATTTGAAAATATGCAAAACACATGGGAAACGTATGATTTCGAGAATATTCAAAACACATGAGAAACATGTAAAACACATGGGAAACACATGACTGTGAGAATATGTAAAACACATGGGAAACACGTGATTTGGAGAATATGTAAAACACATGATTTTGAGAATATGTAAAACACATGAACAACACATGATTTTGAGAATATGTAAAACACATGGGAAACACATGATTTTGAGAATATGTTAAACACATGGGAAACACATGATTTGGAGAATATGTAAAACAAATGGGAAACATATGATTTGGAGAATATGTAAAACACATGGAAAAAAAACACATGATTTGGAGAATATGCAAAACACACATTTGGAGAATAAATAAAACACATGGATAACACATGATTTGGAGAATATGTAAAACACATGGGAAACACATAATCTGGAGAATATGTAAAACACATAGGAAACACATGATTTGGAGAATATGTAAAACACATGGGAAACATATGATTTCGAGAATAAATAAAACACATGGGAAATACATTATTTGGAGAATATGTAAAACACATGATTTGGAGAATATGTAAAACACATGGACAACGCAAGATTTGAGAATATACAAAACACATGGAAAACATATGAGTTCGAGAATATGTTAAACAATTGGACAACACATGACTTCAAGAATGTTCAAAACACATGGGAAACATATGACTTCGAGAATATGCAATACACATTGGCAACATAATCATGATTTCGGGAATATGCAAAACGTGGTAAACACATAATTTCTAGACAAAATTGCAACAATCTTGCATGTATATGATATACAGTTAAATGTATACATGTAACAGTGTAGAAATAGTTGTTATTACTACTGTAGACATAAGGGCCTGTATTCACAAAGCTCCTTAAGTAAATTCCTTAAATTAATAAAATTCCTTAAGTCTCTGGCAGTTTCGTGTATAGGTCTTTTAACATTAAAATGTTGTAAACTTGTAAATATTGCTTATATGTTTAATACTGCAGCCTTCTTTGTACAGAAATCATTGAATTTCACATAGAAAGTTTGATCTGAAATTTCCACTTAAGTACAACTTAAGTTAAGATTTCCCTTAGGAGCTTTGTGATTACCAGCCCAGGGCCCATTACTACTTAAGTTCTCAATCTCAAACTTAGTTTCACCTTAAAATACTGGCCAATGAAATTCAAGACTGATATGTAACAACCAGTTTCGTTGGTCAGTACATATTTTGAGAATGTTTGAGATTGATAACTTATTTAGTGGTCTGGCCTAATACAAGCATTGACAAAATTCTCACAATAAAATGCCTGGTGCCATGCATTCATGGACACATCTTCAAGACAATGAAAACCATTCAAGACACACATTGTGTTAAATAAAAGAGAGGGCCATGATGGCCCTAGGTCGCTCACCTGAGTTTAAGGCATCATAATGGCTTATAACAAGAGGGCCAAATGGCACTAAACCACTTACATGAGTATAAAGATCTGGGCCTTGCAGTTTCAGGAGAAGATTTTAATAGTCTATATAAAACATGTGACCCACAGGGCATGGCCACTTTATACCCCAGGGGCATAATTTGAAAATATTTGTAGAGGACCACTATACAATGTTACATACAAAATATGAAACCTCTGGGCCTTGCAGTTTCAGAGAAGATTTGTAAATTCCACTTTCCATATAAGTCTTTACAAACCATGTGAATCCGGGGGGTGGCTAGGTTTGACCCAGTGGCATAACTTGAACAACCTTTGTAGAAGACCAATATAAGATGTTACATACCAATTACAAAACCTCTGGGCCTAAAGGTTTCAGAGAAGAAACTTTTTAAAGTCATTTTGTCATTTAAGTCTATACAAACCATGTGACCCCCCGGGGTGTGGCCTCTTTTTACCCAAGGGGCATAATTTGAACATTCTTTGTAGAGGACCGCTATACAATGTTACATACCAAATATAAAACCTGTGAGCCTTGCATTTGCAGAGGAGATTTTTAAAGTCCACTTGCAATATATAAGTCTATAGAAACCATGTGACCCCCAGGGCATGGCCAGGTTTGACCCCAGGGGCATAATTTGAACAATCCTTGTAGAGGATCACTATACAATGTTACATACCAAATACAAAACCTATCGGCGTTGCAGTTTCACAGTAGAAGATTTTCAGTCATTTTGCTATTTTAGTCTATATTAATTATGTGACCCCTGGGGCGTGGCCACTTTTTACCCCAGGGGCATTATTTCAACAATCTTTGTAGAGGACCACTATACAACGTTACATACAAATTATGAAACCCCTGGGCCTTGCAGAAGATTTTTAAAGTTCACATATAAGTCTAAAGAAACCATGACCAGGTATGATCCCAGGGGCATAATTTAAATAATCTTTGTAGAGGATCACTTTACCATGTTACATACCAAATATGAAAACGTCGGACATTGCAGTTTCAGAAGAGAAGTCATTCTGCTATTTAAGTCTATAATAATAAACCCTGTGACCACAGGGGCGTGGCCAGTCTGACCGCAGGAGCATAATTTGAACAGAGGACCACAATACAATGTTACATACCAAATACTAAATCACTGGGCCTTGCAGTTTCAGAGGACAAGATTTTTGAAATCATTTTGTTATTTAAGTCTATATAAACAATGTGACCCCCGGGGCGTGGCCAGTTTTGACCCCAGGGGCATCATTTGAACAAGCTTTGTAGTGTACCACTATACAATGTTACATACCAAATATAAAACCACTGGGCCTCAGTGTTTCAGAGGAGAAGATTTTTGCAGTAATTTTGCTATTTAAGTCCATATAAACAATGTGACCCCCAGGGCGTGGCCAGTTTTGATCCCAGGGGCATCATTTGAACAATCTTTGTAGAGGACCACTAGAGGATGCCACATACCAAATATGAAACCACTGGGCCTTGCGGTTTCAGAGGAGAAGATTTTTGAAGTAATTTTGCTATTTAAGTCCATATAAACAATGTGACTTCCAGGGCGTGGCCAGTTTTGACACCAAGGCATCATTTGAACAATCTTTGTAGAGGACCCCTACAGTATTACCAACCAAATACCAAACCTCTGGGCCTTGCTGTTTCAGAGAAGAAAATGTTCAAAGTCATTAAGCTACTTAAGTCTATATAAATCATGTGACCCCCAGGGCGTGGCCAGTTTTTACCCCAGGGTCAATGTTACATACCAAATATGAAACCTCTGGGCCTTGCGGTTTCGGAGGAGAATATTTTTAAAAGTCATTTTGCTATTTAAGTCTAAATAAACCATGTGACCCCCGGGGCGTGGCCAGTTTTGACCCCAGGGTCATCATTCTAACAATCTTTGTAGAGGACCACTATATAATGTTAACACCAAATATAAAACCACTGGGCCTCGGTGTTTCAGAGGAGATTTTTAAAGTCATTTTGTTATTTAAGTCTATATAAATTTTTGACCCCCTGGGCATGGCCAGTTTTGACCCCAGGGTCATCATTTGAACAATCTTTGTAGAGGACCACTATATAATTTTACACACCAAATATAAAACCACTGGGCCTCAGTGTTTTAGGGGAGAAGATTTTTAAAGTCATTTTGTTATTTAAGTCTACATAACTTTTGACCCCCTGGGCGTGGCCAGTATTGACCAAAGGTTCATCATTTGAACAAGCTTTGTAGTGGACCGCAATACAATGTTACATACCAAATATAAAACCACTGGGCCTCAGTGTTTCAGAGGAGCAGATTTTTGCTGTAATTTTGCTATTTAAGTCCATATAAACAATGTGACCCCCAGGGCATGGCCAGTTTTGACCCCAGGGGCATTATTTGAACAATCTTTGTAGAGGACCACTAGAGGATGCCACATACCAAATATGAAACCACTGGGCCTTGCGGTTTCAGAGGAGAAGATTTTTGAAGTAATTTTGCTATTTAAGTCCATATAAACAATATGACCCCCAGGGCGAGGCCAGTTTTGACACCAGGGCATCATTTGAACAATCTTTGTAGAGGACCCCTATACAGTATTACCAACCAAATACCAAAACTCTGGGCCATGCTGTTTCAGAGAAGACAATTTTCAAAGTCATTAAGCTACTTAAGTCCATATAAATCATGTGACCCCTGGGGCAAGGCCAGTTTTGACCCCAGGGGCATCATTTTAACAATCTTTGTAGAGGACCACTATGCAATGTTACATACCAAATATATAACCTCTGTGCCGTGCGGTTTCAGAGGAGAAGATTTTTAAAAGTCATTTTGCTATTTAAGTCTAAATAAACCATGTGACCCCCGGGGCATGTCCAGTTTTGACCCCAGGGTCATCATTTGAACAATCTTTCTAGAGGACCACTATATAATGTTACACACCAAATACAAACCACTGGGCCTCAGTGTTTCAGAGGAGAAGATTTTTAAAGTCATTTTGTTATTTAAGTCCATATAAACAATGTGACACTCGAGGCGTGGCCAGTTTAGACTTTGGGGCATCATTGGAACAATCTTTGTAGAGGAACACTATGCAATGTTACATACCAAATATAAAACCACTGGACCTCAGTGTTTCAGAGGAGAAGATTTTTGCAGTAATTTTGGTATTTAAATCCAAATAAACAATGTGACCCCCGGGGCGTGGCCATTTTTGACCCCAGGGGCATCATTTGAACAATCTTTGTAGAGGACCACTAGAGGATGCCACATACCAAATATGAAACCACTGGGCCTGGTGGTTTCAGGAGAAGATTTTTGAATTAATTTTGCTATTTAAGTCCATATAAACAATGTGACCTCCAGGGCGTGGCCAGTTTTGACACCAAGGCATCATTTGAACAATCTTTGAAGAGGACCACTAGAGGATGCCACATACCAAATATGAAACCACTGGGACTTGCGTTTTCAGAGGAGAAGATTTTTGAAGTAATTTTGCTATTTAAGTCCATATAAACAATGTGACCCCCAGGGCGAGGCCAGTTTTGACACCAGGGCATCATTTGAACAATCTTTGTAGAGGACCCCTATACAGTATTACCAACCAAATACCAAAACTCTGGGCCATGCTGTTTCAGAGAAGACAATTTTCAAAGTCATTAAGCTACTTAAGTCTATATAAATCATGTGACCCCCGGGGCGAGGCCAGTTTTGACCCCAGGGGCATCATTTTAACAATCTTTGTAGAGGACCACTATGCAATGTTACATACCAAATATATAACCTCTGTGCCGTGCGGTTTCAGAGGAGAAGATTTTTAAAAGTCATTTTGCTATATAAGTCTAAATAAACCATGTGACCCCCAGGGCGTGTCCAGTTTTGACCCCAGGGTCATCATTTGAACAATCTTTGTAGAGGACCACTATATAATGTTACACACCAAATACAAACCACTGGGCCTCAGTGTTTTCAGAGGAGAAGATTTTTAAAGTCATTTTGTTATTTAAGTCCATATAAACAATGTGACACTCGGGGCGTGGCCAGTTTAGACTTTGGGGCCTCATTGGAACAATCTTTGTAGAGGAACACTATACAATGTTACATACCAAATATAAAACCACTGGGCCTCAGTGTTTCAGAGGAGAAGATTTTTGCAGTAATTTTGGTATTTAAATCCAAATAAACAATGTGACCCCCGGGGCGTGGCCAGTTTTCACCCCAGGGTCATCATTTGAACAATCTTTGTAGAGGACCACTATATAATGTTACACACCAAATACAAACCACTGGGCCTCAGTGTTTTCAGAGGAGAAGATTTTTAAAGTCATTTTGTTATTTAAGTCCATATAAACAATGTGACACTCGGGGCGTGGCCAGTTTAGACTTTGGGGCATCATTGGAACAATCTTTGTAGAGGAACACTATACAATGTTGCATACCAAATATAAAACCACTGGGACTCAGTGTTTCAGAGGAGAAGATTTTTGCAGTAGTTTTGGTATTTGAATCCAAATAAACAATGTGACCCCCGGGGCGTGGCCAGTTTTGACCCCAGGGGCATCATTTGAACAATCTTTGTAGAGGACCACTAGAGGATGCCACGTACCAAATATGAAACCACTGGGCCTTGTGGTTTCAGGAGATTTTTGAATTAATTTTGCTACTTAAGTCCATATAAACAATGTGACCTCCAGGGCGTGGCCAGTTATGACACCAAGGCATCATTTGAACACTCTTTGAAGAGGACCCCTATACAATGTTACCAACCAAATACCAAACCTCTGGGCCTTGCTGTTTCAGAGAAGACAATTTTCAAAGTCATTAAGCTACTAAAGTCTATATAAATCATGTGACCCCCGGGGCATGGCCAGTTTTTACCCCAGGGGCATCATTTGAACAATCTTTGTAGAGGACCAATATGCAATAATACATACCAAATATGAAACCTCTAGGCCTTGCGGTTTCAGAGGAGACTATTTTTGCAGTAATTTTGCTATTTAAGTCTATATAATCCATGTGACCCCCGGGGCGTGGCCAGTTTTGACCCCATGGGTACTATTTGAACAATCTTTGTAGAGGACCCCTATACAATGTTACCAACCAAATACCAAACCTCTGGGCCTTGCGGTTTGGGAGAAGAAAATTTTCAAAGTCATTTAGCTATTTAAAGTCTTTATAATCCATGTGACCATCGGGGTGTGTCGATTTTTAACCCCAGGGGCATCATTTGAACAATCTTTGTAGAGGACTACTATGCAATGTAACATACCAAATATGAAACCTCTGGGCCTTGTGGTTTCAGAGAGAAGATTTTTTAAAGTCATTTTGCTATTTAAGTCTATATAAACCATGTGACCCCCGGGGCGTAGCCAGTTTTGACCTCAGGGCCATCATTTGAACAATCTTTGTAGAGGACCACTAGAGGAGGCAACATACCAAATATGAAACCACTAGGCTTTGCGGTTTCAGAGGAGAAGATTTTTGCAGTAATTTTGATATTTAAGTCTATATAAACAAGAGGGCCAAATGGCCCTGGGTCGCTCACCTGGGTTTCATTAGTTGAACATTTCCCATGTGTTAGATTTTTATACGGATATGGATATACTGATACGGACTGAAGGAAATGCAGCCTTAATCATCATGGTTTGAAAAACTTAAGTGACAACAGACATTCAAAATTTGGAAGTACATATGGAAATTGAAGCTTTTTCTTCAATTTGACCTGGTGACCTAGTTTTTGACCCCACATGACTCAGATTCAAACTCGGCTGAGAAACCATTAAGACAAATGTTCTGACCAAGGTTTCATGAAGATTGGGCAACAAATGTGACTTTTAGAGTTTTCACAAGCTTTTTCTTCAATTTGAACTAGTGACCTAGTTTTTTACCCCACATGACCCAGATTCGAACTCGGCCGAGATATCCTTGGGACAAATGTTCTGACCAAGTTTCATGAAGATTGGGCAAAAAATGTAACTTATAGAGTGTTAACAAGCTTTTTCATCAATCTGACCTAGTGACCTAGTTTTTCACCCCACATGACCCAGATTCAAACTCGGCTGAGATATAGTAAGACAAATGTTCTGACCACATTTTATGAAGATTGGGCAAACAATGTGACTTCTAGAGTGTTAACAAGCTTTTTCTTAAATTTGACCTAGTGGCCTAGTTTTTGAACCCACATGACCCAGATTCAAACTCGGCCGAGATATCATTGGGACAAATGTTCTGACCAATTTTCATTAAGATTGGGCAAAAAATGTGACTTCTAGAGTGTTAACAAGCTTTTTCTTCAATTCGACCTAGTGACCTAGTTTTTGACCCCACATGACCCAGATTCGAACTCGATTGAGATATCATTGGGCCAAATGTTCTGACCAAGTTTCATGACAATTGGCAAAAAATGTGACTTCGAGAGTATTAACAAGCTTTTTCTTCAATTCGACCTAGTGACCTAGTTTTTCACCCCACATGACCCAGATTTGAACTCGGCCGAGGTATCATTGGGACAAATGTTCTGAACAAGCTTCATGAAGATTGGGCAAAAAATGTGACTTCAAGAGTGTTCACAAGCTTTTCCTATAGCCATATAAGGAACCCCCCCCCTGGCGGCCATGTTTTTAACCGACCCGGAACCATTTTTGAACTCGGCCGAGGTATCATTGGAACAAATGTTCTGACGAAGCTTCATACTGATTAGGAAAAAAAGCTTTTTCTATAGCCATATAAGGAAAACTGTCCCGCCCCCTGGCAGCCATGTTTTTCAATGGTGCGGAACCATTTTCGAACTCGGCCGAGATATCATAAGAACAAAGGTTCTGAGCAAGTTTTATGTTGATTGGGCAAACATTTTGACTTCTAGAGTGTTCACAAGCTTTTTCTATAGCCATATAAGGAAAACTGCCCAGACCCCTGGCGGCCATGTTTTTCAACGGATCGGAACTATTTTCGAAATTGGCCAAGATATCATTAGAACAAATGTTCTGAGCCAGTTTCATGTTGAATGGTCAAAAATGTTGACTTCTAGAGTGTTCACAAGCTATTTCTTTAATTTGACCTAGTGGCCTACTTTTTGAACCCACATGACCCAGTTTCAAACTTGTCCGATATATTATTGGGACAAATGTTCTGAGCAAGTTTCATGAAGATTGGGCATCAAATGGAGCCTCTAGAGTGTTCACAAGGTAAATGTTGACGATTAACGATGGACAACAAGCGATCACAAAAGCTCACCATGAGCATGTTGTGTTCAGGTGAGCTAACAATGTGACCCCCAGGGCGTGGCCAGTGTTGACCATAGCGGTATCATTTTGAACAATCTTTGTAGAGGACCCCTATACAATGTTACCAACCAAATACCAAACCTCTGGGCCTTGCGGTTTGGGAGAAGAAAATTTTCAAAGTCATTTAGCTATTTAAAGTCTTTATAATCCATGTGACCATCGGGGTGTGTCGATTTTTAACCCCAGGGGCATCATTTGAACAATCTTTGTAGAGGACTACTATGCAATGTAACATACCAAATATGAAACCTCTGGGCCTTGTGGTTTCAGAGAGAAGATTTTTTAAAGTCATTTTGCTATTTAAGTCTATATAAACCATGTGACCCCCGGGGCGTAGCCAGTTTTGACCTCAGGGCCATCATTTGAACAATCTTTGTAGAGGACCACTAGAGGAGGCAACATACCAAATATGAAACCACTAGGCTTTGCGGTTTCAGAGGAGAAGATTTTTGCAGTAATTTTGATATTTAAGTCTATATAAACAAGAGGGCCAAATGGCCCTGGGTCGCTCACCTGGGTTTCATTAGTTGAACATTTCCCATGTGTTAGATTTTTATACGGATATGGATATACTGATACGGACTGAAGGAAATGCAGCCTTAATCATCATGGTTTGAAAAACTTAAGTGACAACAGACATTCAAAATTTGGAAGTACATATGGAAATTGAAGCTTTTTCTTCAATTTGACCTGGTGACCTAGTTTTTGACCCCACATGACTCAGATTCAAACTCGGCTGAGAAACCATTAAGACAAATGTTCTGACCAAGGTTTCATGAAGATTGGGCAACAAATGTGACTTTTAGAGTTTTCACAAGCTTTTTCTTCAATTTGAACTAGTGACCTAGTTTTTTACCCCACATGACCCAGATTCGAACTCGGCCGAGATATCCTTGGGACAAATGTTCTGACCAAGTTTCATGAAGATTGGGCAAAAAATGTAACTTATAGAGTGTTAACAAGCTTTTTCATCAATCTGACCTAGTGACCTAGTTTTTCACCCCACATGACCCAGATTCAAACTCGGCTGAGATATAGTAAGACAAATGTTCTGACCACATTTTATGAAGATTGGGCAAACAATGTGACTTCTAGAGTGTTAACAAGCTTTTTCTTAAATTTGACCTAGTGGCCTAGTTTTTGAACCCACATGACCCAGATTCAAACTCGGCCGAGATATCATTGGGACAAATGTTCTGACCAATTTTCATTAAGATTGGGCAAAAAATGTGACTTCTAGAGTGTTAACAAGCTTTTTCTTCAATTCGACCTAGTGACCTAGTTTTTGACCCCACATGACCCAGATTCGAACTCGATTGAGATATCATTGGGCCAAATGTTCTGACCAAGTTTCATGACAATTGGCAAAAAATGTGACTTCGAGAGTATTAACAAGCTTTTTCTTCAATTCGACCTAGTGACCTAGTTTTTCACCCCACATGACCCAGATTTGAACTCGGCCGAGGTATCATTGGGACAAATGTTCTGAACAAGCTTCATGAAGATTGGGCAAAAAATGTGACTTCAAGAGTGTTCACAAGCTTTTCCTATAGCCATATAAGGAACCCCCCCCCTGGCGGCCATGTTTTTAACCGACCCGGAACCATTTTTGAACTCGGCCGAGGTATCATTGGAACAAATGTTCTGACGAAGCTTCATACTGATTAGGAAAAAAAGCTTTTTCTATAGCCATATAAGGAAAACTGTCCCGCCCCCTGGCAGCCATGTTTTTCAATGGTGCGGAACCATTTTCGAACTCGGCCGAGATATCATAAGAACAAAGGTTCTGAGCAAGTTTTATGTTGATTGGGCAAACATTTTGACTTCTAGAGTGTTCACAAGCTTTTTCTATAGCCATATAAGGAAAACTGCCCAGACCCCTGGCGGCCATGTTTTTCAACGGATCGGAACTATTTTCGAAATTGGCCAAGATATCATTAGAACAAATGTTCTGAGCCAGTTTCATGTTGAATGGTCAAAAATGTTGACTTCTAGAGTGTTCACAAGCTATTTCTTTAATTTGACCTAGTGGCCTACTTTTTGAACCCACATGACCCAGTTTCAAACTTGTCCGATATATTATTGGGACAAATGTTCTGAGCAAGTTTCATGAAGATTGGGCATCAAATGGAGCCTCTAGAGTGTTCACAAGGTAAATGTTGACGATTAACGATGGACAACAAGCGATCACAAAAGCTCACCATGAGCATGTTGTGTTCAGGTGAGCTAACAATGTGACCCCCAGGGCGTGGCCAGTGTTGACCATAGCGGTATCATTTTGAACAATCTTTGTAGAGGACAACTATACAATGCTACCAACCAAATACCAAACCTCTGGGCCTTGCGGTTTCAGAGAAGAATTTCAAAGTCATTTAGCTATTTAAGTCTACATAAACCATGTGACCCAAGGGGCGTGGCCAGTTTTGACCCCAGGGGCATCATTTGAACAATCTTTGTAGAGGAACACTATGCAATGTTACATACCAAATATGAAACTTATGGGCCTTGCGGTTTCAGAGAAGATTTTTTAAGTCATTTTGCTATTTAAGTCTATATAAACAATTTGATCCCCGGGGCCTGGCCAGTTTTGAGCATCATTTGAACAATCTTTGTTGAGACCACTAGAGGATGCCACAAACCAAATACGAAATCAATGGGCTTTGCGGTTTCAAAGGAGAAGATTTTAAAAATAATTATTCTATTTAAGTCTATATAAACAATGTGACCCCCGGGGCGTGGCCAGTTTTGACCCTGGGGTATCATTTGAACAATCTTTGCAGAGGACCACTAAACAATGTTACCAACCAAATACCAAACCTCTAGGCCTAGCGGTTTCAGAGAAGAAGTCATTTAGCTATTTAAGTCTATATAAACCATGTGATCCACGGAGCGTGGCCCGTTTTGACCCCAGGGGCATCATTTGAACAATCTTTGTAGAGGACCACTAGAAGATGCCAAATACCAAATATGAAAGCTCTAAGCGATGCAGATTCAGAGAAGATTTTAAAGTTTTTACTTTTTAAATCTATTTTTAGCTCTGGTGACCTACATATGCAGCGGACCGAAACGATTTGAACAATTTTGGAATAGGGTCACCCAAGGATCATTCCTGTGAAGTTTGATAAAAATCTGCCCAGCGGTTTAGGAGATGTTGTTTGAATGAAAATTTTGACGCACGACACACGACGGACAAAAGCTCACCATGAGCACGTTGC
This sequence comes from Congeria kusceri, assembly GCA_027627225.1. Classification (NCBI taxonomy): domain Eukaryota; kingdom Metazoa; phylum Mollusca; class Bivalvia; order Myida; family Dreissenidae; genus Congeria; species Congeria kusceri. Next base: position 14,204,698 of record CM051038.1, read on the forward strand.
GCTCAGGTGAGCTAATAAACCATTGACCCCCGGGGTGCAGCCAGTTTTGACCCCAGGGGCATAATTTGAACAGTCTTAGTAGAGGACCACTATACAATGTTACATACCAAATAAGAAACCTCTGGGCCTTGCGTTTTTTTAGGAGAAGATTTTTAAAGTCATTTTGCTCTTCAAGTGTATATAAATCATGTGACCCCCGGGGCGTGGGCAGTTTTGACCCCAGGGGCATAAATCGAACAGTACTTGTAGAGGACCACTATAGGATGTTATATACCAAATATGAAACCTCTGGGCCTTGAGGTTTCAGATAAGAAGATTTTTAAAGACATTTTGCTATTTAAGTTTATGTAAACCATGTGACCCCCGGGGCTTGGCCAGTTTTGACCCCAGGTGCATTATTTGAACAATCTTTGAAGAGGACCAGTATAGGATGTTACATACCAAATATGAAGCCTTTGGGCCTTGTGGTTTCACAGGAGAAGATTTTTTAAGTCATTTTGCTATATATTCTATATAAACCATGTGACCCTCAGGGCGTGGCCAGTTTTGACCCCAGGGGCATAATTTGAACAAACTTTGTAAAGAACCACTAAAGGATGTTACATACCAAATATGAAGCCTATGGGCCTTGCAGTTTCAGAGGAGAAGATTTTTAAAGTCATTTTTCAATGACAGGGGCATAATATGAAGAATCTTTGTAGAGGACCAGTATTGGATGTTACATACCAAATATGAAAGCTCTGGGCCTTGTGGTTTCAGAGCAGAAGATTTTTAAAGTCATTTTGCTGTATATTCTATATAAACCATGTGACCCCTGGGGCATGGCCTGTTTTGACCCTAAGGGCATTATTTGAACCACTATAGGATGTTAAATACTAAATATGAAAACTCTGGGCCCTGCGGTTTCAGAAAAAGATTTTTCAAGTTTACACATTTAAAATCTATTTTTAGCTCTGGTGACCTACATATGCAGCGGACCGTAACGATTTGAACAACTTTGAAAGAGAGTCACCCAATGATAATTCCTGTGAAATTTGGTGAAAATCTGCCAAGTGGTTTAGGAAGAGATGTTGTTTGAATGAAAAGTTGACGACGGACGCACGCACAGACGACGGATAACGGTCGATCACAAAAGCTCACCATGAGCAATTTGTGCTCAGGTGAGCTAAAAAGTATGGAAAATTGTATTCATGGAAAGTCTGGTCATAACTGGGATTGTCACCCTTATAAAATTAACAGGACAGGAATAAACTGACTAGGGACTGGATGGGTAACTGGGTACCCATGGGGTGGTTAAGCTTTGGTGGGTACCCGGGTCCATTTTCACTACCCGGGTCCTGAAGTCCAGATAAGATGCGTATCTGCGTAAAATATGCATGAAAAGTTTCTAAATACGAATGAATTTAAAATTCAGTGAGTAAAAAAACTCATGGTAAAATCCACCATACGCATTGTGTGCTATTATCAGGCATACTTCTATTGCCTACTTCGTATTTTTAGATCAGCTGTTTTGTAATTGCACTTTCATGTAAACACAACTGGTTCCCTTCTTTCGTTCATACGTTGTCAGGTTTAGCTGGAGCTGTCCACAATTACAGTCTCAGTCACAGAGATGCTGCCTTTTTTTTGACGAGCGTCAGCATGTTGTGTCTTACAGGTTTGACAGATCACGGCGAGACAAATGAATATGCTCGATTTCTTTCAGTCAATATCGTTGGCAATTAGTTGAAAACAATGTCCAGCTGGAAAATCAGTTTTCCGTGGCTTAGATATTACAGCAAGAGTGATGCATTAGACTCAAATGTGCATTTGTTATTATGCTTTGCGGGTGATATAAATTACTCCTGAAAAATCTTGGTGTTTGAATTGTACTTATCAACTAAGAATTACATGAGTGAAATACCCCTCGACTGAAAAAATTATCTGGAGCTCTGCCCGGGTCCCAAATATTTTTGTTAAAAAACTCCTCGAATACACAGACAAATGCATGACATATTTGAATGTGCAAGTCTCATTTCTTTAGTTTCACATCAAATAAGCCAAATTAAGATTTCAATGGCTCTATCATGCACATGTACATTTCCAACTCTTTTGTAAAGTAGCCATAAGTAATATAACCCAATGTGCATGACAAAAAGGGAGAAACCTGTACATTCTCATCATCAAATCATGCTTAGTTACCAAGTTAAGTAATCAGGTACCCGGGTCACAAATTTCTGTATTCAATATATGTTTTCTGACACTTAAAAATTATTATGTTGGCCAATTTTGAGGGTGTCCAAAATCATAAAATAAATATGGTACTACCCCTCCAGTCCCTACAGTCGACAAGAAAAAATTTCTAGTGAAAGACCTTCCTATCTACATTACTACTTATAAAGGTCAACACTTTGACATTTTAACTTAAACTGGTAAACCTACCTCTGCATTGACAAAGCACAGCATGACGGCAATGAAGAAACCCTGAAAAAAACAAGATTTTTTTTCTCTACTTTTCATCATTAACAATGTGTTTTTTGCCTTATGCTTGACAATAAGCTTGAGCTTCCAAGTCAATCCACTTGAATAATTTACTTATTTGTACATGCATATGTATGTCATGAATAAATATGTTTAAACCAAACCTATAATTATCACATGAGTGACAGATATACCCCCACAATATGGTGTTGTCACAAAACTATGGCATCCATTGGAAAGAAATGGACAAAGAGAGAATGCTTTAATTTGTGAAGGTTTTACAGTGAATTTGGAAAATTTATATTTCAATTGGAGCCATAACTCTGTCAACATTTAGTGGTTTGTAACATACATGCCATAATTTTTTCAAGGCAAAACGGGACATTGCCAAAAAATCGCTGGGACATTTGACCGGGACACATTAATATTGTCAGTTTGTTCGACAAAAAACGAGTAATAATAATAGTTTATCATATCTAACCTAGGTCCTATTCCGTTTGGTGGTCTATATAGTTATAGTTCAAACAATAAACACCCAAAATGAATAACACAAACATAAACGCATATATTTTAATCATATTTATTCAATAATATAGATGATAACATGTATTTTTAATTATGACATCAAAGAAATTATACGAAACACGCAAATATAAACACTGATTGTCAAATAAACAAATGCGTTTACAAGGGAGACTACTCCACCAGACTTATACCTGGGCTACGTTCCACTATACACTGCGTCATTAACTGCATCAAATTTTGCGATGTGAACAATTCGAATTTAAAGAAAGTAATGATTGTTTTTGCATCTTTAATTCTCGAAAAGTTTATTGTCGTACTTACCTTCAAACATTACCAAAGTAATTATGTGAGAACACCTATTCCATTTAAAATCAAAATAACAACAAACACAGTTCCTTTTTTATTCCGAAACAATGCAACAATCAGCAGCAATTAGCGACCGCGGATATATGACCCCCACCCGCGAAAGCGTGACAAATGATCAATAAATCGCTAATGGGGTATCATTACTGCTCCTCTTTGACACGCGGCTAGCGGGTATTGTTGTCATAGGGACCGATAAAGGGATTAACGATCTGAAGTTAATTGTTGGCCCAATGTAAGTTTTATGGTACACTAACATCGATTTTTGTGATTGACCGGGACAAAATGCATCTCACCGGGATGCTGGGACAGACCTCGCGAAACTGGGACAATCCCGGTGAGACCGGGACATATGGCATGTATGTTTGTAACCAAAGTTGAACTTGATCTGTATTTTTTTATGTTACACCAATGTACCAAAAATAATTTAAATATGTGAAGCATTTCATGAGTTATTGTCCGGAAACCATGTTTTACGGGAATTTAAGTCAAAAAGGGGCCATAAATGTGTCAAAATGTAGTGGTTTGTAACCAAAGTCAAACTTGGCCTATATTTTATGATGCTACACATGTGTATCAATAACTATTTAAATATGTCAAGCCATTGTTGAGTTATCGTCCGGAAACCATGTTTTCAGGGATTGAATTAAGTCAAAACAAGAGCTGTCTCAGGACAGCACGCTCGACTATTCAACAGCCTTGTCAGATTTATGGGCCTTAATCACTACAAATATGAAAATATTGAGCGAAAACCGTTTTTCTATTTTTAGTAACATTGGGCTTGACCCTACCCACCCCATATGCAATCCAAAGCGAGGTCTCGATATAAGGTATCTATGTATGAAGTTTCATTAAAATGTCTCAATGCTTTGTTAGGCGTAAAAAAAATAATGTTTGTTTCGGTTACATGCCCAAAAAAATTAGGGTAGGTAGGTCGGGATTTATTTATTTATTTTATTTTTTTTATTTGGTAAATGGTATCCTCGAAGATTCTAAAACTGAATAAATATTCAAAACATATCAGTAATATCCTTAAACATTGTTTATAAGTGGATACTATTAAAAGAAAACACTTATGTATCCAAAAACACATTTAATTCTTGAAAAATGTAAATAAAACAAAAATGAATCTGACAAACCCAATAAAATGTTCTAAGGTTGGGGCATTTTTTTAGGGTAGGTCGGGTAATCTGAAACAAACATATTCTTTTATAACGCGTCAAGTTAATGAGTGGAAACCATTTTTCTATTTTCAGTAACAGTGACCTTACCCCACCCATATGCAATCCAAAGCGAGGTCTTGATATAAGGTATCTATGTATTTAGTTTCATTAGAATATCTCAATGCCTTCTCAAGTTATTAAGCAGAAACCGTTTTTCTATTTTTAGCAACAGTGACCTTGACCCTACCCACCCTATATACAATCCCAAGCGAGGTCTTGATATAAGGTATCTATGTATGAAGTATCATTAAAATATCCCAATGCGTTCTCAAGTAATTGAGTGGAAACTGTTTTTCTATTTTCAGTAACAGTGACCTTGACCCCACCCACCCCATATGCAATCCCAAGTGAGGTCTCGTATATAAGGTATTTATGTATTAACTGTCATTACAATATCTCAATGCGTTCTCAAGTTATTGAGCGGAAACGGTTTTTCTATTTTAAGTAATAGTGACCTTGACCCCACCCACCCAACATGCAATACCAAGTGAGGTCTTGATATAAGGTATTTATTTATTAACTTTCATTAAAATATCTCAATGCGTTCTTGAGTTATTGAGCGGAAAACATTTTTCTATTTTTAGTAACAGTGACTTTGACCTCACTCACCCCATATGCAATCCAAAGCCAGTTATAGAGATATGGAGTTGTTGCTCGCAAACTTTAACCTGAATTTCTAAGTACAATAAGGGGCATAATTCTGCTAAATTGCAGGTCAGAGTTATGGGCCTTGGTCCGTGACCTTATATAATGACCCTGAAGACATGTTTGAAGTTGCAATGGAATATCTGTAGTAGTTATAGAGATATGGAGTTGTTGCACAAAAACTTTAACCTAAATTTCTAAGTACAAAAAGGGGCATAATTCTGCTAAAATGCTGGTCACAGTTATAGGTCTAGGCCAGTGACCTTAAATAATGACCATGAAGGCATATGTGAAGTTTCAATTGAATATCTGTAGTAGATGTAGAGATATGGCGTTGTTGCACGCAAACTTTAACCTGATTTTCTAAGTAAAAAAGGGGCATAATTCTGTTAAATTGCAGGTCAGAGTACTTGTTGCACACAAACCTTAACCTGAATTTTTTCTTGCACGCAAACCTTAACCTGACTTTTTTAAGTACAAAAAGGGTCATAATTCTGCTAAAATGCTGGTCACAATTATGGGTCTTGGCCAGTGACCTTATATAATGACCCTGAAGGCATGTGTGAAGTTTCAGTTGAATATCTGTAGTAGGTATAGAGATATGGACATGTTGCAAGCAAACCTTAACTAGAGCATTAGGCTGACGCTGACGAACGGGTGAGTAGTATAGCTCAAACTATCCTGTGAATAGATTAGGCTAAAAAGGGCCATAACTCTGCCAAAATTTAGTGGTTTGTGACCAAAATCAAACTTGACGTATTTTATGATGCTACACATGTATACCAAGAATTATTTCAATATGTCGAGCCAATGTGTACCAAAAATTATTTGAATATGTCAAGCTTTTGTTGAGTTATCATCCGGAAGCCAAAAAACCAACAATCTGACAGACCGACAGACCAACAAGCTCACTCCTATATACCCCCCCCCCCTCCACTAAACTTTGTGGGGGTTTAAAAAAGAACACAAGAGGGCCATGATGGCCCAAAGTGATCACCTGAGAACTGGTACAGATGAAGACCATACTGTTGTAACAAGTTTGAGAATTAAGGTATCTGAACAAGACGCAGAGGGGGATAGGATCAATTTTGATTTAAAACATCGGTTAGTGCAATGGGCTAACTAAAGTATGAGTTGGGTAGTGGATGTGCGTTTCTCAAATCATTGTTCTCGATATTCTTACCTGACCCTTTTTCATTAAGTAATTGACAACTCTGGAAAATTCAGAAACAGTAGATTTTGATGTCTTTTTCGCAAACAGTTTTGGAGAACTAGTTGCAATATGATAATTGCGATGGCTGTGCTATAAGTTAAATTTTTGCTTTTTCTTTGATAATTTTCTGTCCAATGATGATAAATGATGTTAATGCAGGCTCTGAAAACATCAATGTTGCATGTACAAATAACTGCATGCAAGTCTTGCAACTGTTGGAAATCAATTTTATCAATCAATTTTTATGGTCATGTGCAAATTGTGTAAGTCTGGTCAACATTGAATCTAAAATCGTGTGTGCAAGCCAATCATTGATAACGTGTTGATGTTTTTTTCCAAACACAAGGGGCAATAACTCTGGTGTTTCTGGCCTGATCATGCTTATATTCCACTTCGCCTGTAGTCTTACATCAATAGACAAACTGTACACAACTGGTCAAGATTTAATGGAAAATGAAGTCTCTATCCTGAATAATGTCCATTTTTGCATATTTTGTTCACAAACAAAGGGCAATAACTCTGGTGTTTCTGGCCCGATCTTGCTTATATTCGACTTCAACTGTAATATCATGGTAATAGACAAACTGTGCAAAATTGGAGAAGACTGGATGAAAAATGAAATCTCTATACTGAATATTGTCCATTTTTGTATATTTTTTAATAAACAAAGGGCAATAACTCTGGTGTTTCTGGCCCGATCTTGCTTATATTCGACTTAAACTGTAATATCATGGTAATAGACAAACTTTGCAAGATTGGTGAAGACAGGATGAAAAATGAAGTCTCTATCCTGAATAATGTCCATTTTTGTATATTTTTATAATAAACAAAGGACAATAACTCTGTGGTGTTTGAAACACGATCTGGCCTATTTTTGGCATCTTCTAAGATCTGACGGTCATACACAAACTGTGAAAGTTTGGTTAAGATTGGATGGAAAATAAACTCTATACATTGGAAAAGGGTATTTTGGGACTTTTTTTGCATGAAAAATGGGCAATTACTCTGGTGTTACTGGTGTGATCTGACCCAATAACAAACCCATCCGAGATTTTATGGTCATACACAAACTGTGCACTTCATGCTCAGGTGAGCTAAAAATACTTTAAAGGCACCAACAAGGTCATACATGTTAAATTAAACAGGTATACTTTAATGTTGAGATAACAAACAGATCAATAATTTATTATTGTCTAAAAACGTATTTTAACAGTGTGAATTTCAATTTGGTCTTCACATTTTTAACACTACGAAACAAGCCGAATGTCCTCATGTTTTAAGTAAAATATCGTGCAGCTCGCCAAAAGTTAAAGGTGAATAGTCAGATTTAATATGCATCGCAACAATATATAAAGCTTGTGTTTGTAAACAGTATTACTTGGAGGATCAGTGTTTTTGCAATAAACAGCATCCAACTGTTTTAATGTTCCTCACGTAGGTTGTATACCAACCTAAACATAAAAGAAGACAGCCAGAAGAATGATCATTTTATTTGTTTATTTTTAATTTGGCCACTTTTTCACCTTTTCTGTGGCTTTAATAGTTTAAACAAATTCATAACAATAAAAGTATTACATTCAAATTTAAATTCATATCTATACATTTATGTAATCTTTTTGTAGTATTATAATTCCATTGTTTCCTTTTTTTCTTTCAATGCACGACTCTTATAAATAAATACAGTAAAACACCTTTAACTGGAGGTCAGCCAGGTTGACAAAAAATGCTCGAGTTTTAAAAATTCTCAACCTATGAAGGGTTCATTACTGAAAAGTGAGAAATATCACTGAGAGGTTTAATCAAATTAATTAACAATATGTCAGACACATGAATGTTAAAATATTTACACTGCATTGTATTAACAGCATTCAACCACATTCATAACCTTCAGAAAACTTCTTAATATGATACCTTTATTAATCGTGAAAGCATATATTGTACATATAAGGCCTGTCGTGGGAAAACTGGGCTTAATGCATGTGCGTAAATTGTCGTCCCGGATCAGCTTGTGTAGTCCGCATAGGCTGATCCAGGACAGCACTTCCCGCCTACAGTGGATTTATGTTTAGAAGAGACTTCCTTGAAACAGAAAATACCATAAAAGCAGAAAGTGTCGTCCCCCATCAGCATGTGCGGACTGCATAGGCTGATCTGGGAGGACACTTTATGCATGTGCATTAAGCCCGATTTTCCCATGACACGCTTCAAATATAAATGGATAAAGATATATGGATTTTAAACTATCCTTGATAACTGGTCAGCTGTCATACAAAAACAACTGTACATTCAGAATTGTGCAACAATATAATTACAGAGTAATTTATCAGTCATAAACCTGAAAGTGAAGAATGGGTAATTTCAACATTTTTTATTCTTATTTATTATTTCAGCTATAAGGACAAGGAATTGTTGCCATACTATCACCCAAACCTAAGAAATCACTGCATCTTTGAAAAAAAAAAATTGTCTTGAATAAATTGCATTTCCATTACTCCTGATCACAGACCATTACAAAGTGAAGCATTCTTTTTCAAATCAATATGTTTAAATGGCACTTAACTGCAGTTTTATTTTCCATTTTTCTTAAAGTCTGAATAACGATTTAACTTGAAAGAATTATTGCATATTGATAGTAGTTTCTATTGACTTGTGACGTCTAAACTGAAATTTCTCCAGAAACATCTCTGTTCAAAAGCTTAGTAGAGCAAATTGCCCGCATCGCTTTACCCAAGACAGATCAACCATGATAAAAGAAGTATTCCGTTTGGAGGTACGTTATAAAACACTACCGTATAGTAGGAGATCAGGTCAGATAACACTATGCACTAAGGAGGGTAATTTCGGCACTACGCGGCTAATTTCGACACTTGATTTCTGCCTATAGAAAATAAGTTTTAAATGCAAATCTAAATACGTGTGAGATAATATTCTTACTGCATTGATGAACAGCGGTCTATATGTATAATTCTAACGTTATTTTAATTAACTTCTTAAAATAGGTAAAAAATTTGGTAATCTCGCTTACATGTATTTGTAACACGATGAACACTTATCGTTATGAATAAATAACAAGTAAGATTGTGTTTGTATTCATTTGCCATGCGAACGTGGTTTTTATTTGCTTAAATGCCGAATAAGAAGTATACGTTGCATTTGAACTTACAAACAGAACATGCACACGGATGTACGGCATTAAGTCAAATGCAGACACACAATTAAAGGTAGCGTATAACCATTTTGTAATAACACCCCAACCGTGTTAATTACATGCAACTTTCACAAATGAAAGGGTAATTTTCAATTTGCTCAAACGGGATTTCGAATAGAATAGCGTCCCCGGTGCATGTGATATGCCATTTCCTTGGGCATTTGGTGCAGGCCACCCACTCATTCCGATCACCGTCATCGGTCCCGCAACCTGGGCACTGCTTCTTCTCCATGACGTCATCATCGCTCTCAGCGAAAGTGACGTCTCTGTCCGAGTCAGAAGAGGATGATGAGTTAGCGCGTCTCTTCTTCTGTGAATTCATTAACTCTTTGAGACGTTTAGCCTCCTGTTTCTTCTTCTTCTCCTCTTCACGAACCTTACGTTTTCTCTCCATTTCCTCTGCTTTCTCCTTTTTACGTTGCTCTCACTCTTCTTTACGTTTCTTCTCGGCTTCTTCCTCGGCAATTTTACCTTACTCACGGTCTTTTAACATCTTCAATGGGGCAGTACCTGAAAGTGCTTTTGGAAGCTTATTGCGAAGCCTTTTAGCCGATGGTTTCGCCTTTATTTCAGGAACCCTTAGCAGTGAGAATGACTCAGAAACTCGACTTTCTCTGTCTGTTTGCACAATCTTAACCGATGGAGTTGTAAGCATCTCTTTATTTCCGGTAGGAGACGGCAACGCACTGGTGGACTGTAAGACGTCTGCACTGTGTGGAGACGCAGTTGGTAGCCCATGTCGCTCACCGCGCTCGGTGACACAGGTCGACGCCTCTCCTGCTGCATCGCTGCCATTGCTGTTTTCTGAGAGGCCGACAGGAGCGTGTATAACTGTGCTCACGTCACTATCACCGCATTCCGTTTCACGGGTCTCTGACTTTCCTAAAGAGTCGCCACCCTCGTCGTTACCTGCGACAATGACAATGACAGTGGCAGAGGCATGTATCTCTGATGGATGCAGCTTTGACTTATCAACTTTGTCAGGATTTAGTGGGAACAGTCCGCAACGTTGGAACCCATGGATGGCATTCTCAATCTTTGTGACATCTTCCCAGCATTTTCGGAAAACTCCTGGAAATTGCCTTTTAGTGAAACTTTGGCCTAAATGTCCTGTAAGCCAATATTTCACCTGACGTTTCCATGCCGATTTCAATGGCCCGAAGAAGCCAACATCGCAAGGTTGTAGCACGTGAGTGGCGTTTTCAATAAGACAGTAGAGGATGATTTGGTTGTCATGGCAATACTGCGCCACATCGAGGCTCATATATGTGTAGAGTGTCCATCTACGAAGAGAATGACAAGCCTGGTTATCTGCTTTTGATGTATAAACTCATTCAGATGAGTTACAAATGCCACAAACAGTGGACTGTCCATCCAACCATTTTCGGACAGGCCATAAATCGCCGAAGGAAACTCATCAATGCCAGTGTCCCTGTAGCGCTCACCAGGGTAGACAATCAACGGCGGTACATAGTCGCCACAGGCATTAAAACATGCATCACCGTGATTTGTTGCTTGTTACTCGTTGTAACCTGGTACACATGGCGAACTCCCTTTTCAGCAAGTACCCTGCCGGTATTGACGCACAACGGAAACCCGCTTTCGTCGGCGTTGAAGAACCTCCTTGGGTCGCCAAGAAGATTTTCCCAATCGTCCACTTCCGCTTTAAGAAATGTATTAAGATTCTCAAACCACTTGTCTATCATGCCCTGGTTAATAAGTCCGCGCTGGTGGCCAAGAGTTGAGGCAGTGCGCTCCGAGATGTCGGGATGTCGTTTACGAAAAGCGCTAAACCAATCCTTGCCCGGAAGATTATTTTTGAATGGATCAGCCCTGCCGTCATGATCAAGGATTTTCTTCACCTCTACAAGCAGTTTGTGGCGCTTGAGTGGGTAGCCTATTCTCGAGCAATGCTTACAATAATCTACAAGCACCTGCTCTTCTGCCCTGGTAAGAACGGTTGCTCGGCCTGGAGTGGACCCTAGCGGTGACTTTCCAGAGAGTTTATTTATCAAAGTTGTACGCGGTATACCAAACGTTTCAGCAGCTTTTTTCTTTGGCATTCCATTTTCTACTAGTTTTATTGCTGCTTCTAATTTTGAAGGTGAATATTGCCGATATTTCGATTTTGCTGATAGTTGCCGTGACATCGTGCTGAAATAGAACAATGAAAAAAAACTAGCTTAATTAGATAGTGCATGGATATGTGGAGCTATTTGCAACATAAATTTCGTTAAATTACACGTTCATGTTTATCGTGCGAAAGTTAATAAAAACAAATGATAAAGTGTCGAAGTAACCCGACACTTCAAAATTTTATAGGGTAACTTCGACACCTATAAATCATGGTTTTAAAATGCATGAAAACGTTAACACATAGAGCATGAAGAATGCTAAACACAACATATTTCAATAAGTTGCTTAAAGATCGAATGTATCGAAAAATTTCAAAGGGACGTTACTGCGACTGAACTTCACCCTTGTTATCCGATTGCATAACGAAGAGATTAGTCGAGAAAAGTTGATATACGTGACCTTTAGTGACTCACCTTTTTGGTAAACAGCGAGACGCTTGATCGACCAAGATGATACTGTGACGTCATACAGTAACATACGTCATCATTTTGTGATGAAATCACTCGCATAATGCAATATTGAAGTAAATGTTTACGATAAAAGAAAAAAGTGTCGGAATTAGACGACTGTCGAAATTTCCCGACTTTGCGCTATAATTTACATTAGAAAAGCCACACAACGCGAGTACATGAGTCATGTTGTGGAAAACACAGGCTTAATGCATGTGCGTAAAATGTCGTCCCGGATTCAGGACGACACTTTCCGCTTTTATGGTATTTTCTGTTTCAAGGAAATTGCTTCTAAACATAAATCCACTGTAGGGGGAAAGTGTCATCCTGGGTGCCTTTATATTTTAATTCTTTAGCGATATCACCACAATTTGTTTTATGCAAAAAAAAACACAATAACAGTCAATTAATTAATCGGTCATTTAATTTATACTTTAACTTCTTTATTATATTATTCATATACAATATTAAAAGGAGAGGTATCCGTCATGTATGGGTACAAGTAGATAGCTTACTGAGACAGTTCTACTTGCAATTAGACAGCATTGGGGAGCACTGAGCTCTCCCAAGGCAATTTGCTCTTTTTTGCTAAGAAAAACATTATCACAGGATGTATTTATATTCCTCAACAAATATTTGTGGCGCGTCGTGAGAAAACCGGTCTTAATGCATGTGGGTAAAGTGTCGTCCCAGATTAACCTGTGCAGTGTGCTAATCCAGGACGGCACTTTCCGCTTGTATGTAATTTTCTGTTTCAAGGAAGTCTCTTCTAAACATAAATCCACTGTAGGCAGAACGTGCCGTCCTGGATTAGCCTGTGCGGACTGCACAGGCTAATCCGGGACGACACTTTATGCACATGCATTAAGTCCGGTTTTCCCACGATGTGGCTCATTTCAGTACTGACCTAATTTTCAGATGATTCTTCGTGCCTTCTAGATGAAATGATTTAAGGAAGTTTCCATATTTCAGGATAAGAATAAAATTTAACTTAATTCAGATGCTTTGTGAATACCATCCCTGGGTTGTTTTTTTACTTTGAGTTGTACTTAAGTGAAAATCAAATGTTCGATGCTAACACAATCATTACTGTTTAAGAAATGGTAAAATAAGAAACATCAGTTTATTGTTACTAGTTTAAAGCAATTTAATGTCAAAGTTATGGACTCAATTAAGAAATTGCAAGGTGCTTAAGGCACATAAATACACAATTCACCCACGGAAATCCACAAGATACGCACAGAAAATAAAATCAAGGTGTACAATTATGAACAAAATTTCAAAAATGTGGAAATGAAAACCCTTTATTGATAAATGACTGATAAATTTGTCAATATGTCATGGAATTACTAATTTAAAACATTTGTATTCTTGAAATATCTACTGCATTATTTGAGGCTACTCAGTTGTACTCTCTTGCACTAATGACTACTGAACTGAAAGTACATACACCCCCATATATTTTTGACTAAGACTGAGCTTACATTTACCCCCATATTAAATGCTGGTTTGAGTGCACATTTAATCTCTACATAAAATATTTCCTGGAAAACTATTGATGTCTAGTATTTGTCAAGCTCATGTTCAACAGCATAGAGTTTCAAACCCCAATTTTAATTTTAATCTATTTTCAACTTAAGTTAAGAACAAAAGTTATTTGTAAAACAGTTATGCTCCCTCTTGGTTCAAAACAATCTTTTAAGTATCAAGTTTGATGAAGATCGGATTAGAACTGTTGAACATAGGGAGCGGAAACTGCTAAAAAGGCAAATTTTAGATAAATCAAGGGCCATAACTCTGCAGTTCCTGGGGTGTTTTGGTTGAGCATTGAACGTAGCTAAGATGTAACCTCAAGTTTGGTGAAGATCTGATAAAAACTGTTGGTTGTAGACAGCAGGTGCTTAAAAGGCTAATTTTAAATAATTGAAGGGCCATAACTCCACATTTTCCTGGTTGACTATTGAACTTAACCAAGATATTATGCCCCAAAAGATGTTAATAAATTCAAGGGCCATAACTCCACAATTCTTGTGGAGATTTGGCCGATTATACAAACTTGGCTGAGACATTATGCCCACAAACATTTCAGCAAGTTTGGTGAAGATCGGATGAAAACTCTAGGAATTCAAGAGCGGAAACAGCTAAAAATGCCAATTTGAGATAATTATAGGGCCATAACTCAACAATTCCTGGGGCAATTTGGTTGATTATCGAATTTGGCTGAGACATTATGCCTGTAAACATTTTCATGAAGTTTGGATAAGATTGGATGAAAACTTTTGGACTATTAGCTGAAACGTTAACGGACAGACATTAGCAAACCAATTTATAATAATAACGTAAGACACTTAAAAAATATGAGGCGTGATCTCACAGGGTGGATATTCTACCATACCTGGAAGGAGTTGAAAAACATCTCAATGAAGAGAATCACAAAATCAAGGGTCTCGCTGATGCTGGAGATAGGAATGGTGAAGAGGATGAAGTAGACGCCAAATGTCGGGACTAGAAACAGAGTGCTTCGGGCAAGTTTCCTGAAATACAGAATCATGAACAATTGTTCAATGCTCTCAAGCTGAGAATTTTTTCAAGCATTTTAATGTTTGGGAAGTTTTGTATACAAACATTCTGAACTGCTGATTATTCTGTATTGATTCAGATTCAATATTTATTTAAAGACAGTAGTTGTATATTTTATTTTAATGTCTGAATAATAACTATTTTTGAAGCTATATAGTTAGCTAGTTCGTTCATAAATTATCATTTGGGTGACATGTGTATACCTACAGAATATACCAGCTTTATACAATACTGGCCAGGTTACACCTGGCCCAATGACCAATATGAGTATATGTCCCCATAACATTGTTTTAAATAAGTAATGTTAACTATACTTTCCCCTATACCGGTGCGTATGAGGAGAAAAAAAAAGCTAGTTATACTTCTGATGACAGAGGTTAGCGACTGCTATAGCATGTGCCCTTACCTGTATCGGTGTTTCTTCGAATCTGGACAAAGATTGGATGCCAGTTTTGTGTACAGTACCCGTATGATACTGATGAATGAAATGAAGTTGAGCTGAAAAGAATAACAATCAACATACAATAAAATAATGCAAAATAATTTTACATAACGTGAGTGAATATAGGTTACTTTCTTCCTTTGTACTCAATTTTTAAAAACGCGAACTTTAATTTCAATTAAGTTATTATTATAGTACTTTAATTATAATTCTAACACGTCACGTGCAGATTTTTCTACAGACATAGAACTAATCTACTGTTGTTAAATATGCTATTAACAACGCAATGACAATAGTCTGAAGCAGACATCATTCATTCAGTTTCTTATCAATGACAGTGATGTACCAATGAATTTGTATCATTGAATGATGTCCAGTCGTGACGCAACTATTACATATGCGAGGGAAGATGGGCGTAGCATAGAAAAATGTAGTTCTCATTGTAATTGCACTTTTTTTTTTCTCAGACATTGTTAGAATTGAAATAAGTTTCGCTTTACCATAATTTATTGGCTATATCATTCTTATGTGTAATTTAACGTGCATCCATACTTTATAAGAAATTTGAAACTTCAGTAGAACTTTATTTAAATTTTAGACGAATACATTACTATATTGTATTATTGTGTGTTTAACTTTTTACATGTATTTAATAAACATTTGGTACGTAAAACATGTGTAGTGCCTGACATGCTGAAATGAATATAAGGGTTAACACACTAGATCAGCTACCAGACATCCGCTACTAGTAAAACATTAATACTTTAACTTTAAGACTTTGACCTTATACACAGTATATGGCCTAAAACTTCCAAAATTGTCATTAAAACAAATTAACATGAAAGCCTTCAAAAATATCCTTAAAATGAAATAAGACATCTAATTTCCCTAAGCACTGAGTAAAAAGGAAATAACCATAGGAAGTCCATTGGTTTCCAACTAGACAGTCTCGACAGTTTGACATTTTTCTTCTTAATATTGGAATGTACATGTCAAAAAATAATCTGCAGCAAGTTTTTGTAGACATGTACTTGTATTCATGTATTAATGTCCTTAATATTGGGATGTTTGTGTCAAAAAATAATCGCGCCAAGACTTGTATACATATATCCATGTAATAATGTTCATTATATTGGAAATGTACATGACAAAATAATTATCTGCCGCAAGAATTGCATATTCATCTATGTTCAGCTATTATACTCAGTGGATTAGGGACTTCTTCTGTTTATTACAAGAGCCAAGGCATAACTGAATGGATTTTAATCCAACACATAAAAAAGTTCACTACTCATAAAAGATGATGTCAAAAACAAAAATTGTGGACATTTCCAAGCAGGCAATATAATTATACTGAAGCACCTTTCACCCAAATAATATTCCCAGACAGAGCAGATGTTGAGAACATTCCTTAAAGCCATAGGCTATATTCCCTAGTAGGAAAGATAAAAGAACAAATTCAAGGCATTACGAGAAAACTCATGTATGCTTATATTTTTTGCTGATGTTGGTAATTCAAACAAAAAGTTTATTTACTTATGCATTAAGACTATGCCAGGGAATAGACCTAGTATCGCTTTAAAAAAGGTATGTGGCTTGAACCTTATCCAACATTTCCAAAATCACATAAATACAATGTTTAACTTACAACTACAGAAATCATGATAGGACCCTTGATTATCCACACCAGGCCTGGTTGATTGCTCTGGATATTCCAGCATCTGAAATGCAATTGCAATGCATCAATGTTACTGGCCACATAACAACAAACATTTTGAGACCTAAACTAAGTCTAAGTCTTATTTTATTAGCCAATTAAGACTAAGTGACGTAAGACTCATGATTTTAAATTTGATCTTAGTCTTAATTAAATATATCAGAAAATCTTAAGTCTTAAATTAAAATACAGTGAAACCTGTCCAAACCGAATCCTCTAAAAACCTAATCATAGTCAAAACCTTAACGGCTGTGTCGGTCCCGATTGTTTTCCTTCTTAATTTATATATAAACTAGACATGTGTCCGTAGAACACGGATGCCCCCACATTCTGCTGGTCACAATCCTCTGCTGATGTCGGAAAAAACTGCACCAAAATACCCAGGTGCACAAGTTCTTATGCTGATTAATATGTTTATAAAGTTTCATCACTCTAGCAGTAATACTTTTTGAGTTACGCGCGACACAAGTCCAAAAATGTCATTTTTTGCTAAAAAAAGGGCCAAAACTCTGATGATGTCAGAAAAAACTGCACCAAAATACCCAGGTTCACAAGTTCACATGCTGATTAAAATGTTTATAAAGGTTTAATCACTGTAGCAGTAATACTTTTTGAGTTATGCGCGAAACAAGTCCAAAAATGTCATTTTTTGCTAAAAAAGGGCTATAACGCTGCTGATGTCGGACAAAAAATGCACCAAAATACCCAGGTGCACAAGCCCCGATGCAGATGAATATGCCTTTAAAGTTTCATCACTCTAGCAATTATACTTTTTGAGTTACGCGTGACACAAAATTCTGACAGACGGACAGACAAGGGCAAATCTATATGTCCCCCTTACGCATGGGCGCATAAAAAACCTTAATAAACTGATCCCTGTCCAAACCAAATACATAATGATTTTATTGCAAATTTGATCTCATTTAACCTTAAATAACCTGAATAAACCGAACAGTGTATCCTGACGGGTGTCACTTCGGGATACCGCAGAGGCGTGAACCCCATAAATGGTGACACAATTACACACAAAGGGCATAATCGCCATGGTGATAAGGGGCCAATGGTGCAATTAGCGATTAGCTAGTCGGTGCATACAACAATTGTCAATTATGATAAACAGATTATTTGGTTGTGTTTTATGTTGAAATATACGTACAGTGAACAATTTTAAATGTTTTTTAACAGTGTAATATATATTAAAATATGCCAGTTGGCAGAAAATAATCTTGTGAGGTGTTACAAACTGTTAATACATGACTATACCATCTCTACATCAATGTTAAGTCAGGTATTGTTTTATATAAATAAGTTGTTCTTTGAATACATGAACTTGTTTGATTGATAATTTGAGTGTCGTTTTATGTACTAAATAAACATTTTTTTACATGCAAATAATAAAAATAATATACAATAATACAATAGTAAACATTAACATGTTGTTGTCTTATTACATAAGTGAATTAACATATAAAATAGAATGTACATTTTTTTTAAGGAAAAATGACATAAATGTCATTAATAAAAACCTGGGTATATAAAACCGAACAATCGGCCTGGTCCCAACGCCGTTGGGTTTAGACAGGTTGAACTGTATAAACAAACAAATAACATCAAAACTAATATGCTATAAACTTTCCATTAACCTCGCCAAGGGGTCTATTTTTTGCATTCGGCGGTTTGTGTGTTTGTCAACAACTTCACGCAAAAGGTTAAGAACGGATGCACACAATTTTCTAGTTAAGGTAGGAAATGGGACAATTAACACATGACGAAATTTTGGTGGTGATGCAGATAAGTGTAATGCATCCGTGTTTGAAATGGGACAATTAACACACGATGAAATTTTGGTGGTGATGCAGATAAGTGTAATGCATCCGTGTTTTGTGTGTGTGTGATTTTCACGACAAAAAATATTTTCAGTGTCGGTAAACAATGGACGCAAAATTTACGATTTTGGTGAGTTAAGAAGCGTTTAAATCGTAGATTTTTTTTTCACAAATTATGAACTGAAGTTTTAGGTGCGTCTTATATGTAGGGGCGTCCTATACGCCAAAATTTAAGGTAATAGTTGAACAACACGTATGAAATGAGCTGCATTGGCAGAATTCTGCCAATGTTTAAGACTGCAAGTGCTGTCTAGTTTTGCAAAATTTAGAGTATTTTCAAAGTCATGTACTTCAGTTTTTAACTTTAAACTGTACACATCAAACATAAAACAAGCATTTACAACATCATGGTTGGACTGTAAGTTAAATTATTTCCCCCATTGTCTTCAATTCAAGATGGAATGATTCTACTTACAAGTGGTTGTCCAGGGTGTATTTTGCAATGCACCAGGCACCAATAAATGTCACCGGGAACACTGAAACAAACAGATAAAAACACTGAATACAGCCGGGCCGGTTAGCTCACTTAGTAGAGCGCTGGACTACAAATCATAGGATCGCGGGTTCGATTTCCAGCCAGGCCACATAACTTGTCTGGGGATTGGTCATGAAATTATTTCTACGGCCATTCTCCCCCTACCTCTGATTCAAGTAGGGCAGTTGTCAGTTACTGGCAAAAGCATGTGCACTCAGTACTGGTAAACCAGCTTACCCAGGAAAAGTGTGAGTAGGTTAACTGACCGCCGTTATATGACTGAAATACTGTTGAATACGGCGAAAAATCCAAATAAACAAACAAAGATATCACGCAACTAAACAAATATTGAGCAAAGGAATTTTCTTTAAATACACACTATTTGTTCCACTTGGAAAATGATGCAAAGTTGGCACATATGTGTTGTTGCACACAGTTAAATGAAAAACAAGACTTGTCACATGATTCCTAACATTGTGTTTGCATATACAAGTTCATGATAATTTTTTGTTACAATTTATAAACAAAATTGGGTAAAAACATGATGACAAACAATATATACACACTTAAACGTAAAATATAAAACATCAGAAACTAAGGAGTATTTTATTACTACAAAAAAACAGTTCTATTTACTCCAAGCTTTACAATTCTCTCATGCTACACAGATGAAAGGATTCATTTCAAACAGACTCTAAAAGAAAACAATTCAGGATTCAGGAGTTACTGTGATCAAATGTCTCATCTGATTGCAAATAAAGCCATTTCTGGTCAAGGAATAGCCCAATAGCCTTTAGATCTCTGGATTTATTACATAAGCTGAAAATGGTTCTTTTATACCTATTTTGTGTACAATTATTCTGAGCAAACAAAAAGGTCTTCAACCCTCTAAAATTCATCCCTGTTACTTTCTTGTTTTGCAGAACCAAATTAATTCCAAGTAAATTACTTTTCCCAGTCAATTGGGTTTTTATAGAGTTTTCTTGATCTAGGTATTCTTCTCACAGACAAATATATACTCAATATAGAGACCTCTGAACACAACAGCACATGAGGCATGCCATGGGAAAACCAGGCTTAATGCACATGCGCAAAGTGGCATCCCGGATCAGCCTGTGCACTTTCTGCCTAGAGTGGATTTATGTTTAGAAGAGACTTTCTTGAAATAGAAAACACCATAAAAGCGGAAAGTGGCATCCCGGATCAGCCTGTGCAGACTGCACAGTCTGATCCGGGTTGACACTATGCACATGCATTAAGCCCTGTTTTCCCATGACATGCCTCATATAAACTTTTGATCTGTCTTATGGCTTAGTATTGGATTCAATACATTTTGTATTGGCATGTAATGTTTGTACATGTAAGCATGCTGTTCAGCCAAAATAAATTGACGATTACTGAATACTTTGCTTCAAAAAAGTTGTGTATTTTTTTTTTGCTTTATATGTATACATTTTGTAAACATTTTATGTGAAGAAAAGTTGAGTTTCTTGTAATTTTGTAATGTTTACACTTGTAGACAAGAAGACTACAGAATTCAATTCGACAAATTGACTTTAAAATTTCCATTTGTTTGTGAAATGTTTTGCTGAAGTGTATTTTAATGTTAATTTGTTATATAGCACTTGAAGTTAAAATTCAAGTATAATTTTTAAATATTTCTATCTAAATATAACACATTTGTTAAGATTTAATTACACTATTGATTCTGTAAAAGGACTTCTCTCCACTTACATTCAAATATTTAATCAACAAAAAAATAGCAAGATAACTCCTACTTGCATATGCATATACACACTTTCTACACGTTTTGTACAGACTTTTAAAACTTGTTTTGCAAAGGTATTATAACCTACAACTTACGCCAACCAAAGATCAAGAAAACACACACTTAGTATATGCATATACATGCTTTCTACATATTTTGTAGAGTCGCTTTAAACTTATCTCTTCAGATGCATTATAAACAAACAACTTACGCCAGCCGAAGATGATGAACCACTTTATCTTGACACGTTCCGTGAAGACGGAGACAAAAATCAGCATGTGCAGATAGACGGCCTCTATGAAGATCCAGATGTAGCTGCAGGCCACGGCATAGTTGAGAACTGCAAAGAACAGCCGACACGACCAGTGCTGAAATAGTCGCAAGAAAAATCCTCGTTAAAGGATTCTTAAAGATATCTTATTTTATAACGCAATAGATGGAATATTTAATCCATTTGCATGTTGCTCAATGTGCCCCTTAACCAAATGACCAAAATGTTAATGCATTCATATCTTCTGCAAAATTTTGTAAATTTGTAGGTTAAGAAAAAATAAAAAAATATATCGTATTCAAATTATTTCATAAGGATTTTTCAATATGAGATACTATTATCCTGACACATGCCCTTCCGATAATTTGTAGACAGCCGGACATATGTTCTCCAGATAAGTTTCAGTCAGCCAGACATATGCCCTCCCAATAATATTTAGACAGCCGGACATATGCCCTCCCAATAATATTTAGACACCCGGACATATGCTCTCCCAATAATATTTAGACACCCGGACATATGCCCTCCCAATAATATTTAGACAGCCGGACATATGCCCTCCCGATAATATTTAGACAGCCGGACATATGCCCTCCCAATAATATTTAGACACCCGGACATATGCCCTCCCAATAATATTTAGACACCCGGACATATGAACTCCCAATAATATTTAGACACACGGACATATGCCCTCCCGATAATATTTAGACAGCCGGACATATGCCCTCCCAATAATATTTAGACACCGGGACATATGCCCTCCCGATAATATTTAGACAGCCAAACATATGCCCTCCCAATAATATTTAGACAGCCGGACATATGCCCTCCCAATAATATTTAGACACCCGGACATATGCCCTCCCGATAATATTTAGACAGCCAGACATATGCCCTCCCGATAATATTTAGACAGCCAGACATATGCCCTCCCGATAATATTTAGACAGCCGGACATATGCCCTCCCAATAATATTTAGACAGCCAGACATATGCCCTCCCAATAATATTTAGACACCCGGACATATGCCCTCCCGATAATATTTAGACAGCCGGACATATGCCCTCCCAATAATATTTAGACACCCGGACATATGCCCTCCCAATAATATTTAGACACCCGGACATATGCCCTCCCGATAATATTTAGACACCCGGACATATGCCCTCCCGATAATATTTAGACAGCCGGACATATGCCCTCCCAATAATATTTAGACACCCGGACATATGCCCTCCCAATAATATTTAGACACCCGGACATATGAACTCCCAATAATATTTAGACACACGGGCATATGCCCTCCCGATAATATTTAGACAGCCGGACATATGCCCTCCCAATAATATTTAGACACCGGGACATATGCCCTCCCGATAATATTTAGACAGCCAAACATATGCCCTCCCAATAATAGTTAGACAGCCGGACATATGCCCTCCCAATAATATTTAGACACCCGGACATATGCCCTCCCGATAATATTTAGACAGCCAGACATATGCCCTCCCGATAATATTTAGACAGCCGGACATATGCCCTCCCAATAATATTTAGACAGCCAGACATATGCCCTCCCAATAATATTTAGACACCCGGACATATGCCCTCCCGATAATATTTAGACAGCCGGACATATGCCCTCCCAATAATATTTAGACAGCCGGACATATGCCCTCCCAATAATATTTAGACACCCGGACATATGCCCTCCCGATAATATTTAGACACCCGGACATATGCCCTCCCAATAATATTTAGACAGCCGGACATATGCCCTCCCAATAATATTTAGACAGCCGGACATATGCTCTCCCGATAATTTTTAGACAACAGAACATATGCCCTCCCGATAATATTTAGTCAGCCGGACATATGTTCTCCCGATAATTTTTAGTCAGCCAGATATATGCCCTCCCAATAATTTTTAGTCAGCCAGATATATGCCCTCCCAATAATTTTTAGATAGCCGGACATATGCCCTCCCAATAATTTTAAGACAGCCGGAGATATGCCCTCCCGATAATATTTAGTCAGCTGGACATATGCCCTCTCGATAATTTTTAGACAGCCAGACATATGCCCTTCGAATCATTTTTTAGTCAGCCGGACATATACCCACCCGGACACATGCACTCCCATTAACATGCCACCGGACAGTAGCCCTCCTGCTAAGTATAAAATATGTTATAAATACTTTAACTAGGCTTTTAATATTTGAACAAGATTCTGCGTTTGATAAACACACATGCCACCGGTTTGTGCTGGGTAGCCCATTTCTTAGTCCAAATTAGGTCAAGGTCAGAGGTGGATCCAGGATTTCGGGTTAGGGGGGGCGTAAACTTTGGATCGCACGGTTATAACCCCTTTATGTTGTATGTGGGTCTGCAGTGATCAGCTACAGATCCATATCAAATATATAGGATAAATCTTTGCACATCATCATCATCATCACCAAATGCACTTTGTTACACTGAATAAATTAATACTTCACCATATGTTTGAAAGACATGTTGGTTCATCTGTATGTCATACACCTGCTTTGGCAGTAAAATGTTTGATGTGCCTATCCACTAAATTTAATATGACATTTATCGTTATAAATATCAGGAACATCTTTAAACATATAAAATCCATAAATTCAAGCACACACGCATCAATATATTTTGTATTATTCATTTACCGAATTGTAATGGTATCTTTTCGAGCTGTTTATACTCGAAAGTAGTCATTGATTCGACTTGAATTTTGACTTTAAATCATAATTATTCGAAATGTAATAATGTCTCTTTTGTGGTATCCTGTGCCAACAGTCACGGGTTTATTGCATCTGACAAGTTTATATAATATAGGAATTTAGAAAAGAAAACAATATGATCCGCAAATAAAGGTATATGTACCCATTGTCTCTAGAATATCGTTTTCGAAGAACTTTGGTGCCGGTACTACGGTGTACGTAAGAAATGGTAGGGGGGGCGGGCTAGGTCGGGTATGTTCGACTGAAGTTGATGTCCTTTTTTATAAAATTGAGCGAGTGAAGGGATAATTTTTTTTTTTTCCATATTTATCTAGTTTTTACTGTTTTATATACGCCCTTATATATATTGTCCGGACGTTTTAGGGGGGGGGCGCGCCTGGTGCACCCCCCCTGGATCCGCTAGAGAAGGTCAAGGTCAAAGTGAGGTTGGGTGATATGGGTGGATTGGGAACGGTCATAAGTAAAAACTGTAAATATCGAAGTATTGTAGTAAGCGGTGTTGGTGCTAGACGAAACGGTAAAATATAGTTAACCAAGAAATGGCACTTTTGAATTATTACACGTCCACATTAGTTCAAGGTCAAGGTCAAAGTAAAGTTGGTTCGTATGGGTGGATTGGGGATGATCATAAGCAACAACTGTGTAAGTATCCAAGTGTTGTAGCAAGCAGTGTTGATGCTAGACGTAGTTAACCAAGAAACAGCCCATTTGACTTATTCTAAGGGCAAATTAGGTCAAGGTCAAGGTCAAAGTGAGGTTGGGTGATATTGGGAACGGTCATAAGCAACAAGTGTGTAAGTATATAAGTGTTGTAGTAAGCGGTGTTGGTGGTAGACGAAATGATAAAATCTACTTAACCTTGTCACGGACTGAAGGACGGTTGGACAGAAGGACGATCACTATATGCCTCCTGCATCAAGATGCCGGGGGCATAAAAATAAAATAGTGCTAAAATTAACAAACTGATGTGGACAAAGAGTCCTTAATTAAGTAATTGATAGTCTATTACTCATAATTTCAAATTGCATATAGGAAATAATAGGTAGCAAATATGAGTCTTAAGATGTGCTACTAAAGTAATGCCATTTTAAACAAAAAGAAAGACACAACATCGACAACACAATGGGAAAATGTAACTTGTATTAAAGCAATATCTCTTTATTTTCTTCTTTTTGAAAAAGGTTCATCATATGCGTACATTAACTGTACACAAGCATGCAGAAGTTTGCGCCATACAATGAAAAAAATATTAATGCGTTAATATAATTTTTCAAACATGGCTTTGATGTTTTCTTAAGTTATAAAGGGCATATATCCGGATATTAGCTGTTGCAAGATATTTAAAGCGTAGGCCACACTGTCATGATTTTGGCTATGAGTGCCCACGATTTACAAAATTTTGGTAAGAGTGGTAAAGCATGCACATATAAGTGCCGGCATCTGCGTGAATCTTGAAGACTCTTGGGTGATCCTTATCAATTGGTACGAGCCACGACAGTTTTGAACATGTACAAAACTTTTGTGGCGTATCGTAGCGCTGCCAAAAAATTTTCAAAACGCAGGTCTATGTGCAATCATATCTCAATCTGGCATATTCTTAACCCATTACCACTGCATGACTCTCCACGACACATTATTAGTTGACCGCCTATTGACGCCTATGGACGCAATTATCGATCTACAAATGATGCCGCACACCGACGCATTTCTAATCTCCTAACTATAGACGCACTGCGACGCACTCCAATTTAGATTAAAAACAACCTATTTTAAGTTTGTATTACATCATATCGGGATATACCTATGGAAAATTCAAACTCTCCTCAACAATTTCCGGTAAAAAACGCACATGGTTACTATTAAAAGTATATCTAAAAATAACGATCCAATCATATAACCCATCCGTGAGTCGACCCTTGAACTTCCTATGCAAAACAACGAGCCAAGATGGATGACGCGTTGCACACTACTAATGTTAATTATACGAATTCTGACGATAGCGGCTCAGAATTTTCAGGATTTGGACCCGAGGACATTCCTTCAGACATAGACGTTCCTTACGAATCAGAAACTACTGAAAGTGAGTCGGATTCAGACGATGAACCATTGACAGAATGGACATCAAAATTTTCTCCATTGATGGTATGTACATGAATGAATATGTCGACATGTATACGACTTTTTATAATAAAATACAGTTTTCACGTTGCAGTCGTTGAGTGTTGTTTTTCCTGTTGACGATTATAATATATATTTAGAATCGTACACGATTTTGATCACGAAAATAATTAGTACACATCGGGTTTCAAGACACGAAAGTAGGTCAACTGAAAAAAGTGCTGCTACATGTATATAATTTTTACGTCAGTGTATACTTACCAGGATAAAAAGCACAGACTCGTCACATTAATATTTTATTACGCACAGTTGTATTAATGCATATATATTTTCACAAATAAAAAATATATTATGAATATTACATACGCAATATTATATATAATAATACATATAGTGAAATAAAATTATAAAAGTACAAACAGGTTATATGGGATTATATATATATATATATATATATATATATATACATATAAAATCTGATGTATACATATGATTTTTATACAATTATTTCATAATATTTATACAATTATTTTAATTTTCAGTTCAACGACTTCGTTGAGCAGCCAGGCCCCAACCTTCCGCAGGACTTTGATGACGAACTGGCTTCTCCTCTGGACTTCTTCTCGTTGATGTTCCAGCCCATGATGTACGCTGAAATAGCAAGACACACAAACAATTATGCGAAATGGAAAATGGAAACTGAAGGGAGGCATGATCCTAGATGGACAGAAACTGATGAGGCCGAGATTAGAGCATTCATTGGACTGAACATCTTCATGGGAGTCAACGAGTTGCCAACCATTGAAAGGTACTGGAGCGAGAACATTTTCATAGGAAATCAAGGTTTCAAATCAGTCATGACATCTAATCGGTTCCAGAAACTCAACCAGTACTTCCATGTGTCGGACCGAGCATCTGAGCCCCCACGTGGATCGCAGAATTATGATAAACTATATAAAGTGCGTCCAGTCATTGAGCATGTGTCAGAGACATTTGAAGCTGGTTACACTCTAGGTAAACAAGTTGCGGTAGACGAGGCTATGGTGAAATTCTATGGACGAAATTCAATAAACAATATATGCAGGCCAAACCCATAAAACGTGGTATTAAAATATGGATGTTGTGCGACTCGAACACTTATTACTGTTCCAAGTTCAGTGTTTACCTCGGCAAACAAAACAATACAACAGAACATGGACTTTCGTACAATGTAGTAAGAAACATGACAAGCGACATTCGTGGAACTTACCGGGAAGTCTATTATGATAATTATTTCACAAGTGTCGCCCTGATGGAGAAACTACTCGACGATGGTTTGTACTCCTGTGGGACTGTTCGTGTGAACAGAAAGCAGTACCCTGCATCACTGAAGAAACCATAAGATCTCCGGGAACGTGGCCAGTTTAAGATCCTGCTGAAACGCAACTCGAACGTCACTGCGTCAGTGTGGCGCGACAAGAGACTTGTTCACCACGTCAGCACACTGAGCGACCCCACCCTGTCGCTTCCAGCACAGCGTACGACCGGAGCTGACATTCTGCACCTGCAGCAGCCCCATGCCGTGAAGGTTTACAACCAGTACATGGGTGGGGTTGACGTCCACGATCAATACCGCCTGTGCTATGATGTGGGACGCAACTCCAAGAAATGGTGGTACTTGTTTTGGGTAATGGTCAACAGTGCCATCATCAATGCCTACCTCATTTTCAAGGAAACGAGCAAACGAAGAAATTCAAAGAAACGTTTCGCCCACCTGGACTTCCGCGAGGAACTGGCCTTTCGGTTGATTGGAGGATTTAGTAAAAGGAAGCGAGCAAGTCAGAGGCAAGCACTAGCAGGCATGATGAACAAGGAGAATGTGGGT
The DNA here is from genome assembly GCA_027627225.1 of Congeria kusceri. Taxonomy (NCBI): domain Eukaryota; kingdom Metazoa; phylum Mollusca; class Bivalvia; order Myida; family Dreissenidae; genus Congeria; species Congeria kusceri. The sequence continues at coordinate 14,232,803 of CM051038.1, forward strand.
CCACATGTTCACGGTATTTGCCAGGCAAAAGGTGCCGTTGTAAGTACCACAGCCTGGTACTGAAAGAACGAACTGACACACGGTATGGTTGTACTACGTGTATGACTCCTTTGTGTGACAAAGGATGTCACAATTTATGGCACAACATGACAGTGCCTGCAGCTATTTAAGAACTGGTGAACTTGTAAACAGTCAAAAATATAGAAAAATGATAAAAAGAAAATAACAGTAATATTATTATGATTCAAAGAGAGAGCAGTGTATGTCTGTGTATATTTTGGTTAATTCACATATTATTTACTTATTATTTTTAATTATTTATGGTTGTATTTCATACTTGCAGATAGTGTATATAAATGTAAATATATGGTTTGTTTGCTTCTTATATACAGTAAACAAAAATGCATTCAAATAAAATTCTTGTTTTCATTACAAGTGTGTTCATTTTATTTTTACTACTATTAACCTTATTACTTGGTCTATTTCAAAACAAAAAGCCCCATTTAAAAGCATTTTCAATTAGCTACAATTTATACATTCACACTTTTGCTGTATAATCAACAACAAGGGCCATAAAAACCAGCCAGAACCACAAGACCCCCTAGAGTGGATTAATATTCAATTAGCCACTATTGGGAGGGTGTCAACTATCAGTCTGATGCCTATTGACAGCAGATACTGATTATTGATTATTATCAGTGGTGGAGATTAGCAGATTAGCTGGGTATGCAAGTGGTAATGGGTTAAAGCAATCAGAAGTTTGTACTCACATGAGACAATATCATGGAATCAGATAAATGTGTCAAACACATATACTTACTGATCCCTCATTAAAAACTACAAAGTCTGCAGTTTCATTATGAGTAACATCACTAGGGAAACCAAGACCTGCAAAGAAAAATGCATACAATATAATAATCACTTTGTGATATCACATCTAAAGATACAACATATAACATTGTGATAATACATCTCAGGGTAGCATCACATTGTGTTAATAATCTCAGGACATCACATTATGACAAGAGGGCCTTGATGGCCCAAAGCGCTCACCTGAGAACTGGTACAGATGAAGACCATATTGTTGTGACAGGTTTCAAAATTAAGGTATCTGAACAATACGCAAAGGGGGATAAGATCAATTTTGATTTAAAACATTGGTTAATGCAATGGGCTAACTAAAGTATGAGTTGGGTAGTGAAAGTGCGTTTTTTTTGCTAATGGTTCTCAAAACATTTTTCTCAATATTCTTACCTGACCCTTTTTCATTAAGTCAGTGACAATTCTGGAAAATGCAGAAACAGTAGATTTTGATGTCTTTTTCACATACAGTTTAGGAGAACTAGTTGCAATGCGATAATTGTGATGGTTGTGCTATAAGGTCAAGTTTTGCTTTTTCTTTGATAATGTTCTGACCAATGATGAGAAATGATGTAAATGCAGGCTCTGAATCCATCTGATCGATGTTGCATGTTCAAATAACTGCATGCAAGATTTGCAACTGCTGGAAATCAAATTTTATCAATCAATTTTTATGGTCATACACAAACTGTGTAACCTTGGTCAAAATTGAACAATCGTGTGTGCAAGCCAATCATTGATAACTTGTTGAATTTTTTTTCCAAACACAAGAGGCAATAACTCCGGTGTTTCTGGCCCGATCATTCTTATATTCGACTTCACCTGTAGTCTTACATTCATAGACAAACTGTGCACGATTGGTCAAGATTGGATGAAAAATCAAGTCTCTATCCTGAATAATGTCCATTTTGGTATATTTTTTCACAAACAAAGGACAATAAAACTGGTGTTTCATGCCCTATTTTGCTTATATTCAACTTCACCTTTAATCTTATGGTCATAGACAAACTGTGCAAGATTGGTGAAAATTGGATGAAAAATGAAGTCTCTGTCCTGAATAATGCCCATTTTTGCATATTTTTTCACAAACAAAGGGCAATAACTCTGATTGTTTCTGGTCCGATCTTGCTTATATTCGATTTCAACTGTAATCTTATGGTAATAGACAAACTGTGCAAGATTGGTGAAGATTGGATGAAAAATGAAGTCTCTATCCTGAATAATGTCAATTTTTTTAATAAACAAAGGTCAATAGCTCTGGTGTTTGAAACACGATCTGGCCCATGTTTGGCATCTGCTGAGATCTGATGGTCCTACACAAACTGTGAAAGTTTGGTTAAGATTGAATTGAAAATAAAGTCTATAAGTTGGAAAAAGGCCTTTTTGCACTTTTTTTGCATGAAAAACGGCAATAACTCTAGTGTTACTGGAGTGATCTGACCCAATAACAACCCCATCTGAGATTTTATGGTCATACACAAACTGTGCACGTTAGGTCAAGATTGAATAACAAATGTAGTCTTTATCGCGATAACGGTCCAAATTGTTGACGGCATACAGACTATGGACGACGCTGGAGAGCTCCCTTATACCAACAGCTCACCAAGCACTACGTGCTCAGGTGAGCTAATAATACATTTAAAAATACTACATTGTGTTAAACCATCTCAGGATAACATAACATTCTGAAATAATACCCAAGGATAATATCATTATGTGATAATACATCTCAGGATAATATCACATTGTGATAATACATATCAGGGTATCATTTGATAAAACAATCACATCATGATAATACATGATAATACATTTCAGGTTAATATCACATCATGATAATACACAGGGGCATAGCCAGGGTTGTAAAATATATACGCACACGAGAACATTTATCATGGGGCGAGGTGTGAGAGGGGTATGTACCTCCTGCTGGTGGGGATTTGGGGGGTCTCCCCCTCCCCGGGAAAAAAATAAAATAAGGGAGGAAATGGTGCATTCTGGAGCATTTTGAAGAACTTCTCTGGCGTTTGAATTCATTTCTCTAGTATAGTAACTTATTTTCATCATGTAACATCCATGGACTTTTATTGACAGAATTAAAAAGAATTTAATCAACAAAATGTAAAACAAACAATAATCAACACATGAACATTTATCAAGACTGGTATTTGACGACTGGTGTTTGCAAAGATGTAGAATTTACACCACAATGCGCACTATCGGCTTCAGGCAGGTTTGATTCGGAAGGTGAACAATTAATACTTTCCAAAATAGGATGTTGAGAGCTCGATTTAAATGATTTCAGACACTACGGTTGCAGCTGTAGCGACGGTTTGAGATGCATTTTCGTGCATTTTGTTTCATGCAGTAGCTTACAAAAAAACTGTGCGCATTAAAATCTGAAACCTCAGTGTTTATGAGATTAATTTGGAAACACCCTTGTTAAACAGTATGCGTATTCCAACAAGATTTAATTTCAACGCTTGGCGTCAAAGAAAATTCAATATTGCTGCAGAATATTGCAAAATACAATTATGGGTAAGATTGTTCTACACAGCAAAATTTTTAAGCCAAACAGATGCGAGATATTTCTAGACAACGCACATACAGATATTTTCAATATGCGTGAAGTGCTTAAATTACTACGATGAACTATAAATCTGGACTCAGATACTGATAATGGTCCGGAACCAAATACTCGTCATAACTTTAAACTCATAATTATGTTACTGATGACGTCAAACTGTAAATTTCATCGTTTTGACTCCCATCATGAGCATAAGATAGGTCATTTATATAAGAACATTAATACACACATTTGACTCGCCATTCTGTTCTCACTGTTCGAGCAAATACTTTATTTTATGTTTATCAGCGTCGTAGCCACGCTCAGGCATGACAAGGCAGCTGCCTCGACTTAAATTTGCAAACCAAAAAAATAAACGTAATAAAATACTTTGAATATCATATAATGTCAGAATAATGTCAGTTGCTGCATTTTCTCAGAAACTGAGACAATTTGAAGCACTATTTTCGCACCATAATTATATACCCGACATTATACAAAGTGTATTACTGTTCCATATATTCCTAATGTTCTTCTAGGTCCGCATGTAAAACAACGTGTCGCATTTTACACTTCTTCGATACTGTATCATAGAATAAAACGTGTGTTATTTACTAAATAGTGTTTTAATTCCATCTTACAAACATGCGTTATAACGAATAGAAGCATTAACAAGAGCTGTCGGAGGACAGCGCGCTCTACTTTTCTTGTATTTGTCAGAGTTACTAGCATTTTTTCTAAAACAAACACTTTGGATAGTAGGGGCCAAGTAAACAAAGTGAATTCAAACACTTTGGATAGTAGGGGCCAATTAAACAAAGTGAATTCAAACACTTTGGATAGTAGGGGACAATTAAACAAAGTGAATTCCGTTCTCGAGTAACTAAGTCAGTGGAAAGCATTTTTATAATTTTTGAAACAGTGACCTTGACCTTGACCCAACCCACCCGATACGCAATCTTATGCAATTTCTCACTATACGGTATCTATAAATGGAGCTGGGGCGAATACTAGTAAAATAGTTGCCTTTTCTTCAAAATGTCAATCTTATTTTTTATATAAACCTGTGTTAATATATTCTCAATCCAGGGGGGGCATGCCCTCGGAACCCACCCCCAGACTGCCTCGGCTTAAATTTGTCTCTGGCTTCGCCACTGTTTATCCTCCACATTTTTGTATTACACACGTGCGTATTGTGCGTATCGGGTGCTACGCCCTTGATGCATCACTGCTTTATATAACATCATAATTATGCATCTCGAGATAATTACACATTGTTATATTACATCACAGGATAACATCATATTCTGAAATTACATCTCATTATCACATTACGATATTGCATCTAAAGATAGTAAGACTGTGATAATACATTTTACCGTTCTTTCTTGCGTATAAGCCGCACTTTTTTTCATCCAAAATTTGTATCATTTTATCGGTGCGTCTTATATGCGGATATAAGCAAAAACTCCTAGTGTTTCTATAATAAATATCATTTGTGGTATTTTGGCTACCATTTTGAATAGACGCTCGATAAACGTCACTAAGATGCTTATACATAAATAAGCAAATCTTCGTACCCGATACTTTTCGCAATGTTTTATATTGGGATCGTTAAAAAATAAAGTATATAGTTCTAAATGTGTGTGTTTTATATTTTATTTCTTAATTTTACGAAATTAAGATATATGTGCAATAAAACAGAATGCATAAATGAACCAGTAAGAACAACGGTTAAACGAACCGTAGTGTAAACACCACTTGACAAACTACTTCACAACTTTTATATTACTCTTCAAACAATAACGATGGTGTCATTGATGATACTTGCAGAACTGACCGTGTTTGTCAAACAAACAATTAGCACTTGTGGTGTAATTAAAGGTGTTGACACCGAGACTTCTCAATACCGCGAAAATACATTTAGTGTAATGTATCCGCGTTTATAGCGATTTTGACGACAACAATATTTTCGGTGTCGATAAACAATGGACGCGAAATTTAAGATTTTTATGTGTTAAGAAGCATTTGAAAGCTTTTAAATCGCATATTTTTTTTCCATAAACTACTATCTGAATTTTTAGGTGCATCTTATATGCGGGGGCGTCCTATACGTGAGAATTTATGGTAAGATAGCTAATTGTGATGGACCATCTCATGATAACGTAACATTGTGTAAATACTTCTCAGGCTACCAGAACATTGTGAAATTACTTCTCTGGATAATATCACAGTGTAATAATACATATTATGGTATCATTTTGTGATAAACAGCTCAGGATTACACCACCTTGTGAAAATACATTTCAGAATAATATTTATGTATATCACATTGTCATAACATAATCTAAAAACTTGTACTATGTAATTAGTAAAAAAAAAAAAATCGAATTGGTTGTACTTTAAAGGAATGGTGTCAACAAAAAAGTTGTCTCCTTCAACAAGTTTAATGTTATTATGTTCAAGAAATCTTCATAAAAACCAGTAAAAAAACAAGAGGGCCACAAGGCCCTAGGTCGCTCACCTGAGGGGCTAAGGAACTAAACTGTTTTGAGCAAGTTTCATGAAGATTCAGCTAAAAATTTGGCCTCTAGAGTGTTCACAAGCTTTTTTTCAATTTGACCTGGTGACCCAGTTTTTTACCCCATGTCACCTGGTTTCAAAATTGTCCCAGATATCATTGGGACTAATGTTCTAAGCCTGATGATTGGCCTATAAATGTGGCATCTAGAGTGTTCACAAGCTTTTTCTTCAATTTGGCCTTGCGACCTAGATTTTACCCCACAGGACCCAGTTTCAAACTTATCCGAGATAACAATAAAACAAACGTTCTGAGCAAGTTTCAAGAAGATTGGGCAAAAACGTGACTTCTAGTGTTCACAAGCTTTTTCTTCAATTTGCCCTTGTGACCTAGTTTTTGACCCCTCATGACCCAGTTTTGAACTCGTCTGAGAAATCATTGGGACAAACGTTCTCAGCCAGTTCCATGATGATTGGACTATAAATGTGGTCTCTGGAGTGTTCACAAAATTTTTCTTAAATTTGGCCTGGGGACCTAGTTTTTAACCAAACATGACCCAGTTTCAAACGCGTCCGAGATATCATTGGGACAAAATGTTCTCAGCAAGTTTCATGATGATTGGGCTACAAATGTGGACTCTAGAGTGTTCACAAGGTTTTTCTTCAATTTGGCGTGGTGATCTAGTTTTCGACCCCATATGACCCAGTTTTGAACTTGTTTGAGATGTTATTAAAACAAATATTCTGTGCGAGTTTTAAGAAAATTGGGTAAAAATATGACTAGGGTGTTCATAAGCTTTTTATTCAATATGATCTAGTGACCTAGTTTTTGACCCCATATGACGGAGTTTCGAACTCGTCTCAGATATCATTAAAACAAATGTTCTGGGCAAGTTTCATAAAGATTGGGCAATAAATGTCGCCTCTAGAGTGTTCACAAGCTTTATAAAGTTTTCAATACAGCAATATCAGGAAAACTGCCCTGCCTTCTGGCGGCCATGTTTTTCAACGGAGAGGAACCATTTTAGAACTCAGCTGAGATATCATAAGAACAAATGTTCTGAGCAAGTTTCATGTTTATAGGGCAAAAAATGTGACTTTAGAAGCGTTCACAAGATTTGTCTATAGCCATATAAGGAAAACTGCCCCACCCCCTGGTGGCCATGTTTTTCAACGGAGCGGAACAATTTTCGAAATCAGTCTAGATATCATAAGAACAAATATTCTGAGCAAGTTTCATGTTCATTGGGCTAAAAATGTGATTTTTAGAGTGTTCACAAGCTTTTTCTTCAATCTGACCTAGTGACCTAGTTTTTGACCTAACATGACCCAGTTTCAAACTCATCCAAAAAATCATGGGGACAAATGTTCTGAGAAAGTTTTATGAAGACTGGGCAATAATTAATTGTGGCCTCTAAAGTGTTCACAAGCTTTTTAAAGTTTTTAATATAGCCATATAAGCAAAACTGCCCCGCCCCGTTGCGGCCATGTTTTTCAACGAAGTGGAACCATTTTGGAATCTGGCCAAGATATCATAAGAACAAATGTTCTGAGCATGTTTCATGTTGATTAGGCAAAAAATGTGAATTCTAGAGTGTTCACAAGGTTTTTCTATAGCCATATACGGAAAACTGGCCCGCCCTCTGGCGGCTATGTTTTTCAATGGAGAGGAAACATTTTCGAACTTGGCCGAGATATCATGAGAACAAACATTCTGAGCTAGTTTCATGTTGATATGGCAAAAAATGTGACTTCTAGAGTGTTCACAAGCTTATAGAGTGTTCTATGGCCATAGAAGGAAAACTACCCCGCCCCCTTGCGGCCATGTTTTTCAGTGGAGCAGAACCATTTTCAAACTCAACCAAGATATCATAAAAAAAATCATTCTGAGCAAATTTCATGTTGATTGGGCAAAAAATGTGACTTTTAGTGTTCACAAGCTTTTTCTTCAATTTGACCTAGTGACCTAGTTTCTGATCCCACATGACCCAGTTTCAACCATGTCCAAGATATCATTGGGACAAATGTTCTGGGCAAGTTTCATGAAGATTAAGCAATAAATGTGGCCTCTAGAGTGTTCAAACGGTAAATGTTGACGACACACGTGGTGATCACAAAAGCTCACCATGAGCACGTTGTGCTCAAGTGAGCTAAAAAAAACAACCAGAGTGGGTATCGAACTCACAGAGATGAAGTCGTTTGAACTAATAACAGTAGGCAGTACTGTAAGCAACTGCACTATTCTGATTTGCAGAAATGATTGTGCATACAATGGTTATAATAGATACCCACAAATCTTACTTCAAAGTGTAAACAAGAAAAGGGCCAAACAAACATGAAATAAACAATTTACCGTTAATGAATTTAGTCTCAGAATGCATAAACATTTTTCCATTATATGTACATTATTTTAACCTTTATTATATACCAATATTAATATTTCATTTTCAGATTTTTTGCTGCAGTTGCCCCTTTGGGGCCCTTTTTGATGACATAGTCCCTTCAAAATTTTGCAGACAAAATAACCCGTTACCTTTCACCATGAAGTTGTCCTTGATGAGACTAATGGCCGCTCGCAAGATGAACGAGGCGAACAGATTGAGGTGGATGGTGTTTCGGGAGCAATGAAGTTTCCTGCAAAAGAAAAATTAAGAAATAATTTTCGATTTAGAGTTGTTTATTGACTAATAAACAACGATTTGAAGTTCTGATGTGTAGAATTGAAACCGTTAGCATTAAGTAGCCAATTAAGATCATTTGAAAATTTATTTTGATTCTAACATAACCTGACAACATATAATGCAATTACGATGTGAATTCTATTTTACAGTTTCGGAAAAAAAATTCGGACTGTTAATTAAAGATTTGAGCAACATTAAAGTTTGTTCTTGGTCATTTGAAAACTCTGCACATGTCATGCAAGAACATCTGATTAACAACCCGGAAGCACACGATATACAAAACATACAGGGCTTTTTTTTTACAATTTGCAGCTAATGAATAAAAACGTACAATTTATAAAAAGATGCATGGCTTTTTTTTAACTTTTGTAGTTGGGGCCTTATTTGAACATTTGAAATTTATTTGAACATCATGCAGTAATCCCAAAGAGATGACTTTCTATTTTGATTGCCTCTGTGGCCTGTTTTAAAGACATTTAAAGTAACTTGAATTAAAAACCCTTTTGGATGCAAGTCAGATTAGAAATACTGAAATATGGCATCAAGGCAATATAACATGTACAATATTGAACATATGTCATTTGTTTTAGACAGTATCAGAGACTTGTTCCAAGGGAAAATTGAAAGTGTAAAGCTCCACTAGAAATATGAGCGAAATGGCCTCAAGGTGGTTGATAATGATAGATAAAGGAAATGTAATTAGGAAAATAATGGAACAAAAATTAAATGAACATTAAACTGATGGGAATTACTATCTATCTGAAAGTAAATTTACTTTAAAACAGCTTGGAAGCATTGAAAATAAAATGATATTATTAGTGATGGTATAAGTATCCTAAATTATCAATAAATATGTTATTATTAGGGATGGTATTCGTATCCTAAAGGTCTAATTACCCCAAAAGTCACATCCTCAGGGTTACATGCTGTCAGTTAGATAATAAGCACATGTGACTGAGTGCAGGATGCATATAATTTGTAAAATACAGTTTAAATGATCTGTTTTGGTATCATTTTAAAGGTATATATGTAAGCAATAAGAAAAAAGGCTGTTTTGTGCACTACTTTGTTGTCTAGTGGTTCCCAGCTTCATAACTTTTGGCCCATGTATTCATGCGCAAAATGGCAGCCTCCATGCCCGTCAAAACCGGTGTTTTTTTTTTCTAAGGTAAATATTTTGAGTTACAACGCATAGAATTTTTTGACATGCTGTTTTTTTCAAAAGGTTATGTCCTCATCTTTCCAACAATGTATGGTGATATATTGGAAAGTAGCTTGGTCATGGTGAAAAGTGAGATCAAATTTTGAATATTTTATATGTAACAAAGAAGGAATTTATTTGCGCATGCGTAACCTAAATCAGTATTTTGATATCCATAAGGGGCATCTAAATGCTATACGGATATCAGTATACTTTATAGGAATAACAAATGAGTTAAAACGTAAGTGCATAGAATGTTTAACGTAGTGTTCACTGGTATTAATAAGATGGTACAATGTATGATGACCTGTTTCATAAAAGTTAATTTTTCACTACCTTACCACTGAATTAGTGTGTTATTTTTAGTTGTGATAATATTATCATGCAAATGTTTAAACTACTTCAAATAAGCTTTAACATGAAATGGCAGCATGTAAGAGTATTTAGTTCCTATAACAGAAGGCTTATATTGAGTTTTTAATTAATCAACAAAAAAGGAATACAATACTCATGTTTATAATGTTAAATTACATATAAGGGATTTCTTGTTGGAAAGACAAAAAGTGAGGTAATACTATTGTAAAATCTAGTGAAAATATTTACATTTTTTTGTTTGTTCCTTTATTACAAATAGTTGCGAGTTAACAGTTCAATTTTCTTCCGAATACAAAATTGAATATGATCGTACTGTCGAAATGAAATGTTTTTTTGCATGAGACATCTGTCATTAATTAGTGTCAATTATCGGAAACAATTGATACTTCAATTCCAGTATAGACAGTGTCCGGCATGACCTGGTGATAAGGATACAGTCAACTGCCCTTTATATGCAAACAATCAATTAATGGATTAAGCGACTGTGTGTCAGTGATGTATTATGCAGATTATCACCTGCCAAATCAGGGAATGAAACAACATTTGTAATTACATTAATAATAATAGTACCATATAACCTTTGAATTTTTACTGGATAAAACCTTTAATTTTTTAATGGATAAGTTATGAGGACCCAAATTCAGTATAGTGGTCAGATACCTGATAGGATTTGAATATCCAGTCATCCAAATACTCGGAAGTATCCCTAGTTATAACCACTAGTGCTTTTTAATTTATTCACAAATTGTAAACTACAGAAATATGAAAACTGCCAATACTGTCATTATAGAATTTAGAATTTCAGTTTACCTGAAATATATCATGATGAAGAATGCCACGATGAGGGATATAAGGGATGTAGCATAGCCAATATTGTACATCAGCTGCAACTGTTCGAAGTTCTCCTGAAATAAAAATAATCACACCTATATCATTTCACTGTCTTTTACTTAAAGATGCATATCAACAGTATTTCCCAGGCATAAAGACAAATATTAAAATTGTGAAATTTTCCTGAAATTTTTATTTTTGGAAACATAAAATTGATAGAACCCTTAAAAGTAGGGATGCAGTTTATAGGGATATCTGTATGCAGTATCTGAATACTGAATCCGAGTCCTACTAGGCTATTGTCCGACTTTTCAGAAAGGGGATATTGTTGGAAGGCTAATGTCCTAGAATCATTTTTATACGAGTATTCGTTGACTTAATTAGTATCTGGATACTAAGTATTCAGATTTTAGGGTACTCCAGAGCCACAGATCATGATTCTGCCAGAATTTAATACATGTATGACCGCATCATTTTTAAAATAAGTAATGAGCGATTTAATTGAGTACTTGAAATTGCATTACGCCATTACATGAATTGATTGTAGGAAATACCCCAATTCTATCAATATGCCTACCATTTTACACCCATGCAGGAATGATGCAATCCAATTACTACAGGTCGTATGTCACAATGAGCTTGCATTGAACATTCATATTTTCACATGTCACAATTAGCTTGCATAAACATTCATATTTTTACTATAACGACTATCAGTCAAACATTCACCAATCTTTACACAATCTGTTTGGCGTTTTTTGAGTATACAGTATATGAATTTAATTTTGAAACTCGTCTATTTTTTAATTAATTGAGTACATTAACTGAGTAAATGGTGTTTCAGAATAGGTATTTATGCAAATATTCGCCTAATCTGTTGCTATAATATCCATTGAAATCCCTAAACAAAATGTCCTTTTGGACAGAAGGCGCCTGTAGGATTTGAACTCATGACAGGTATCAGCCTCCACTCAAAGTAGTACCAGGCCAGTAGCTTCACAACACAGGTGTTGCAGGTCAGGTCAGTAGCTTCACAACACAGGTGTTGCAGGTCAGGTCAGTAGCTTCACAACGCAGGTGTTGCAGGTCAGGTCTGTAGCTTCACAACACAGGTGTTGCAGGTCAGGTCAGTAGCTTCACAACACAGGTGTTGCAGGTTCACGATCTCTCTAGACCCTAACCTCTGAAACAGGGTGTCTCCTGTATCTTGCAATATCCCAAATAACCCAGCGTACAAGTCTTCTGGGGACGATGGCTATATAGAAGGGACCCCAATGCACTCCATACAAAAAATTCCAATAGATAGGCCAAGCAATTAAGAAAATCAAAATGCTGACAGCGTAGAAAGACTGTTGGCGACAAAAGAAACTACATGACAATTTGTTGTTTACTAGTTGCTAGGTCCTTTGGAACTACTTGGTTCTCTTTGTTAGCTTAACGCAGACTGTGCCAACAAAATCGTCTCAACCCTCCACAATGTATTTTCTGTAATTGGTAACCAGTCTGATACAGTCCGGTTTGAAGGAAATATTCATTGAAACACTCTGTATTTAAACTTAAAGTATTAAACCAGTCATTCTTCCCAGAAAACACATTATTTTCAAGCGCCAGAAATTCGGTTGAAATTTATTTTGTAAAAAAGCTAATAATTTAAGTAAACTGACATGCTGGGACGCGGTCGCGGTAGGAAGAGGAGGGCCACGGAACCTCTGTCGGCCCCAGGGACGTCATTTGACAATAATACTGAGGGTAATAGGGTCATTGTTGACTTTGAGAATATCATCGCTCAATCGAACATTCTTCCAACTGGGTGTGGCATGGTGGGGCAGAACTCGGACAATCGAGATCAGTTAGGGTTAGCTCATACTGTCCCCTCTGAACCCGCTTATTTAGGGACCATGCATCGGTTGTTTCCATAGTGTCCTCTAGCTCGAACAACCCAAGTTTGATGGGGTTGGTAAATGACTTGCATCCAGTTGTTTCCATAGTGTCCGCTAGCTCAAACAACCCAAGTTGGATGCGGTTGGCAAATCGTCCCATGTTCCAGTACAGCTCAAGGCACAAATCCAGAGGGGTGAATATGATACCCTTGCACTTCTCTTAAAAGGTGCTGTAGAGTTGGGGGATATTTGCAAAGGTGGGGTCTTATCCATTTCTGCTGATGGGAAGTCCATAGAGTCCAATCCAAAAGTATGCAAACAAAAAATCCATACAAATGAAAAGTGGACAGATTCATTTTTGATCTACGCATCAATTGACTTGTTGGCCAATCCTCAAAAAACTAATGAAATCTTGCACTATATGTTTAATATAAGGGAGTGTGCCAATCGCCAGGGGGGTTTGCATGGCGACCTATGATGAACAATTCGCCCTCGACAGGCATTGACCCCATCCTCTTGGTCATCCATCAATAATGATCTGTGGTGGCGGTGCATTTTATTGCGCAACCAGGGGGCTTCTTCCGGGAGGATGGAGTCGATTTAAATTTGTCTAGGCTTAGAATTTGATTTGGATGCCTTAAGGCACTTTATTCAAACACAGTTAACCGAACAATTTCCTCCTGATCCAACAGCATAAATCGTTAATACTTTCTATACTACCTTAATAAGGTCATTAAAAAAAAATAAAAAATTGGCAGGCCAAGAGTTGGCCGAACCGACCTCTACGACAGTTGCACATTTATATCTGTGTTCACATTTTACTAAAAATTCTTAAGGCTTGCGGTGACCTCTAACTTGCAGTCATTGGCACTTCGGTTTTAAATCATGCGGTTAGGGGAAACCGCAGTTGGGCTAAAAGTTAACAATTTACAATTCTTGCTATTGCTGGATATTTCACATAGCCATAAGTTTAACGTATAACAGTTTGCATTGCCTCGTTGTTGCGTATAGCAGTTCGCGTTGCCTCAGTGTTGGCAAGGGTATTATCAAGTTGTATCGCAATTGCATGGAGTATACTGCTGTAATAAGTGGATAAAACCAGCTCAGCTTTCTCTCGGCCCATGTTTTTTCCGCCTTCACTCGAACTTCCCAGTCGGGTTTAGACCAATCATGGGGGTTCGCTCCATGGCCACTATTATCCATTCCGTTTCTATTTTATAGATCATTTTATTCATTCTAGTCAGTTTAATTAATCTCAAAGTAACAGTTTGTGTTACCTCATTTACGTCTTGTATGTGTTGTTAACTATACTCATCTAACTTGGTCATATTAAAAAGATAAATGGTTAGTTTTGTTGGCTTTTATTTAATGGAGTTGTAAAATAATGAGTGCATTTTTGCTAGAAAGGAAACATTTATTTGAATGAAAATAAATTTTCCACCTTTAAACTTTATAATGTGGCTTCTTACTCAATAATATACGACATCAAAATAAAAACTAATTTGTAAGTAATGAACAAAATATTTTTTTGATGTAATTATCTTATGCAAATGGAATTATATATATGCCGTAAACAAGTCAATCTGCAACGGGCCAGAAAACCGATGAAGCGTAGTAGTCAGGCGCAATGATTGTTAGTGCTTCGTAGCCAAAGATCTATAAATAAAAATGTTTATTTATAGATATTTGTTCGTAGCCTACTTAGTAAAAAGTAGGTCATACGATGCAAGTTCTCGATTTTCCATAGTACGGTTTTAAATTAATAAATTTCAATAATTTCTTGTCAAAATATTCAGAATGAGAATTAGTAACAAGAAAAAACACTTTCGCAACGAGTCACAAATAACTGATGTAGCGCATTAATTTGGCAGTCTTATTTCTGGACACTCAGGTGAATTTTTCGGTTACATACAAGTAAATAGCAAAAGTAGGGGTGTCATTAGTTTCAAGTTATATTTTTTATATATTGACCTTTTTTTACAAACTGTACTTTAATTAATCACATGATATACACATTATAATACATATTACTTGGTAAACTGTTTTCTCGAAGATTCTAAAACTGAACATATATTCAAAACATATCAGTTATATCCTAATACATAGATTTAAAGTGGATGCTATCAAAACAAAACACTTATTTATCCAAAAAAACATGTAATTATTAAAAAAAAGGTAAATAAAAAACAAAAAAATTATGTCAAACTCAATAAAATGTTCTAGGGTTGGGGCATTTTTTTAGGATAGGTCGGGTAACCTGACACAAACATAATTTTTTTTACACCTAACCATAATGTCTGGACATAGGATATAAATATCAGATAAATATTTGTACAGCTAATCCGGAGAGGCAATAACTGAACACATAGAAGATTACATAAGAGTCAATAACGGAATAACAAAAAATCACTCGGTTTTCAAACACTGTAATCTAAAGCGAATGTTTCTTCGCTAGGCAACCATCTAACAACATACCAGAAATATATTTGGAACATTTGGCTGGTTCTGACTGCCACTGTCACTTGTTTCGACGTGTTGCGTCTGACATGCAGAGTAGTTTGTCCAGCCGTTGAGTCGACTTCCGTTGACGCTCGGATGCCCCAACCATGAGCCATTATTCAGACAGGTCCTGGAGGCGAAATCTGAAATTTGGATTTCATTTTTACTTGTGGGTACTGTAAGAAGAGGGCCAAGATGGCCCAGTGTCATTTTTTCATGTGCATCCTGCATTTTACATGACTGAATTTGTCAAAAACACCCATAGTTTTTATTTACGTGCATCCTCCGGACTCATTCTTACAAAGTGTAAGGTAAATAATAAACAAGAAACGTGGAAATTTCATGAAAACCAAATTTTTAGAATGAAATGCATTAAAGCCAGCACACACAACATTTTTTTAGTAATGGTGACCTTGACCCCACCAACCCCATACACAATCCCAAGCAAGGTCTAGATATAAGGTATATACATGTGAAGTTTCATTAAAATATCTCAATGTCTACTTAAGCTATTGAGCGAAAAATGTTTGTCTATTTTCAGTAATGGTGACCTTGACCCCATCCACCCCATATGCATCCGAAGCGAGGTCTAGATTTAAGATATCAATGTATGAAGTTTTATTAAAATATCTCAATTTGTTCTCAAGCTATTCAGCAGAAACTGTTTTTTTGTTTTTAGTAATGGTGAACTTTACCCCACCCACCCTTAACGCAATCCCAAGCAATATCTCGATATAAGGTATCTATGTATGAAGTTTCATTAAAATATCTCAATGTGTTCTCATGTTATTGAGCGGAAAATGTTTTTTCTATTTTTAGTTACGGTGACCCTGACCTTGACCCCACCCACACCTATGCAATCCCAATCAAGGTTTTGATATAAGGTATCTATGTAAGAAGTTTCATTGAAATATCTCATTTTGTTCTCAAGTTATTTAGGGGAAATTGTTTTTCTATTTTGGGTCACAGTGACCTTGATTCCACCCACCCCAAATGCAATCCCAAGGGAGTTCTCAATTTAAGGTATCTATGTATGAAGTTTCATTAAAATAACTCAATGCATTCTCAAGTTATTGAGCGAAAACCGTTTTTTCTAATTTAAGTAACAGTGACCTTGACCCCACCCACCCCATATGGAACCCCAAGCAAGGTCTTAATATAAGGTATCTATGTATTATGTTTCATTAAACAAGAGATGTTTGTAAAACATGTATGCCCCCCGACTTGCAGCCAAGTTGTGAATATGTGCAATTGTTAAGACATTTTTTAAATGTGCAATCCCAAGCTAGGTCTCGATATATGGTATCTATTTATGAAGTTTCATTAAAATATCTCAATGCGTTCTCAGGTTATTGAGGGGAAACCGTTTTTCTATTTTTAGCAATGGTGACCTTGACCTTGACCCACCCACCCCATATGAAATCCCAAGAGAGGTCTCAGTATAAGGTATCTATGTATGAAGTTTCATTAAAATATCTCGATGCATTCTCAAGTTATTGAGCGGAAACCATTTTTCTATTTTAGCAATGGTGACCTTGACCCCATCCACCCCATATGCAATTCCAAGCGAGGTCTCGATGTAAGGTATATATGTATGAAGTTTCATTAAAATATCTCAATGCGTTCTCAAGTTATTGAGCGGAGACCGTTTTTTTATTTTGAGTAACGGTGACCTTGACCATGACCCCACCCACCCCATATGCAATCCCAAGCGAGGTCTCAATATAAGGTATCTATGTATGAAGTTTAATTAAAATATCTTGAAGCATTCTCAAGTTATTGAGCGGAAACCGTTTTTCTATTTTTATTAATGGTGACCTTGACCCCACCCACCCCATATGCAATCCCAAGCGAGGTCTTGATATAAGGTATCTATGTATAAAATTTCATTAAAATATCTCGATGCGTTCTAAAGTTATTGAGCGGGAACTGTTTTTCTATTTTTAGCAACGGTAACCTTGACCTTTGACCTGTTGACCTCAAAACTTATACGCTTCTTCCTTTCCTCCTAAGTAACCAGGGTACCAACTTTCACGATCCTAGGTCAAAGCGTTCTCAAGATATCGTGCGGAAACAAAATGGTCTACGGACAGACCGACCATCCGACCGACCGAGAGGTGCAAAGCAAGATACCCCCACTTCTTCGAAGGAGGGCATAATTAAAACCAAAATGTGAAACAAAACAAGTATGACAATTTACAAAGGGCAATAACTCCGAAAATATGATGTGCAGAGTAACGGTTCTTGTGCACTGCACTTCTCCTCAATGAGATCTATCTACCAATGAAGTTTCACGTTGATAGCTTTCATAGTCTTAGAGTTATGCTCCAGACAAAAATTAAGTATGAAAATAAACAAAAAGCAATAACTTAAAGTATGTGATGCAGAGTAACGGTTCTTGTGCACTGCACTTCTCAATGAGATATATCTACCAATGAAGTTTCAAGTTGATAGCTTTCATAGTCTTAGAGTTATGCTCCGGACAAAAATTAAAAAGTATTAAATAAACAAAGGGCAATAACTCCACAAGTATGAGGTGCAGAGTAACGGTTCTTCTGCACTGCACCACTTCCCCTCAATGAGATCTATCTACCTATGAAGTTTCATGTTGATAGATTTAATAGTCTAAGAGTTATGCTCCGGACAAGTGAAGGGGACGCCGCCGACGACAACAAAAGTAACACCTATATGTCGCCTATTCAGTCATACTGTCACAAACAAACTGTGAAGATTGGTCTAGATAGGATGCAAAATGAAGTCTCCCTGTTTGAAAAAGGCCATTTGTGCCTTTTCATCCAATTAAAGAGGGGCAACAACTAGAGTTTCTGGCCCGATTTGGCCCACTATGGATTCCATCCAAGATTACATGTCAAAGGAAGACAGACAAGGCACGATTAGCCCCCCCCCCTCCCCCTCCATACCAATGGCTCACCAACCAATTCTCCAGACCTCTAGCATTACATGTTGTGTTATTTTTGCAACGTTTGTCGTAATTTTTCATAAATTTTGAATTTTTGTACCCAACACAGGATAGAGATCTATAGTGTTTGTGTTGTTGCTGAACGTGTCAATAATTAAAAGATTTGATATATTTTCAACTTTTAAATGTGCAAGTAGGATAATGCTGTTCACCAACACTGTATTCACAAAACATGTTGTATACTTATTTCCTTCATAATTTCTATATACTATATATATCAGCCCATATTCATTGCAGAACTAAATAAAACAATTTAAATGACTAAAACACTGCAGTCCAGTCGTTCTTTTCTTTACTTAAAAAAATAATGATTAAGCGGTTATTTAGTCAGAACTTGTTGCTGATTAATCGACAAAAATTTTGGACACTGATTAACAACACTATTAAATCCTTCCAGGCATTTAAAAGCTACAGAGCAGAAACTAACATCCGGGCAAACAGACACACTGAAAACCCACGCACACATGAACCCACCCACCCAAGTACCCACGGACATCCGGATGAATGGTGTAACTACTGTATGCCCTCCTTTGGGGGCATAAAAATACTGATTGATAAATTAAATAAACAAGATCTGGAGCTACGATGGAATGAAATCATGGCAACCAGTATTGTTGTAATTCTGCAAAAAATATATTTCATATATATCAGCATGGTAACTGACAAAAGAAAACTGTACCGACTTATTTTAACGTCTATATCAGCAATGAATATATCCAAAAGAATATGTCAACTGACTTAAAAGACTGAATCCACTCACTATGCACGGTGAAGCTGTTGATGTAACTGGGACAACGCTGGAAGGCAGTGTTTCCCGCGGGTGTGTCATCCCAACACATGATGTTGTCCCATGTGCGGTTACAGAAGACACCTGCAAGATGTGGAAGGGGTGTTCAAAACATATCAAGGGTTGAGCGTGAAACTCTTCTATCTGCATAACATTTTGTATATCAGATATTTCACGTATTTCATATTTATATTCCATAGTTATTGCATAGTTATAGTTTTACAGCTATTGGTCAGTTTGACCTTGACCCAAGGATTCAATAATCAATAGGCATCCTTTACTGGTCATGACCAACCTACCTACCACAGCTATTGGTCAGTTTGACCTTGGCCCAAGGATTCAATAATCAATAGGCATCCTTTACTGGTCATGACAAACCTACCTATCACAGCTATTGGTCAGTTTGACCTTGACCCAAGGATTCAATAATCAATAGGCATCCTTTACTGGTCATGACCAATCTACCTACCACAGCTATTGGTCAGTTTGACATTGACCCAAGGATTCAATAATCAATAGGCATCCTTTACTGGTCAGGACCAACCTACCTACCACAGCTATTGGTCAGTTTGACCTTGACCCAAGGATTCAATAATCAATAGGCATCCTTTACTGGTCATGACCAACCTACCTACCAAGCCTGAAGAACATAGGTCAGAGGGTTCTGTAGTTATGGCCCTTACAAGATTTGTTTAGTGACATACCAACTAAGTGACATTTGCAAAGCAATATAACACCGCTTCTTTGAAGGGGGGCATAATTAGAAGTATTAAACTGCCCTAGACAACATCATTGATCTGTTTTAAGATCAAATGTATTGTCTGTTCAATGTGTACTGTAAAACATGCTTCTCAGGTAATTTTTTTGCATATGTATGTAAACATAGTAAATAATTAAACACAGTAAATAATTAAACACAGTAAATAATTAAACACTATAAGCATTAATGTTTTCAACATCTTATTAATTACTCTATCAAATGTCTTCGTTATTATTTCTCACTTCTCAGGATGGAAACCTTAATCCATAACTCAAGAGCATTAATAACTTGAGCATTTTCCTTTTCCCGGTGTCACTTTTGACAATTAAAAAACTTTTGCTGTAGCTCTTATTCCATTTAACAAGTTATCCCAATGTAAGTTACAGTCTTGATTTATCCTTGCATTTGGTAGGTCGTGAGTTTAATCCATCATAGTGGTCTTGCAATTGCTGTCTTACACATTAAATCTTGAGGGATTCTTTATGCATCCCTTGGATAGATATTTTTTCTTAGGCACCTATTGTCATCTGTGACTGCTAGAAAGCTGTCTTGAATCATAAACATTTTCATACAAATGATGATTTTGTTACTGCCAGTCATCAATTAATAGGAACGGAGTAAGGGCCGAGATAGCCAATAATCAATAGAAATGTGATCCATATCAGTTGTTAAAACTTAGTAAGAATGCGGCAAAAATAATATACCAATATGCAGATGATGCAAAATAGTTATAAAATCTCAACCTTGCATCATTAAACTCCAATTCTAGGACACTAGCCCCTCCGACAAAAACCCCTTCCTCAAAACATGCAAAGGCGGACATTAGCCCCTTCCAACTAGGACATAATCCCCTTCCAGGTAGGACATTAGCCCCTTCCAACTAGGACATAATCCCCTTCCAGGTAGGACATTAGCCCCTTCCAACTAGGACATTAGCCCTTCCAGGTAGGACATTAGCCCCTTCCAACTAGGACATAATCCCATTCCAGGTAGGACATTAGCCCCTTCCAACTAGGACATAATCCCCTTCCAGGTAGGACATTAGCCCCTTCATGTCTTTTTAGGTGGACAAAAACCCTTTCTCATGATTGAGACAATATTCTGTTGTATCCAAATATGTGCCAGTGAACAATAATTAACCAATTAAGAAATTAATTAATTGTGTGCTCCTTTACTGACAATGGACCTACTTTAGTTGCATATTAACGCATGCAAACAAAACACTTATATATTGCACTTATTAAACATGAAAGGTCCTGATTGGCTGTTTGAAGGGGTATTCTGCCATAGATGAAAGGGGCTAATGTCTGGGTTTGAACACTCTGTAAGGGGATATTGTCCTAGATGAAAGGGGTTAATGTCCGGGTCTGAAAAATCGTGAAGGGGCTATTGTCCGCCCTGGAAAATTCAGGAAGGGTCCAATGTCTGCCTCTGCATTTTATGACGCAGGGGCTAATGTCCTTCGAGCTAATGTCCGTTTACCTTAAATTCCATATGAAAGATACAGAAAAATAGCCTTCACACAGTAAGTCTTGAAAGGATTTGTATGCATGCCTTTAATTATTTTCTAAATCACCTTTCGTCCTCTGTGACTGCTGCTATCAATTTTGGAACAAATTAGCAAAATTGTATAATTCGCAAAATTTCTACTATACATTGCAATTAGATGTCCAAACTACAATACCCTGTATAATTTGTGTCTTAAAATGTAAAAATAACTCCTAATGCAAAGTTGATTAGCATGAGAACTGCTTGGAGGACATTGCACTTTCATTTTGTGTCACATAAGATGGTGCACAAGATAATACAACTAATTTTAAGGAGCTTCCCTGGCATAAAATTACTTTTATCCAAATTTTCCTTATTTTGCACACAATATGTTAATTTTAACATATAAGTAGGTTTCATAACAAGAGGGCCAAAAGGCCCTAGGGCGCTCACCTGAGAGGCTAAGAAACTAAACTGTTCTGAGCAAGTTTTGTGATGATTGGCCAATAAAAGTGGCTTCAAGAATGTTTTAAATCTTTTTGTTCAATTTTGCCATGGTGACCTAGTTTTTTTACCCCACATGACCCAGTTTCAAACTTGTCCCAATATATTATTGAAACTAATGTTCTGAGCAATTTGAAAGAAGATTTGGCAAAACTAGAATGTTCACATTTGTTTTCTATTTGACCTAGTGACCTAGTTTTTTACCACAGATGAGCCATTTTCAAACCCTGCCGAGATATCATTGGAACAAAGGATCTGGGAAAGTTTCATGAACATTGGGCAATAAATGTGGCCTTTTGAGTGTTCACAAGCTTTTTGAAGTTTTCATTATACCCAT
Organism: Congeria kusceri; assembly: GCA_027627225.1. Classification (NCBI taxonomy): domain Eukaryota; kingdom Metazoa; phylum Mollusca; class Bivalvia; order Myida; family Dreissenidae; genus Congeria; species Congeria kusceri. The sequence continues at coordinate 14,255,073 of CM051038.1, forward strand.
ATAAGAAAAACTGCCCCGCCCCATGACAGCCGCGTTTTTCAGCAGAATGGAACCATGATCGAACTCAGCCGAGATATCATAAGAACAAAGGTTCTGAGCAAGTTCCATGTTCATTTGGCAAAAAATGTGACTTCTAGAGTGTAAACAAGCTTTCTCTATGGCCGCATAAGGAAAACTGCCCCACCCCATGGCGGCCATGTTTTTCAACTGAGCGGAACCATTTTCGAACTTGGCTGAGATATAATCAGATCAAATGCTCTGACCAAGTTTCATTTAATTGGGCAAAAAATGTGACTTCTAGAGTGTTAACAAGCTTTTTCTTTCATCTGACCTAGTGACCAAGTTTTTGACCCCACATTATCAAGTTTTGAACTCAGCCTATATATCATTAGGACAAAGGTTCTGACTAAGTTTTATGAAGATTGGGCGAAAAATGTGACTTCTAGAGTGTTAAGAAGCTTTTTCTTCAATTTGTCCTATTGACCTAGTTTTTGATCGCACATGACCCAGTTTCGAACGCGGCTGAGATACCATTGGGACAAATGTTCTGACAAAGTTTCATGAAGATTGGGCAAAAATGTGACTTCTACAGTGCTAACAAGCAATGTTGCTTAGTTACCTAGTTTCTGACCCCACATGACCCAGATTGGAACTAGGCCGAAATATCATTGGGGCAAATGTTCTGACCAAGTTTTATGAAGATTGGGCAAAAAATGTGACCTATAGAGTGTTAACAAGCTTTTTCTTCAACTTGACCTAGTGACCTAGTTTTTGACCCCATGATACCCAGATTCGAACACGGCCAAGATATCATTGGGACACACGTTCTGACCAAGTTTCATGAAGATTGGGCAAAAAATGTGACTTCTAGAGAATTAACAAGCTTTTTCTTCAATTTTACCTAGTGACCTAGCTTTTGACCCCATGTGACCCAGATTCAAACTCAGCCGAGATATCATTGGGACAAATGTTCTGACCAAGTTTCATGAAGATTGGCCAATAAATGTGGCCTCTAGAGTGTTAACGAGGTAAATGTTGACGACGCACAAACTTGTTCTTCAATTTGACCTAAAGACCTAGTTTTTGACCCCACGTGACCCAGATTCAAACTCTGCCGCGATATCATTGGGACAAATGTTCTGACCAAGTTTCAAGAAGATTGAGCAAAAATTTGACTTCTACAGTGTTAACAAGCTTTTTCTTCAATTGACCTAGTTTTTGACCCCACATGACCCAGATTCGAACTCAGCTGACATATCATTGGGGCAAATGTTCTGACCAAGTTTCATGAACATTGGCTAATAAATGTGGCCTCTAGAGTGTTAAGGAGGTAAAGGTTGATAACGCACAAGCTTTTTCTTCAATATGACCTATTGAGCTACTTTTTGACCACATGTGACCCAGATTCGAACTCGCCCGAGATATCAATGGGACAAATGTTCTGACTAAGTTTCATGATGATTGGGCTACAAATGTGGACTCAAGAGTGTTCACAAGCTTTTTCTTCAATTTTACATAGTGACCTAGTTTTGACAAAGCACAACAAGTTAGGCCCTGTGCCAATATTGAGCTACTTTTATATGGGCAATATTGGCCCGGACAGCCCAACCCGCGAAGGACCAAAACTGTGTTGGAAATTTCTCCCTATATGTCTATAGAGTAGCGACAGGATTTTGGTCGCTACTTTCATGCGCTCAAATGGCATGGTTAGCATTAATATCTTTTAATAAAATTTACATACCTGCAAAGAGAATTTATTCCTCAATAATGTTTCATAAATATTTGTACGATAACACTTCGGTTTTGGATGCACAACCAATTTAAACCTAGACACTATTGCAATTTAAACACATCTCGCTGTCCTCGGCTGTGTAAACTTTAATCGGTATTCTGCTACACTGAAACGATTGTGTCATTTCGATTGTTCATTTTTTCATTCATCATCCGACTGGTTGAAGCATATTTGAAGGGTTAAACAAGGCAAGGTAAACATGGCAGTCTGTACATGAATGTAGATTAATTCAAAATTTAAAATCGGAATTAAACGCATGTCCTAGGTAAATTTCGGCAGATGTTAAGCAGTTTAGGTGTTGTTTAAGTAAAATACATTGATGGATAACTTTTTTGTTACAAATAATGGAAATTTATGAAATTTTAAACTTTCAGTTTTCCACCACGTAAACTGCCTTTCGGTAATGAGACGTTACAGCGAATTTAGCCCAATCTAAAAAAAGTAGCACTAAATTTGCGTTAAACGTCTCATTTATTATCTCATTTATTAGACCCCACATGACCCATATTCTAACTCGGCTGAGATATAATTGGGACAAATGCTCTGACCAAGTTTCATGAAGATTGGCCAATAAATATGGGCTTTAGAGTGTTAACGGGGTAAATGTTGACGATGCAAGACACACGACGGCGATCACAAAAGCTCACCATGGGCATATTGTGCACAGGTGAGCTAAAAAATATTGTAGACAATATATTCTTTCCCCAAATATAACAATTTGCAGCCACTGCTAGAGTTTTTATTGATGATATTTACTTATTATTCATTTTGAACATGATTGTAATCATACTGGCAGAAATACCTTAATGCAATTCTGAGGTTACCATGAAATTTCTGTCATTTCTCCAGGAGCAATTTTGTATTTCCCTGATGAAAAAATCCTTGCAAGTTACTTCAAATAATTTATTGCAGGACATGGGTTCTGAATCAAAGACTACTTCAAACATGCAAAATACTGACAAAATAACCAAATGTATTATTTTATGATGATAAAATAAACTGGTGTTATACAGAGATATGTTTCCTACTGCATAGAAATTAACAGCAGCAATAATGCAAAATTCCAGAAATGTGTTTCATTTCTACAAGACGACAAGTAACAAGGATGTTATTCTTTATTAATAACTGCTTTGGTTAAAAATTGGTTAGGAAACAATCATTTTAATACATTTGTTTCTTTGAATACATTTTCTTTACAACAGAGCAATATTCTACAATTATTGACTTATATGATCTGATATTCACTGGTAGAAAGACATATTGACTGAGGCGCAGCCGAGGTGAATATGTTTTTTTATTATACCTCACTTGATTATTTCTCTATATAATGCATCGGGCAACAATTTGATATGTCGCCCGGCAATGTCACCCGCTACCGCTATGTCGCCCGGTACGCAAATGATACGGGATTGTTCGGTATAATAAAATAAATATTGACTTCCTCGAGGGTGACAGTGCGTCTCGTCAACCCTCGACAAACACTGTCGACCGAGGCTTGACAGTGTTGCCTCGGGTTGACGAGACGCACTGTCACCCTCAAGGAAGTCAATATTTATATAATGCCAATGAATATCAGATCATATTCTATGGCCCTCTAGTTAACAAATACTTTATTCTATGCCCTGACATTACACACACTTTTCGTTAAAAACATTGAAATGAGCGCCAAAAGTACTTATATTGAAATGACGTCATTTCCAAAATAACATCGTTGTTACTGTTAAACCGAACTGTTTGCAGTAAGTGAATTTACTGCATGTATCCCCGCTGCGTTTTTGCAAACGTTATTTGTAACGTCTAACAATGGGTAACAAAGTTAGCTATTTTTAGCCCATTGAATATGACTGGGGAAAACACAAAGTCCATTGAATATGATATATATTTTGTGTTGCCGACCTTGCTGTGGATGAATGGGAAGCCTTTTATTTTTAGGTCATATAATAAACACAGCAATGGCTTAAAATAGATCTACATTAGTACAAATATAAACTGACACATAAATTACAAATGTGCAATATTTGTGTACAAATACACATGAAACAAGAGTGCCATTGTCACAAAAATACGCCCATCAAAGAAGCTTTTTGGGGGTAAATATTCAATGACTGAAGAGAAACAATGCAAAAACTAACAAGGTTGAGTCATGGTATTTGTACACCCAATACGTCTCTATAGCCGCTCTCTGTGAGGTGAGTTGAGGTATCAAAACTATCACATATATTCTTAAATCTAAAATCAAGACAAAAAATAATCAAGAGGGATAATTAAACATGGGTTATTGTGAGTTATGGTTCTTGTATGCTTCACTTCCTCATCTCATGATGGCAATCATATCTTCAAACTTATCAAACTTATTTGAAAACCCCTGTATGCATGACAATATTATGCTATGGGCTAATATTTGACCTTTAAGTGTGACAAGGTCTATGGATTTATCTCTTCAATTCGACCTAGTGACCATGACCTTGGAACTATGGACCTAGTTCTTATGAGCAACCCACCTATTCATGTAGTATCACTATGCATGAAAATATTATGTTCTGAACATATATTTGACCTTGAGGTGTGACCTTGACCTTGAAAAAAGTTACCTCATTCTTGTGCGCAACACACTGTCTCATAGCGTTTTGCTTCTGCCAAGTTTTTTAAAAATCCTTCCATGCCGCACAAAGATATGATCTGGACAAAGCCTTAAAGATTGAATTCTTATATTTGACCTTTGACCTTAAATTGTGACTTTGACCTTGGATGTATTATTTTGATACAGGAACCTGGTTATTGCATGTGATATGCCCCCTCACAATGCATATCACTTCAGCCAAGTTACTTCTATCCATGCTGGACAAAGTTATGCTCCAGACAAAGTGTTTAGGATTGATTTCTTATATTTTACCTTTGACCTTAAATTGTGACTTTGATCTTGGAAATTGGGAGCTGGTTCTTGCGTGTGACACACCGTCTCAACATGCTTATTACTTCAGCCAAGTTATTTGAAAATCCATTTATGCTTGACAACGATATGCTCCAGGGAAAAGTGTTAAGGATTGATTTCTTATATTTGATCTTTGACCTTGAATTGTCACCTTGACCTTGGACCTAGGGACCAGGTTCTTGTGCGCGACACTCCGTCTCACCATGCTTATCACTTCTGCTAAGTTATTTGAAAATCCATCCATGCCGTACAAAGATATGACTCAGACAAAGATTTTCCCGCCAACCACCACGGTCGTTCCCAGAATAGTCCCATTTTTCAAACCGTGAAACGAGTGTTTAAAAAGGACACAAATGTCAGACAGTAATCAGAGTCCTGCCCTAGGATTTCTCCCTGATGTAAATTTGATATTCAATGTGCAAAAAGTTGACATTCATCACTTCTCCGATATTTCTTGGACTTAATTGAAGAAGCTTCACACTAAAAAGCATGAAGCCAGTGATTTGTCATTTTAAAAGATTGATATTGGATACTGACCACATATCACAGTTTGATGAATAACCACACCTTCTCTGTTAGATCTCAGACAAACACCATGCCAAAACACCATTGGTTTTTACAAGCCATCTTGGACAATTAAAACTGTGACATTCAAAATGGTTAAAGGCACTGATACTCAAATCCCCATCTATCAGTCAATTCGTTGGGTGGAATGAACAGTCCCATAATATCATATTTTTCTTCAATCCATCTATGACACCCCTCTGCTACAGGCTTTTTACACTTATACCACTGCCAGTTGGGTGTTTTGCATAGGTTAAGAGTTTAACAATGCAAGATGATACAACAATTTGATTGGAAAACTGTGGCCAAATACATCAAACAGACAAGCAAATCTCAAAATCACATAACGATAATTCGAGAGGCTAAAAAATCCTGTCAATAACAATTTCAACATTATTCAAATTAGAAATACAGAAACAAATCTATATATGAGGCGTGTCATGGGAAACCCGGGCTTAATGCATGTGCATGTCTGCACAGGCTGATCCAGGATGGCACTTTCCACTTTTATGGTATCTTCTGTTTCAAAAAAATCTCTTTTAAACATAAATCCACTGCAGGCAGAAAGTGCCATCCCAGATAATTTGAGATAAGCTTGTGCAGACTGCATAGGCTAATCCAGGACGACACTACGAACATGCATTAAGCCCGGTTTTCCAATGACACGCCTCATATATAGAGCTTTGCGTGCATTCAAGCCCAAAACTGCTGAATTATTTATTAAAATTATAATGTTTAGTTTTTTTACAAACTTATAGGTCTTGCACACTGACTGGTTGTCAGTTATGTTTACAAGAAAGTTAAAGGCCAGACAAGCGAACCATGTTGAATTTAAGTCATAATTAGAATTTGTGTTGAAACTCAATTTTGACTATGTGCATGGCAAACACCTGATATTAATTTATACACTTAGAATATAAAATATATAATAAATTGCAACTTCTACATCAAAATCTTCAAACAGTGCATTTAGTTGTCAGAAAATATAACAATCAAATTTCAGAACTTTTAGATTTCTCTACTTTTTTCGACCAAGAGCCTTTATAATTAGCAGTCTAGTGCACAGTTCAAGACAAGCATTAGAAGCTAATGACAGACCAAAATAGATGTCAAGCGATTTGCACCTCTTAAAATATCATATTCAGGATAAACACCATTATGTATATTTTTACCATATGGTGAATCCAGCTGTGACAAGTTTAATGTCCTGTATATGATTCAAGTAAACAAACTGACAAGAACATTGTTTCCAGACACAGTTTTGTCATTGAGATTGTGAAGTCCAGTGTTCAAATGATGCTATTAAGTTAACAAAGATCAAAGGATCCAATATCAGACAGAATACATTAAGAGCAATATTACATCACAGAATTAGGTGAGGGGAAAAGTTAAATATCATACCAGATTAAAGGTATCTTAGACTTCTGCTATCTTGTATCATATTAATGTGTCTCCCATCAAATGCATTTTCGTAATTTAAATGTACCTATACACTAGATATTTAAACAGTGTATTAATACGCTTGAACAACATTTTTAATATTGAGTTTAAGATCATTTATGGCGATTTTCCATGACTTTTAAACATGTTTAAGCACCAAATCATTTCCAACTCTTTGTTATTTTGATAGTTGCGAAAGCCTGTGCCTTTTTGAGACACTTTTGAGTCTTTTTGAAGATCACTTGAATGCTCACCTAGCAGGGATCAAACTCAGGACCTGCTGGTCGCCATTCATAAATTATTTTGAAGCATTTTCATCCAACATACAAAAGAATACCTAAGTGGCATAGAATGTCAATAATAAAATGTGCAAAAACAAAGTTTATTAAAGTTGTAAACATGGTGGTCTTGTTTAAAAAAACAACTATATATTATTTTGTAGTTTGAACAGCTGTCACCATTGAGAATTTCATGGGTGCTGGAAAAGGTAATAGCAGTATATATATTGATATATGGATGCATACTATTTTCATTAAAATATGCACTACATAATTAAAAGCAATACTGCCTGGGGAAGTATTCATTTGAAGAGTGCTATTTTTTCGTCATGACATTGAATCCAACAGGATCCTTCTATAAAACTGTCTTTTGATCGTATTAAGTTAGATGGAATGCGTTCTGTCCAGTTCTGAATTTATTTAACTTCGAGAATCAACAACAACATACTAATGATATTGACCACTCTTACATGACTTTCCACGAAAAGGCACAAAAACATCGTTACTTTGGTGGCAAAGTTTACAAGAAGTACACATTCCTCTAAAATTTGGTGTAAGGGGTAAATGGACACTCAAATCAGAATACCAGGGCCCATATTTATAAAGATTCTTAAGATATGCTTAACTTCAGTTGAAAATAAAATCAAAATTAGAATGTGTGCTTGATTCATTATACCTTGGAATATTTGCATGATAAATACAAAATATTTACAATCTTGGAATTCAATTGCAACTTCTGTGTCAAAATTTCCAAACAATGCAGTTCTTTTGTCAGAAAATCCAATTATACAATTTCATAATTTAGAGATTAAAAAAAATAAATAGATTCTTTATAAATATCAGCCCAGAATTTATGGGGGTAAATGTACTTTCAGTAAGACAATTATTTTGCAAGGTTAAAGGTGGAAAACAATGCAAAGGGGTAACCTGAAATTATGCAATAGACATTTCAGATAATAAAATATTTAAAACAAGGCCTTGATAGTATTGCAAGCAATACAGGAGTCCACCGGTGAAAACCCCAACTAATTAAACATTGTGCAATACCGTCAAATCGCCCTTTATCTGTAGATGTACGAAGTTTCATATTCAAATCCCATTTGTCACTGCAGTATTAAGTTGTTGTCTTTTCTATTTTAGAAACATTGACCAGACATTCGAGTTACTTTTTGAGTTATTGCAGTACTAAACTGACAGAGGGCAATCATATAGTCCATTCTGCGTACCAAGTTTCATGATCATATGTTATGTTCTTTTCGAATTATTACAGTATTAAGTTTATTTCTATTTTAAGTAATAGTCATGTGACCTTTGACCTCTGGTGAAAAATAAAACGCCGTGCATAATTCTCACATTGCTGTTGCTACGTATACAAAGTTTCATCAAAGTGTCTTCAGTACTTTCCGAGTTATCACAGGATCCAGGTTTTGGGGATGGACGGACAGACAGACATACGGACGAACAGACAGAACGACACACAGACAGATGGCAAACCTATAGTTCAATCTCTGTACCAAGTTTCATGGTCATATCTTATGTCCATTTCGAATTATTACAGTATGTAGTTTATTTCTATTTTTAGTAACAGTCACGTTACCTTTGACCTCTGGTGAAAAAAAAAGGTTGTGCATAATCCTCACATTGCCACATTGCTGTTTATATGTATCCCTTATTCTTTAGATACCGTTCTATCTTAGATACCGTTTTCTTCACAAGATGCTATAGAATAACAGCGTGTTCGGTAACCTGACAATCCAGACATTGATGCTTTTTATGCAGACATTGTCTTTAGGTAAATAACACCACAAAATCATACTAAATCTGCAAAATAAGCATTCTTTTAATGCACTACTTTCATATTCTGGTCTTGCGTTTAACAGCAGTGCTAGTACCATTTTCCATTGATATTCACTTGATTTTTAGGACTTAAACTGAAAAGTATTTCACTAAAATTGAGATTAAAATAGATTGCTCTATAAGTTTGTAAAGAACAATAGCGCATGCACCAGCCTTAGATGACGTCTTAACCCAAAACAAAGACAAGAAACGGTATCATTTCGGTATTGTTTTTATGGGAGATTGTTATGGTTGACCTGTTCTGAGTGCTGTCATTTGTTTATAAAGTAATATTTTACAGATTTTTTACTCTGAAATTAAAGATGGATATTTTGTTTATATTTAATATGTTCTAAAAACAAGTATGGTCAAACCTATATATTTACATTGCACAGGCATTTTAATATGGAAGGGGTATGCATTCATCATCGTATGAACGCAATGCCTTATCACCGGCGTAATAATATCTGTGTGTCCTATTTTTATGCAAATTAGATTTCGACAAGAATATTTACATGAAATTAGATGTGTTATACTGTTCAATGTTACTCTTTATTGTTGACGTTTGATTAAATGTTTTCATAATTAATAAACATTAACATTTCGTTCCAGTTCTTCTTCTACAAAAGTCATTTAGACTTTTTTTTTTCACTTTTGCTGAATAGTATTCTATCATGCAAGGTCTACGAGTGTTATTATTAAACAAACCCATTTCGCTAGCAAGTATTATGTACATGTTATGGTATTTTGGTAAACATTACTTTTCTTAGAAGCGACCACAGAAAATCTCCATGACGTAACATTGGTTCAGGAACGTAGCTTTAAAATGTATATAATTTCGCATTGATGCGTCTATTTGCTAGATGCATTTAGATCGTCTAATTTATAGTGCATTTATATCACAGTTAATAATGATTGTTTAACATGTACAATAAGAAAAATATGCATTTTTAGATTTATATTAAAATGTTATCCTTTCAAATACAAGTTATGCCTAGGCAAAGAAAAGAGCGTAGATACGCCCGTGTGGATGCTGTTGATCGATGACCTAGCTTACACGTCATCTCTTGTTTAGTGATGTCATTTGTGGGTTGTTTTGCATTTTTGTCGCCGAGTGAAAATTTTGATATATGGTGTGGATTTAAAGCATTTAAAAGCATTTAAGTCTCCATCTGTTGTGTTAATAATAAAACAGGATTATCCAGGACCTGTTAGACTCTCAGCCTAGGAAATGTGTGATTTTAAAGTGTCAGAACTCAACTGTGGTATAGAAGTATTCATGATGTGGATTTACTGTCTTACTAACAAAGCAACTCTTATTTTCTATTAATCCTTCTAAAGCATGAATAATGTTTGGTGCTTGTTGGCTATACCGGCCGAAATAGCAGTTCTTCTTGATCTCACAGGTATTTTTGCATTTATTTAAGTTACTTTTTTAGTTTTGTAGCGATATGATTTATGCAAGGAAAATAAAAATGTTATGACTCCTAATGTTTACATTAACTTTCATTTGTCGCAGAAAATGACCTTTTTGTAGGGAACTATTTTATTAATCGTAGTTTGCATTCTATTGTGTGTAGTTCGGTTACAAGGGGCGGTACTTCGCTGTTCCAAAACGAAAACTGCTGTGCATGATATTTCTCTTATAATGGCAATAAAATGCATGTTAAACAAAAATAATATAAAGGAATGCTATGAAATCATCCCAAATATAATGTAAACATAAGGATTGAAATTAATTTTGGTTGCATTCATGCGATTATGAACGCAATAGTGAAACTGGCAAATTATCCATGAAGCGCTAGCTCGCATCATGGATTTGCCAGTTTGACCATTGCATAAAGAAGAGAGCATACACTGTATACCCAGTTTCATCAAATAAAAAGTTCAGACAATACCTCACCTTCTAACTGGACTGGCTCCGAGAACATTTTACACATGCATTTCTGGTACTGCACAAACAGCATCTGTCGCTGTTCTTCCTTCGTAAGGTGAACAACCTGATTCTGTGGCGGAGAAGCCTTGGAACGAAAAAACTACATTTTAAGTATAACTTTTATGTATTATTATAAACAAATAATTTTCAATTTATAGTTCTTTATCGACTAATAAAACAACGATGTGGAGTTCCGATGCGATATCCTGAGTGGTTTAATATACGCACATCAGATCAAGAAATTTCTGTAGTTGCCGATACACAATGATAATGCAAAAATTATTTCAATTCCAACTTAACCTGACAACATACTCAGCAATTACAATGGGAACTATTATTTTACAGTTTCTGAACTATTTATTGGGGTTGTTAACTGAAAATGTAACAACGGCAAATTTTGTTCTTTGTCTATAGAAAACTCTGCATGTGGCGTGTTAGAATTTGAGTTCAAGACATCTAGCAATTGTTTTCAAACAAAGGATAACATTTTGTTACTAGCTCACCTGGTATAAAGCGCTACTGGTACATTTTGTTAAATATAATTGCTTGAAACCCGTAGTACTTGATAAGTGCAGATTATAAGTAACACTAAATATTAAAACAAATACCATATAAGAAGTCATGGATTATCACGAAAATCATTGTGAATTTTCACTATGTCACAATGAAATCAAGTTTAACCTAACGCTAAAGATCTGTCGTAAGTCTAACAAAGTATGGACAAGAGACTTTTTTTTTTTTTTTAAATATAATTATTTTTAAAAAGAAAATTTTATCTAACTTACCCAATCAATTCATGAAGTCAGGACCCATATTCACAAAGCTCCTAATGGAAATCTTAAATTTAAGTTTTACTTAATGGGAAAATGTAAGATCAAATGACAATGCAAAAACCAATGATTTCTGTTTATAAAAGGTTCAAATACTAGACATCTAAGCAATATTTATTAGTTTCAAACATTTTAATGTTAGAAGACCTATAAATGAAACAGCCCGAGTTAATGAATTCAATTAATGTAAGCTTTTTCTTAATTGTTCAATAGGGAGCTTTTGTGGATATGGGTCCTGGTCAATATGATAAATAAGGGTACCAATGGTTGAATATTGTTTGATTTTAGAAACAAATGAGGGGAGTCGTGGGAAAACCGGTCTTAATGCTTGTGCGTAAAGTGTCATCCCGGATTAGCATGTGCAGTCCGCACAGGCTAATCCGGGATGGCACTTTCCGCTTTTATGGTATTTTCTGCTTCAAGGAAGTCTCTTCTAAAAATAAATTCACTTTAGGCGGAAAGTGCCATCCCAGATTAGCTTGTGCAGACTGCACAGGCTAATCCGGGACAAGACTTTACGCACATGCATTAAGACTGGTTTTCTCATGACGCGCCATAAATACATGTACTTACATTAAGCAATTTGGAAGAAGAGTTGTGTAGTTCCGAACAAAAGGTATCCATGATCTGTTAAAAAAATAAAACACAAACTAAATGAATACAACGATTTCATAGGGCAAACATGACCAACAGATGCTACTGGAATCTAGGTCTGGTGATATATTTAAATCGGCCTGTCCACAGATGAGCACATTGCCAATCATCTTTATTTTGTTATGAATGCAAAAAAGAAATCACAGATTCCATTATTAAAGTTGAAATATCACTTTCAAGAAAAAAATATTGTGTAATAGGCTTATGGTTTAACAGTTTGACCAAGTTAACATGCATTCAAGTTAAGAGTGTAACATGAAATGAATTTAATAAAGGGAATATTTCTGCATTGCTTGAAGTGATTTCTCTTTTTTTGTGACAAAGCACCAAAATCACACAAATTACCATTATTAAAAAGTTCTAACACGATCAGCTTTATAATTTACGCTCCGAACATCAGTGTAAACTGTAGACCAAGGAATCCCAAACCTTGACTAACAAGAGAAAAATGCGGAAACCGCATTAAAGCCGGATTTTTTATTTTGCCGATGGAGGTACATATACAAGTCAAGGTTTAGAAAAAAATGAAGTTTAGACGTATTTCTAAACTGGCATTTAGATATATTTCCGTTATTAGCTCTGGCGGCCATCTTGTGCATAGGTTCAGAAGAAATTGGCGTTTAGACATATTTCTATTTTTAGCTCTATGGCCATCTTGTGCAGTGAAGCGGAACTATTTTCACAGGTTTGGTAGAGGACCATCCAAGTAACATTTTTGTAAAGTTTCACCAAGATTGATCAAGAACTTTAGAAAATATGACAGGAATACAAAACTTTAACGAAAATTCTATTTTTAGCTCTAGGGGCCATTTTGTGCAGTGAGGCAGAACCATTTGAATAAGTTTGATAGAGGACCACTAAACGAACATTGGTGTGAAATTATTTGAAAGTCTAGCCATAGGTCTCGAAGAAATTGGCGTTAGACATATTTCTATTTTTAGCTCTGGTGGCCATCTTGTGCTGTGAAGCGGAACCATTTCACAGGTTTGGTAGAGGACCATCCAAGGAACATTGTTGTAAAGTTTCATTTAGATTGACCAAGAACTTTTGAAAATATGACAGGAAAACAAAACTTAAACGCAAATTGTATTTTTAGCTCTAGTGTCCATTTTGTGCAGTGAGGCGGAACCTTTGAATAAGTTTGGTAGAGGAACACTAAATGAACATTTGTGTAAAATTATTTGAAAATCTAGCCATAGGTTTAGAAGAAAATGGTGTTAAGACATAATTCTATTTTTTGGTCTGGCGGCCATTTTGTGCAGTGAAGCGGAAGCATTTTCACAGGTTTGGTAGAGACCATCCAAGGAACATTTCTGTAAAGTTTCATGAAGATTGACCAAGAACTTTTGAAAATATGACACGAATACGAAACTTCAACACAAATTATTAACGACATCGCAACGCCCGCCCGCCCAACCACCTGTCCGCCCAACCGACCGGTTTTCGCTAATCTATAAGCCGAGATTTTATGTTGAAAAATCCGGCTAAAAATACTGATGAGTGAAAAAAGGCCGTTGTATGGTGGCATAATCAGCATAAGTACTAAATACTTCTATGAAAAATGGACTAATTTTCAAGAAAAAGTTGTCAGCCTTTGGTGAAAATATGCAGTTTACATGAAAACGTTTTTTGTACACTACACTTATGGTCACCATATGAAATGGAAAATTTCACGTTAGTGCCTTGAACTGCGAAAAGATTAGAATATCTTATGCAGTAGTGGGCACTAATTTGATTTTTTTTCTGGATAACTAGTTAATACAGTATTTAAAGAAAATGTCAAAATGTTTTGCGACAGTTCTTCAAGTTTTTACAAACGTTTTTTAAGCTTTCTTGAAAGGTTCATGATCATGATAATTATCTGGTTATCTTGTGCTGAAGTATGCCATCATAGCATTGCATGTGAGCTTTGATTTCCTTGGATAGTACTAAGATTAAGACTAAGTTTAGTTTAATCGTTTAAACCAATTTATTTAAGCTTGACTGCATCGAAACCTTAGGCTTATAACGACTCTCTCGATTCTGTTACCTGGGAAGAACCAGTACTTGGTGTCTTAAGAAAGATCTTGAGAATGTTCCCTGAGTGGGGATCGAACCTGGAACCTCCCGTATCCACTACACCATTGCAACCCTCGAATGAACCTTGAAGACTAAGTTTTAGGTTCCAAATGTTCACAGTTATGGAGCCAAGTCTTCGACAGTGCAGTGAAAATCAAGTAAGACCTTAGACATAGAGGTGCCAAGTTTTGATACTGTCACATTTCTTTTTGTCTGGCTTTGTATGAGTATTGTATTTATTAAGTCCCAAATGGTTCCTACTGCACATTAGTAAATATTAAACAGCACAGTTCAGGAAAAAAATATAGGTCTGTGAAAAAGTCCCTTCAATAAAAGTTTCCATTCTAATTTAAATTGGGAACTAAACTGAAAAAAAAAAATCACACACAAAAAAATATATCCAGGAACTAGAAATGTGTCCACAGACAAGGATGCCCCCACCAATGCAACATATTCTACATGGCGCCGCTTTGTCGATAAGCATACAAATTATTTTGCAAAAGGAGAATTGTCCTTTTATATTGTACTTTCTGCTTATGTATTCTCTTATTCTGAGCTTACAACAAATTTCCAATCAATTGTTTTAGTCCTGACAAAAAAAATCAATAAAGTGTAGAAATTAACATTTTTGGGCAATTATGAGTTATGGTTCTTGTATGCTTCACTTACTCTTGCTATCTTAAATCATTCTGTGAAGAATCAACAAAATGCCTTTTATTATTTTTGAATTATGCTTTGCACAGTCATCAATAAAGGGAAGTAATTCACTAACTTAACAAGTCATGTTCTTATATGCGACCAAACCATCTGGTGATGGTGATCATGTTTGCCAATTATTCAGAAAATCCCGGTATCCATGAAAATATCTGGTGATGGTGATCATGTTTGCCAATTATTCAGAAAATCCCGGTATCCATGAAAATATTATTTTCTGGACAATTATTTGACCTTTAACCTTGATTAGTGACCTTGTTATTTGAATTATTTGAAATTCCATCTCCAGTGGACAAAATAATGCTCCGGACAGGCTCTATGGCTTAAATTTATATATTTGACATTTGACCTTTAAGTGTGACCTTGACCTTGGACCTAGGGACCTGGTTCTTGCATGCGACACACCATCTCACCAGGCTTAACATATGAGCAAAGTTATTTGATATTCCTTCCAAGCAGGACAAAATCATGCTCCAGACAGGGCCTATAGCTTAAATTCTTATATTTTACCTTTGACCTTTAAGTGTGACCTTGCCCTTGGACCTAGGGCCCTGGATCTTACGCGAGACACACCGTCTTATTATACTCAACA
Source organism: Congeria kusceri (assembly GCA_027627225.1). Classification (NCBI taxonomy): domain Eukaryota; kingdom Metazoa; phylum Mollusca; class Bivalvia; order Myida; family Dreissenidae; genus Congeria; species Congeria kusceri. Next base: position 14,270,699 of record CM051038.1, read on the forward strand.
TTTCTTTCAAGTGATATGCAAAGCCTCCAATGCTGGACAAAAATATGCTCCTGACAGGGTTTATACTTATATTTGACCTTTGACCTTTCGGTGTGACCTTAACCTTGGATCTAGGGACTTGGTTCTTGCGCGCAACACACCGTCTCAACATCTTTAAAACTTGGGTGAATTCATTTGAAATTCCTTCAATGCTGGACAAAATTATGCTCCGGACAGGGTTTATGGCTAAAATTATAATATTTGACCTTTGACCCTCACGTGTGACCTTGACCTTGGACCTAGGGCCCTGGTTCTTGCGCCTGACACATCGTCTCATTATGCTTAACATTTCTGCCAAGTTATTTGAAAATGCTGGACAAAGTTATTGTCTGGAAAAGAATCCAAATATATGGACAGGGTACACACTATATGCCCCCCATCATTGATGGTGGGGGCTAGGGGTGCAACGATATACCGGTATATTGGTATATCGCGATACATGCAATTGCAATATCGTATTGCGATACGGTTTTACTGTACCGCAATATTTATAGAAACTTTATGTACAAAACACCATTTAACAAAATATTAAAATAATTAGTAAATTACGATACCTTATACACGAAACACATTAATTCAACTTGAAAGTAAATATTCATGTTAATATTCAATAAGTTTTCCCTCATAACACAGTTACCATTTTAATTTCAATATATGTTTATTTCATCACCGATTTAAATCTCCAATTTATGTGGATAAATTGCAACAAAACAACATTCTGATTGTTTGACACCCCTTGTCATTTCCCCTAGAACACTTAATTCATTAATGCTCTATCGACAGGGCTTGTGTTGTTCAGGTACAGTAGCAATGATTGATGCTTTTGGACACCACTCAGTGTGTTACACACTTATTACAAACTGCTAGAGACAATGGAGTTCAAAGACTTTTGAAGTCAAACTGACAGACACACTGTTGCTGCTAAGGAAGGCTTGCAGATTTGGAAGCCCAGCTAATTTATGACTTCACACTGTCAATATTCTTAGTTTTAACAGGTGTTACCTGTGTTTGTAATGGATTTTATTGTTTGTTGCAATTGGAAAAAAATAAATGCATGGTAATTAAATGCACTTGTTTTATTGATGAAAAAAAATGTATGAATTATTACAAACAAAATATAATTAATATATTATGAAATTTTTTTCTGAAAGAGTATCATTTGAATACAATAGTTCATAGTTAACTGTTGACAGTACCAGATAAGGCGCTTTAGTACAATTGGTGGAGATTCCTTCGTATAATGTGATTAAAATAAGAAATTAAGAATGTTGGTGATTATAACATACTATTCACTTATTCAAGATATAGCTTGAAGTTTGGCAACTGGACATTTAAATAATTTTTTTTGACTGCTTAGTGCTGATTAAGTTACCTGTTTTACCGTATTTAAGATAACCAAACAGCAAAATTGAGTAAATACATGTACTAGATTTGAATTAAAGGTGTTCTTTTATTGTCTTTCAATTTTGTCGTTATGTATTCAATACGTATTGCAATACGGGTTTAATGTATCGCAATATATTGCAATACGGGTTTTGCCGTATTGTTGCACCCCTAGTGGGGGCTAAAAAAGTTCTATAGTGACAAGATTTTTTAAATGACCAAGACCAAAAACAGAAGAAGAATAAGGCAAAAGATATTTCCATATATTGACCGAACAATCTCTAAAACTAGATTTAACCAAAATAGAAATGCAAATGTCAAATAATGTAATAACGCTCAGCATGCAAAATGATACTTGAAATTACAATGAATTTAAATATTAAACGATCCACTTGCATGTGCTAAGAAAGAGTGGGTTGTAATTGCATCCTGTCATAGATCAAACAGTCTTGTTCTGCCGAATCAGGAAAACGCCATTTCCTTTTGTAAAACCAGTAGTTTGTCAAACATGACAATCTGACTTAAGTGCATAATCTTCCCACAGGAAGATCTGATCCGGAAGATCTGAGGATGGCCAGCTGAATTACTTCTTCTTGAAAACCCAGAGAAAGCTATTTTATATCTTAGCCAATGAGATTCTTCCTTTCCAGAAGCATCAATTCATTGGTTCTGTGTTGTAGTCTACAAGACGATTTTGGTTTTGTCTATGTATAAACAAAAATATTGCATATAATTGTAATTTTACCACAGTGTTGATTTTTGGCGTATGATTCACAAATTGACCTTGAAATGGTGATTACTTGGTAAATATATTAACGTGTACTAACTGCACGTTTGGATCCCAGCTAATTAGTAAACTTTTTAAGGCTAAAATAGTAATTCACTTTAACTTTCAAAACCATGAAAGCCAGGCTCTGATTGGCTGTCTGCAAGATCATCAGAACTGGACCTTATACTGGTCGTCTCCAGATGCATAGCTTATATTATGATATGATTTAGATTGTCAAACATGACAAATCCTTCATATCGAGACACCCTCTAGGGGTACACTTTTGAAAATCAATTGTTTCTTGTCCTTAAATAATGGTATATAAAAACATGATGTTAAATCTGTTTGTGTGTTTGTTTTTTTAATGTTGAGCTGATTTTTTTGATGTCCTTAGGGTAATCATGGTATATGAAAATCACATGGATTGTTTTAGATGTATCTAGATGTGTCACAGACACGGATGCCCCAAAGACGCGTGTTTGGACAGAGAGAAAGGGCGTGTCGCCAACATTAAATTTTGCCTTCACAAATTTATAGTCATATAAATTCTATAGTGGAAAAAAAGACAAAGGTCCATAATTCTGCCACAATTAGTCACAGCCGAAATTCCTTCCTTTACAACCACCTACACATTAAGGTTGTTCAGCTGTGAAAGTTTGTGCGAAATACTCCAGCCGTTAAAGAGGAGTTGAGTCCACAAAATTTCATAAAGTATATTTTGTGGAACAAGGCAGTCCAAAGGACAGCTTTATCCCACGCCATGATCCTTCATTAGATTTTAAAAGTGACTTTGAAGTATCACACTGATCTTAATCTGGCACAGTTGGACCAGATATGAAAAGTACACTTTCAGAAATTTAGATATGGAGCTGACACGAAAATGGAGGCTCGAACATTAGACCTTTAAGTGTGGCCTTGACCTTGAGGTGGCAAGACTGCTCCATGCTTTCTGCAAATTGCCTCAATGTGATAAACATTTGAGCCATGTTTTATGAAAATCATTCAAAGGGCATAGGAGATATGGAGCAGACACAAAAATGGTGGCGTGACTGCCTCATGCCTTCTGCACACTGCCTCAATGTGATAAACATGTGAGGCAAGTTTCATGAAAATCCTTTAAAAGGCACAGGAGATATAGAACGGACATGAAAATACAGGCTCAAACATTCAATCTTCAAGTGTGACCTTGACCTTGAGTTGGCGTGATTGGCTTATGCCTTCTGCACATGGTCTCAATAAGCAAAACATTTGAGCCAAGTTTCATGAAAATCCTTCAAAGGGTATAGGGGATATGGAGCGGACACGAAAAACGGACATGAAAATGGAGGCTCAAAAATTTAACCTTCAAGTGTGACCTTGACCTTGAGCTGGCGTGAAAGACCCATGCCTTCTGCACATCGTCTCAAGGACCTAAACATTTGAGCCAAGTTTCATGAAAATCCTTCAAAAGGCATAGGAGATATGGAGCGGACACGAAATGGAGGCTCGAATATTTGACCTTCAAGTGTGACCTTGACCTTGAGCTGGCGTGACTGACTCATGCTTTCTGCACATCGTCTCAAGGACCTAAACATTTGAGCCAAGTTTCATGAAAATCCTTCAAAAGGCATAGGAGATATGGAGTGGGCACGAAATGGAGGCTCGAATATTTGACCTTCAAGTGTGACCTTGACCTTGAGCCGGTGTGACTGACTCATGCCTTCTGCACATCGTCTCAATGACCTAAACATTTGAGCCAAGTTTCATGAAAATCCTTCAAAGGGTATAGGAGATATGGAGCAAAATGGAGGCTCGATTAGATGAACTTCAAGTGTGACCTTAACCTTGAGCTGGCGTGACTGACTCATGCCTTCTGCACATCGTCTCAATGACCTAAACATTTGAGCCGAGTTTCATAAAATCCTTCAAAGGGTATAGGAGATATGGAGCGGACACGAAAATGTTACGGACAGACCGACGGGCTGACGGATGAAGGGCATTCCTATAACCCCCCTCCCTCTTCGCGGCGGGGGATTAAAAATGTCAAAGGGCCACAATTATCATGGCAAAATTAGTAGCAGTCAAAATTGCTTCCTTTACAATCACCTACACATTAAGGTTGTTCAGCTATGAAAGTTTGAGCGAAATCTGCCCAGCTGTTAAAGAGGAGGTGAGTCCACAAAATATCATGAGGTATATATAGTGGAAAAAATGTCAAAGGGCCATAATTCTGCCAAAATTGGTTGCAGCCCAAATTCCTTCCTTTACTATCACCTACACATTTAGGTTGTTCAGCTGCAAAAGTCTGAGCAAAATCCGCCCAGCCGTTAAAGAGGAGTTGAGTCCACAAAAATTCATAAACTATATATAGCGGACAAAATGTCAAAGAGCCATATTTCTGCCAAAATTTGTCGCAGCCAAAATTCCTTCCTTTACGATCATCTACACAGTAAGGTTGTTCAGTTGTGAAAGTTAGAGCAAAATCCGGCCAGCAGTTAAAAAGGAGTTGAGTCCACAAAATTTCATGAAGTATATAAAGTGGAAAAAATGTCAAAGGGCCATAATTTTTCCAAAATTGGTCATAGCCAAATTTCCTTCATTGCCGATCAACTACACATTAAGGTTGTACTGCTGTGAAAGTTTGAACCAAATCCGTCCAGCCGTTACAGAGGAGTGGATTCTACAGATGTACGGACGTATGGACGGACAGATGTACGAACGGACAAGTGCAATGCTTAACTGCCTCCCCACTTTGTGGGGGCATAAAAATACAAACAGCGTATATTAATTCTTCGACAGTGCAGCATTATTAGTAATTGTAGTGTTCATATTGCTTTATACCAGAAATGATGCTTTGATGTTACTTTAAATTAAGAATAACAAAATTATGTGTTCAACATGATTTTAAGAAATCAAGCAGTTTACATTTTTTCCACAAGAATCAAAATCAATTTTTTGTGAATATTCTGAACTGTTAATGGTAAAATCTTATGCAAATGGAAAAATGTTATGATTAATGTTGCAATTTAAACTGCATTCTTGCAAAAGATCTATCATTAAGCACTGCAAATATATCACTTTCAGAAAATATCAATACCCTTTCAGACTCTATGCATTCTTTTCATTTAAAGTGTTTCACAAAGAATATGTTGCTCAAAGTACAGTTGCTACAATACACTTCATACTGTTATAAAAGCAGGATAAACTAGATCTGTCACAGACAAGGATGCCCCCACGACAGATGTTTGGTCACAGACAAAGGACGCCAACACCAGATGAGTTTTGCATTATTTGGATATTTATAATAGAATACAAATTGCAAATTCCTTTCTTTAAAATCATCTTCACATTAAGGTTGTGCAGTTGTGAAAGTTTTAGCCAAATCCGCCACGGAGTTTTAGTGGGAAAATGACAAAGGGCCATTATTCAGCTCAAATCGGTATCAGCAAAAATTCCTTCCTTTGCAATAATATACACATGAGTTTTATACCTGATCTGGCTTTTCACTTTTCTAAATTGTTTGTTTATTTGTTTAACATAGTATGTATTTTATGCATTTTATTTTAAGTACCTTTAACAAGGCATTTATACAAAGGTTACATTAATTTAGTTTAGTTCAGAGTTCAATCACAATTTCACTGGATTTACCCCACCCATTCCATATACACCCCAAGCAAGGTCTCTATATAAGGTATCATTGAATGAAGTTTCTTTGCAATTTCTCAATTCGTTCTCAAGTGCAAAGTTTTTTCTATATTTAGTAACAGATACCTTGACCCCACCAAACCTATTTTGTGTTCCAATGCGAGGTCATGCTATTAGGCAATTTCTGGCCGGAATCCAAGGACACTTTTTTGGAGGCTTCATTACCAAGAGGAGGTGTGCATATTACCAGGATGTTCCACTTCAATGATTTTTCTCAGAGTTATGAGACTTTGAAGATTTCTGAAATTAGTATATAGTGCACAATCTTGTCTGGGCTTTTTCTCAGCAACTACTGAACAGATTTCATTGAAACTTAATAGAACTCTTCATTAACAAGAGGAGTTGTCCATATTACCAGGATATTCCGCTTCAATGATTTTTCTCAGAGTTGTGGGACATTGAAGATTTCTGAAATAAGCATTTAGTGCACAATTCTTGGGCATAGGAAGCTTCATTGCCAAGAGGAGGTATGCACATTACCAGGACCTTATGCTTCAATGATTTTTCTTGGAGTTACGGGACTTTGAAGATGTCATTGTGTCATATCTATTTCTTAGGAACTGCTATATGAAATTCAATGATGCTTGATGGAAAACTAAATAACTAGGAATTAAAATAACCATACCGGTATTACAGTAATGATCGATTACTTTGATTTATTTTATTTTATTTTTATTTCAATTTTACAATTTTACATCATCTGCATGTTCATACTGTATTTGTGTTGTTTGCTCACATACAGTTTTGATGTCAGATTTGGTGATTTTTAGTCATTTTACAATCTCTGCCCTTCTCATTACATAAATATTGCTTGACAAAGTGCATTGGGGAGCATCCATCACTTTTACTGATATCCTTGTTAGTAATGCTGACCTAGACCCCACCCAGCCCATATGCAATCCCAAGGAAGGTCTCGTTATAAGGTATTTATATCTAGAGTTTCATTGCAATATATCACTTTGTTCTCAAGCTATTGATCGAAAACCAAAACATTACTTCATAAATACAAGTGTAGGGTCCAGTCCAATCTCAATGACTGCCAAGAGTCTCGAGCACTGAAATCATAATTATATTGACCACATTATTGCAGCACTAATCACATATGATGTGACGTTATATGGAACCAGTGCCAAATAAAATGCTACAAATTGACAGATAGCTATTGCTTTTATAACCACACCTATTCTGTTGATTTCCATCCAACACCATTTACCGAAAGCTTTCAGTTTTACAACACTTCTCTGACAAACATTGGATTCGCTGAAAAGTTGAAATTCCTGAGACAATCACTTAAACTCACTTACTGTGTATATATAATTTTTAATTCTAAATGTATTATAATCAATAATCAGGGTTTATTTTTCATTCTAACACGGCACGCGGCTAATTTTCCATAGATCTAGAAGGAAACCAACTGTGGGTCATTCTGCAACAAATCATGGGTGGAGCCTAATATTTTGAAAATAGTTCCAGAAATTCGAATAACACTTGTTCGAAGAAATTGTTATGTAAAATGCAAGTTCTGTAACGCGCGATAACAAAATTGTGACAAACAGCATTTTCTGCATTATGTGTTGCGCAATTAAGCCACATGTTCACTATATTTAAGTATGACATCACAATGATTCTTTGATTATTATCATTGAAACTGACGTCATTTGCCCAATGTTTCTCCATGAAGCTGACACCATATTGCATTGTTATGTATTGACGTCATTGAAACGCACGCGTGAATGTACTTCGTGGAACATGGGCGGCGTATTGATAAATATAGTTCTCATTCACAACATTTAAGAATATAGAAGCATTGTATATAAGATTGTGTTAGAATCAAAATAATTGACAGGTTAGCGTTGGTTATTGCGGCAATAACCAATGGTTAGTTTTTCCGATGCTTGATACAAACTCGTCAATTATTTCTTAATTATTTTACTGATACCGCTGTTTCTGTTTTATACCCCTAAGTTTATATTAATATGCCGATTAATATGGGCTTCATATTTTTACTCATTGATTCCAACTAATTATACATGTATAACATTGGACACAACAAACCTTTTAAATTAGATTTGTGTCACAGGGTGAGAAAATTGTGCGGCTAGTCCGGGAATCGAACCCGGGACCCCTCGCTATCAGGGCGAGTGCTCTCCCGACTGAGCTAACCGAGCCGCCACACAACTTCTCCCCTTTAAGTGACCAAGTTCATGCCATGACATACACCCTCGCTCAAATGTGAATTTGTCCTCGAATTCAGGGATTCATGGTGTTATATAATTACCACGGGCCCTCGGAGAGTTAACCCGGGTAACGTCTCGGTCCCACGTTGGGCGCCAAATGTCACAGGGTGAGAAAATTGTGCGGCTAGTCCGGGACTCGAACCCGGGACCCCTCGCTATCAGGGCGAGTGCTCTCCCGACTGAGCTAACCGGGCCGCCACACAACTTCTCCCCGTTAAGTGACCAAGTTCATGCCGTGACATTTGCTTCTAATTATTACATAAATCTGATCATAAGAATTACCAAGTACTTTAATCAAAATCTCATAATAGTTTCAGTTAAGAGTATAGACACAATTAATGATGCAAGTGTATTGTCAATGTAATTTTGACCTAAAACGAGCATAAACCATAATAATTGATTCACTGCCATTATTTCATTTACCAGTACACAAAGGCCATGGTTAATTGTAAGATAATTGAAATGTCTATAATAAGGATCATGCTTTGAAAGATGTTCCAGTATTAACCTATTAGAAATAGAACAGTAATGGATGGAAGGAGGTGAATTAACACAGCCAATCCGTAGACTATTAATGATGATGACTGGTACAAAAGAACAATTTAAACAAGATATTGTCACACTTTTTTGTCATATTTACAGTATTGATGAATACCATATAAACATCAACCACAGAAACAACAACTAACAGCCATCAAATCTAACCTAAACTCCCAATATTCTTAAATGAAAAATTACAAACAGGCTCGTACTGGAACAAAATATTTAGAACTTCTTGGTAAACAAAGACTTCCTGAAAACCGTGGGTCCAACAGACCTGACCTGCACATTTTGAGTGGGTTCGATATTTATTTACCTAGAATCGGTCAAGACTTATTCCTATATGTAACTGGATAAAAAATACTTAATATCAGAGCAATTGAATACAGCTCTGCCATATCGTGATCTGTATTTTGCAAATCGGCTGTGGATCACGATTTTTTTCATGTTTTGTAATGATTACCCCAACTGCCGTAAAAAAATCCTCGATATTAGGTATCTATGTATGAAGTTTCATTACAATAGCTCAATCCTTTCTTGAGTTAGAGGACGGAAACAAAAAGTTGACGCTGCCAACCCGTCCGAAATGACATATCCCAATCTAATGACCGAATTAAAAAAAATTTGGTTAAAAGGGCAATAACTCCACTAAAATCCTTGATATAGTTACCTCATGTTGTCTACAGAATGGGTTCATAATTGTGATCAAGTATTTTGAGTTTCAAGTCAATACCTCTTAATAGTTAATGTGAAATTTGACCTAAAGCGAAAATTCTAAGTTCAAAAAAGGGTTATTACTCGAACAAAATCCTTGACAGAGTTTTCTCCTCTTGTCTACAGAATAAATTCATGACTGTGATGACATACTTTTAGTTTTAAGTCAGTACCTCATACAGGTATTGAGAAATTAGACCTAAAGTGAAAATTGTGTTGAAAAAAGGGTAGTAACACAAACAAAATCCTTGAAAGAGTTACCTCCTCATGTCTGCAGAATGCGGTCAGCACCATAAACAAGTATCTTGAGTTTCAATTTAATGTCTTTGATAGTTATTGAGAAATGTTATATTTAACAAAAAAATGTCAAAACTTTCTAAGTTGTAAGTTCAAACAAGGGCATATAATTATTGAAATACAAATCACAGGGTTACCTGCCTTGTTGTAATGAATTACCCTTTTGATAGTGAACAAGTATTGAAGTTTCAAATGGATACTTAACCAACGCAGACGCTGATTCAGACAACAGAGCACCGACAATAACTAGACTTTTACTTTGAAAAGTCGAGCCAAAAATGAATGCTTTCGTGTCAACTATTCAATGCAAATATAATGTCAACTATTTGATGCAAATATAAAGTTAACTATTTGATGCTAAAATAATGTCAACTATTTGATGCAAATATAAAGTTACTTATTTGATGCAAATATAATGTCAACTATCTGATGCAAACATGCCAACTTTTTGTTGCAGGATTCAAATATAATGTCCACTATTTGATGCAAATTATAATGTCAACTATTTGATGCAAATATGTTAACTTTTGTTGCATGATGCAAATATAATGTCAACTATTTGATGCAAATATAATGTCAACTACTTGATGCAAATACGTCAACAATTTGATGCAAATATAATGTCAACAATTTGATGCAAAAATAATGTCAACTATTTAATGCAAATATGTCAACTTTTTGTTGCATGATGCAAATATAATGTCAACTATTTGATGCAAATATGTCAACTTTCTGTTGCATGATGCAAATATAATGTCAACTATTTGATGTCAATATAATGTCAACTATTTGATGCAAATATGACAACTTTCTGTTGCATGATGCAAATATAATGTCTAACTATTTGATTCAAATATTACAACAATCATGAGCCCAAAACAGTTGCTTGAGCATATTTAATCAGGGATCCTTATATTAGAACTAACTCCTGGCCAACAGAGTTGGAAAGCAGATAATAAAACATTTTTTTGTGTTCTTGATTTCCCTCCTACGACTACAGCCTAACGTCTCAATATTGGCTGAAATGAAAATTTTGTGACATCAGTTTCTGAAACTGGTAAAAATTATTTTGGAATAAAGATGTATTTATTTATTTTTTTTATCAGAAATCAACTAGCATTGTCACATGAGTGACAGATATACCCCCACAATATGGCCTTGTCCCAAAACTATGGCATCCATTCGAAAGACATGGACAGCTAGAGAATGCTTTAATTTGTGAATGGTCAACAGTGTATTTGGAAAAATTTAATTTCAATAGGAGCAATAACTATGTCAACATTTAGTGGTTTGTAACCAAAGTTGAACTTAATCTGTATTTTATGATGTTACACCTATGTACCAAAAATAGTTTTAATACATACATGCCATACATCCCGGTCTCGCCGGGACTGTCCCGCTTTCGCGAGGTTTGTCCCGGCGTCCCGCTCAGATGCATTTTGTCCCGGTCAACCATAAAAATTTATGTGGGTGTGCTTTATTAGGCCAACAATTAACTTCACATCATTAATCTCTTAATTGGTCCCTATGACAACAATACTCGTCAGCCGCGTGTCAAAAAGGAGCAGTAATGATTGTCTGGTTAGTCCAGATTTTCGGGCCTACAATGCTAGTCATTGACAACTGTATTGTGCGAAAAACAATCACCCGACCCGCTCAACATCAGAGTGTAAAAGTTTGACGTCATCAGCTACTATCGTGCATGCCACCCATGGCAACGTCTTTTCTTGGCTGTCGCTTTGATTACCAGCCGAATTACAGCTATGGGTCATGAAAAACGTGCTACACGTGGAAGGCGGTTACAGTAACTGTATGTCATAAATCAATACTAACCTATCTGAATTACAATAAAATTATCGATAGGGCGTAACTGCTTGTCATTGTAAAGGAAATCTATATGGTGACAAAAGACAGAGAAACAATATGTACTGCCCATCATTCGAGATAAATCTACTGATACCCAATTTTGTTGTTTTGCGCTACGAACGTTTTATAAAAAAAGTAAAGATTTCACAGTTCTTTGGGCTACACAATTTTTATATCGCGGTCAATACACCCACGCTTTCCATGCGGATGACGTGACATTGTAGATATCGGCATAATTTTCATGCAATGCATGTCCATCTTAACTGTAAACAGAACTTGTGTTACGTGGCGTGAATAGTAACATTTGGATAGGCGTTTCAAATTTCGATTTTATTATACACATTTTCATACGTGATGTTATAATTACTAAATAGTTGAAAATATGTTATGTTACACATTATGGACAACAATGAAAAACGTCGTTGTGAGTAAATATCGTTAACTTTTTTTTATGTTGTGAAAACAGGCTAGTGTATACATAGGTGTCCCGCTCAAATGTCAAATGTCCTGGCGATTTTTTGTCAATGTCCCATTTTGGCCTGAAAAAATTATGGCATGTATGTTAAATATGTGAAGCCTTTCATGAGTTATTGTCCATATTTTAGGGGAATTTAAGTTAAAAAGGGGGGCCATAACTGTGTCAAAATTTAGTGGTTTGTAACCGACGTCGAACTTGACCTGTGTACCAATAATTATTTGAACATGTCAAGCCACTGTTGAGTTATCATCAGGAAACCATGTTTTGAGGGAATTTATGTCAAATACAGGGCCATAACTCTGTCAAAATTTAGCGGTTTGTAACCAAAGTCGAAATTGACCTGTATTTTATGATGCTACACATGTATACCAAGAATTATTTGAATATGTCAAGCCATTCTTGAGTTATCGTCTGGAAATCATGTTTTTAGGGAAGAAAGTAGAAAAGGGGCCATAACTCTGTCAAAAGTTAGTGGTTTGTAACCAAAATCATAGTTGACCTGTATTCTAAGATGTTACACATGTGTACCAAAAATTATTTGAATATGTCCCGCCTTTCTTGACTTATCATCCGGAAACTATGTTTATAGGGAATTTTAAGTCTAAAAGGCGCAATAACTCTGTCAAAATTTAGTGGTTTGTAACCAACATTAAACTTGACCTGTATTCAATGATATTACAAATGAGCCATTCTTGAGTTATCGTCTGGAAATCATGTTTTTAGGGAAGAAAGTAGAAAAGGGGCCATAACTCTGTCAAAAGTTAGTGGTTTGTAACCAAAATCATAGTTGACCTGTATTCTAAGATGTTACACATGTGTACCAAAAATTATTTGAATATGTCCCGCCTTTCTTGACTTATCATCCGGAAACTATGTTTATAGGGAATTTTAAGTCTAAAAGGTGCAATAACTCTGTCAAAATTTAGTGGTTTGTAACCAACATTAAACTTGACCTGTATTCAATGATATTACAAATGTGTACCAAAAATTATTTGAATATGTCAAGCCTTTCTTGAGTTATCATCCGGAAACCAAAAACCAACAGACCGACAAGCTCACTCCTATACACCCCCTCTAAACTGCGTTTGTGGGGGTATAATCATGAGAATATCGTAGATAAATAGCATTGAATTATATGCGCACAATATTAGTTTTAATTTGCAAAAAACAGTGGCCTGGATCTTCAATTAGGTCAAATACCAGCTTATACCAATTTATTTTATATGGAGTGTATAGTTATGAGTTTCGAGATTGTTTTGTAGAAATGATATAACAGACAGGTGACTTATTTTAAAAAAATGTTCCTTCTGATAAAAATACTCTCATAATTCATTTGCTCTTTCTTTCTTTTCTCGCCAACAGTCTTTCTACGCTGTCAGTGTTCTGAATATTATTTTCCAGATGCCCATATTTTTCATTTCTATTTTTATTTTGCCCTCCTAGTGGTCATCTCTTCAGAAATTTCCCGTAACACAAGAAAAAAAAACAACTCTGGCCATATGCATAAGGATTCTATTCTATGTTTGTTTCATCTTATGTTCTAAATTCTATATGACGTTCACTCGGGAAGGCATGTTTAGGAGCTGGCTATTTATGTAAATATGTATATTAAAGTGAATGTCCTTGTGATGTGCATGTATATTTACAAAAATCTTAAATTACAGGCCCAATGCACCTAACAACCTTGGTCATGGTTTCAATCAGAAATAACTGGACATCCTCAGCATTTCACCTGGCCCTTAAATGGATGAATAATTGGCATCTAGGAAACCATAATGGCAAAATTACACTTCTGGTAAGACAGCAGGCAAAACTAATGACCAGCATAACAAATACAACTTGGAAAAGTGTCAAGCCTCACTTGTAAGTAAACATAAGAGATCTTGAGAATAATTCTACTAAATAACCCTTATTCTTCAAATACCGTTCTATCTTAGATACCGTTTCTTCACAAGATACTCTAGAATAACAGCGTGTACGGTATCCTGACAATCCGGAAATATATGCTTTTTTGCTGATATCGTCTTTCAGTAAATACAAGCCACACAAACATGTTAAATTGGTAAAATAATCACTCTTTTAATGCGCTACTTTCATATTCTGGTATTGTGTTTAACAGCAGTGCTAGTACCTATTTTTTATCGATATTCACTCGAACTTAAACTGAAAAGTATTTCACTAAAATTGAGATTAATTAAAATAAATTGCTCTATAAGTTTGTAAAGAACAATAGCGCGTGCACCAGCCTTGGATGACGTCATAACCCAAACAAAGACAAGAAACGGTATTGAAAGACGCTTGTTGTTTATGGGAGATCGTTAAGGTTGGCCCTGTTCTGAGGGCTGTCATTCGTTAACAAAAGTGAGATTTTACAGATTTTGTCTTTTGAAAATAAAGATAGATATTTTGTTCATATTTAATATGTTTTAAAAACGAGTATGTTCAAACGTATTTTAAGTATGTTTTCATAGTGTCATTAAAGGGAACGGTATCTAAAGAACACAGCATAAAACACCCAGATATCAGACATCATTAAACTTTAAAAATAAATTAAATACTATATGAGGCACGACGTGGGAAAACCGGACTTAATGCATGTGCGTAAAGTGTCGTCCCAAATTAGCCTGTGCAGTCCGCACAGGCTAATCCAGGACGGCACTTTCCGCCAACAGTGGATTTATGTTTTGAAGAGACTTCCTTGAAACAGAAAATACCTTAAAAGCGGAAAGTGCCGTCCTGGATTAGCCTGTGCAGACTGTAGAGACTGGACAACACTTTACGCACATGCATTAAGGCCGGTTTTCCCACGATGCGCCTCATTTTTTTTTTTTTAAACCTGCAAAACTGTAACTATTCAGACCCCATTACTCAACAATAAAAATAACATAACAATGTTGTTAACTAGACTTGCCATCAACAGAATACAACAGACTTAACTTGGAATTTCCCATAATTTCCTTACACTGTCATCACCAATTTCCTGAGTCTATGATAACCAATAATCGTCAGTGAAAGGGTATTTAATCGCATGGTAATAATTTAAGAAATAATTAATCATTGTTCATTGTCAAGTGCTTTGAGTTCTGAGGTATAAACCACGATAATTAAAAATTGTTGGGTTCTAACATCACAAAAATCTGCAATTCTTAGGAAAACTGCATTTGCTTTACTTTCCCTACTGCCCAAAACATACATTTTATACAAGAATGGAAATTCCACGAAAACCAATTTTTTTCCAACGAAATTCATTAAAGATAAACTTTAAGTAATGGTGACCTTGAACTTGACCCCACCAACCCCATATGCAATCCAAAGCAAGGTCCAGATATAAGATATCTACATATGAAGTTTCATTAAAATATCTCAATGTCTTCTCAAGCTATTGAGCGGCAATTGTTTTTCTATTTTTAGTAACGGTGACCTTGACCTTGACCACTCACCCCATATGCAATTCCAAGTAAGATATCTATGTATTAAGTTTCATTAAAATATCTCAATCTGTTCTCAAGCTATTGAGCGGAAAGGTTTTTTATTTTTAGAAATAGTGACCTCGACAATGAATCCACCCACCCAATACACAAATCCTAAGCGAGGTCTCGAGTTATTGAGTGGAAACTGTTTTTTTATTTTTAGTAACGGTGACCCTTACCTTAACCCCTACCAACCCCATGCGCCATCCAAAGCAAGGTCTTGATATAAGGGTATCTATGTATATTGTAAGTTTCATTGAAATATTTCATTTTGTTCTCAAGTTATTGAGGGGGAACTTTTTTTTTCTTTTTTTAATAACAGTGACCTTGACCACACCCACCCCATAATCAATCCCAAGTGCGGTCTCAATATAAGGTATCAATGTATTAAGTTTCATTAAAATATCTCAATGCGTTCTTAAGTTATTGAGCAGAAACTATTTTTCTATTTTTTGTAGCAGTGACCTTGACCCCAACCACCCCATATGCAATCCTAAGTGACGTCTCGATATAAGGCATCTATGTATTAAGTTTCATTAAAATATCTCAATGCGTTCTCAAGTTATTAAGCGGAAACCGTTTTTCTACTTTTAGTAACGGTGACCTTGACCTAAACCCCACCCCATATGCAATCCCAAGAGAGGTCTCGATATAAGGTATCTATGTATGAAGTTTCATTAAAATATCTCAATGTGTTCTTGACCTTGACCCCACCCACCCCATATGCAGTCCCACTCGAGGTCTCGATATAAGGTACCTACGTATGAAGTTTCATTACAATAGCTCAATCCGTTCTCGAGTTAGAAAGCAGAAACAAAAAGTTGACTCCGCCACCCCGCCCAACATACCTGAATCTGATAACCAAAATTTTTCTTTGAAAATTCGGTTAAAAATCTGCAATTCTTAGGAAAACTGCATTTACTTTACATTGCCCTACTGCCCAAAACATACATTATATATCAGTTGGCTTCTACAATTCCCACACTAGGAAAATGAAACAACAGTGACAAAAAATAATAGCTATTAAATTTTTTTAAGAAAGCACTTTTTAAGAAAACCATTTTTCTGTAACCAAGAAATACCTGTAAAACAACAAAAAACATTTGAAATGAACACAAATAAAACATAAATCGATTTGACAGCTAATTTTATTCAACAAAAACCTTAAAATTTCAAAATGTCAGCCAATGCCTTGAAAGTTTACAACTGATGATTCTGCATAAAAAATGTAAAAAATAAAACATTTTAGGCTGATAATGCAGAAATACTTAGTTTTTGCCTTGTAGCACATGCAAAACATGTTTCTTCATTTTCTTTACAACTTCATTTTCAATTGTGGGGGTATTGCTTTTAATGTTTTTGTTTGTTATCTTGTACATTTTGATGCTTAGTCGTACATGTGGGTTGCTATGTACACCAGCCTAAATGATCTTTGTCAGTATTAAGATTTTACTTCTAATATCAATTACATACGTTTTAGCCCCGAACACTTGCCTCGTCTCCCTCTTCATGGGCGGCGGTCGGTTCCCTTTGTGGCGGTTTTTGTCCTATGGAAAAACTTGTGTTTTCATTGTATATTACAAATTGTTATGTATATACAATGTATTTGTTATTTTATGGCATTTTAAATAAATGCACTTTTTCGATCCTAACCCACGTGTTTTTTTTCCTTCAATGTCATACGAGTTCGACCGCTCCTAAGAATTCCCTGGGACAATACATAAATAATATTTTATGAACACATAACATTTTTTATGTCATTGTTCACGTGAATTGTTTAGTGCAAGTTAACCTTAGCTCACTAGTCAATATCCAATCGTATACAAGTATTTTATCACGTGATGTTAGTCAGCCAATCAGAATACGTAGAACTCCTTGTTTATATTATATTTGGTGCAGGCTGATGCCTCACCATTTTGCAATTTTAAAAACCACCACCACCACCTCTTTATTTCCATTCATCGTTCTTTTATGCCACGGCGGATATTCGCCACTCAATGCTCTTTTTGAATACTTGATATTTCATGGTATAATATATTTTATATATACGGCCTATATGTCATTTTAGGTCATTTATGGCCTAACTTATGTTTTCATTGCTTATTATAAAGTGTTATGCATATACTTGTGTTTTCATTTGTATATTACAAATTGTTATGTATACACAATGTATTGGTTATTTTATGTCATTTTATTAATAAATGCACTTTTTCAATCCTAATTAACCCACGTGTTGTTTTCTCCTTCAATGCCATACGAGTTCGACCGCTCCCAAGACTTCCCGGGGACAATACATAAAAAGAAGATAAGCTAAAGAATGCTAAATCCTTCAGCAGTCATTGTGAAAGTTCCACAGTGCTTTTAGGATAAATTTAGAAACACTGTTTTATAAACGTTTGTTTCGTTCATTCATTTTACAAAACTTCAATTCACCGTCAAAATATGTACTACCTGTACACTTTTTTTGACGAAATTTTCAAAGTCGGAAAAAACCTGCCACAACATTTTCAGAAATTTGGGCAAAACAAAACAAAATAAATCTTACCATTCTAAAGGAGGTGACTTACAAATACATTTGTACATTGTATTGTTCCTTTGTGTGTTTATTACTTGATATGTATATTCTACTATACGTGGCGTGTATATTAAAATCGATATAAGTGAAATATACATGATGTACTGTTACCTGCATGCACAATGTTGATCAAACGGTAACAGTAGGATGTGAACTCACGCCTTCAAGATCACGCACTTCCCAAGCTGTGCAATGCTTGTTAATGGCATAAATGGCATGAGCATAACGGTACATCATACATTCGAACACCGTTATTTCGAAATAGTCGGGACCGGTGAAAAAACTTCAAAATAACGATAGTTTCGATAAAACATTTTCACCATTTTATTAAAACCCATAACGTTCCCATCACATTTTGCTTTTTATCCACATACGCCATGTTAAAGAAGCTAAGTATAGTTCTGAAAATAGTGAATAAAGTACTTATATAAATCAAAATTCTTACCAAGCGAATCTGCATTGGTATAAATATATAAATGCAAGTCTTTAGTTTTTTGGTTTACCTTTTTACACGGGTATATGGTTTTATTGGTGGTGGACAGCTAACTGATTTGAAAGTCTTACGTTGGCGAAATACCTTGTGAACTAATACAGGTCGAAAGTCACTTGCCTTAATGGGCGTTAATTGCATCAATAGCAAAAAATGGCCAATATTTTGACACGCTTTGTCCAGGAATCTTTTAACAAAAGGTGTTAAAACATCGGGTCCCAATCAAGACCCAGACTTCGAATTAACAATATGCAAATAATTGTGAAATATTCAAATGGAACCAAATTTTAGACTTCAAAATAATGATAATTGGAATTTAAAAAGTTTGAATTAAACAAGTTTATTTTAGTTAAGTAAAGATATAAATAAATTCGGGACCAGAATAATATTTCAAAATAATGCTGACTTCGAATTAACAGAGTTCCAAATAACGATGTTCAAATGTATTCATCAATATCGATTTTACTATTACAACTTATTTCCTCGTGCCCATGAAAGTGTCAATGATGACAACTGTTTATTGAATAAACAAGAGCTGTTTATAAGAACAGGTATACTCCTCTATGTTAAAAGCAATCTTTAAAATAACAAGTTTAGTGAAGATTGGATGAAAACTGTTGGACAGAGCGAGAGGAAACTTCTAAAACAGCCTAATTTAGATCATTAAAGGGCCATAACTCCACACATCCTGGGGCGATTTGACTGATTATCAAACTTGGCTGAATATCAAACTTGGCACAATAGTACCAAAAGACGTTTGGTGAAGAATGGACGAAAACTGTTGGACTTAGAGAGCAGAAATGAAATTTGTCCACCGACGGACCTACATAAGCAAACCAGCCATCTTTGATGGGGGCATAATAATATATGTTTGTCAATTGTTTATAGAAACAAGGCCATCACATTTAACAACACTACAATAATAATTCTCTTCAAATGAACATTATTTTTGCAAAATTTATGTTATATCCAACTTCCATCGACATGCTCCGTTAATAAGTGCCAATGAATGTTCGAAGGAATAGCAATGCCATTTGAAAGTAGATTCAACATTACCATTACTGACGTCACAGATAAATATTGCTTCAGTACAAGATTAGTAAGGATGGAAAAACATTCTTGAATGACCCCATTCTACCATCAATGTAATTTTTTACTTACATACATAAGCAGCTTTTTAGCCTCGGGTTTAGTGAAGATAAAAACAATTTGTTGACAGTATTGGATTCAATTTCAATTTGCATCATGGGGCATTAGCTCATTTTCTCCAGGACTGCCTAGGGACAATTCTGTAGGCTATTGTCCTGTTAAAATCTGGAAATACAGATAGGAGTTGTTCCCTTCTTTAATTAATCTATTTATCTGAATGTGTCACTTGAGCGTTTGTATTTAAATGACTTTGTCCAAATGATTACCTCAAAGCCCTGATATTACGATTTGGGGAGGTTATTTTCTTAAATAGTAAATACAACAGTTATTGTAATATACTGGACAATGTGTTGTTTTTCGGCGTAGCTGTGTAAGATAACTTTTTACCTAGATTTCTTGCGATAATTATGCAGCGGGAAAATTGAATGCCAATAGAATTGGGCAAACCTTCTAATTTTAGGGAATGCAAACTTCAAACAATGGTTTAACGTATACCAATAACTGTTGCATACTTTAGGGAAGCGGTTAAAATGAAGTTATAAACATATCGACATATACTCTAGAACTGAGGCTAATTATGAACGTATTTTCTCATTGTATGCCATAAACAGAATGCTATATTCATTCACGTAACGAAATAACTGTTTTGTTTAGCCCACATTTATATAAGCGGTACACTCTATAAATAGCAATTGTGCAATGTTCCCATTCATAAATCTCATTCACCGAGTTGCCGTTCCATGTAGCCCATTGATTCTAGCGAGTTCATCACATTCCAGAAACAGTAGTGTCATTCTAAAAATAGCGCGCGTAGCTAGCAACCGTTGTATAGCTGTATTAATATACTCGTACATGCATCAATAATAGCGTTCAGAGAATCATAAACCTAAAAATTTCAATAAATGGGTAATTTATCTTTATAAACTTACTGTTATTGATTATTTATAATTGCATCTTTCTATCAACTTCTCCAGTAGATGTTATTTAATCTGTAAAAAGATGCTACATTTTCATAGATAAAATGTTATGAAAAAATATTCGGAATATGTCAAATTGTTATTCGCGTAGTATGAATACACAATTTGCAATACTAATTATACACAGGAACCCTTGATATATCATATTTCTACTGATATAATTTAAAATCGTCATAGTCTAATGAATTTTTATGTTTGCGTTATCAAAAATAAAGTCTTAACATTTCAAATATCGCTGAATGTTCCCTGACTATTGCTTTTTATTGGGATACACAGTATAAATGCTTATTTGACTTCAAATCGTTCTTATATTAGATAACTAACATGAATGGTATATTACCGGTACTATAAACAAGAGCTGTCTGAGGACAGTGCGCTCGACTTTTCTTGTGCTTGTCAGAGTTACTGGCATTTTTTTTCTAAAACAAGAAATATGTAAATTCCATGAAAACCAAATTTTTCGAACGAAATGCATTAAAGTCAGCACATCAATAAATTTTTTAGTAAAAGTGACCTTGACCCCACCCACCACATATGCAATCCCAAGTGAGGTCTCGATATAAGGTATCTATGTATGAAGTTTCATTAAAATATCTCGATGCATTCTCAAAGTTATTGAGCAGAAACCGTTTTTTTATTTTAGTAACAGTGACCTTGACCTTGACCCTATATGCAATCCCAAGAGAGGTCTCGATATAAAGTATGCATGTATTAAGTTTCATTAAAATATCTCAATTCGTTCTCAAGTTATTAAGCGGAAACCGTTTTTATATTTTTAGTAATAGTCACCTTGACCCCACCCACCCCATATGCAATCCCAAGCGAGGTCTCGATATACGGTATGCATGTATAAAGTTTCATTAAAATATCTCAATGCGTTCTCAAGTTATTGAGCGGAAACCATTTTTCTATTTTTAGTAACAGTGACCTTGACCCCACCCACCCCATATGCAATCCCAAGCGAAGTCTCGATATAAGGTATGCATGTATAAAGTGTCATTAAAATATCTCAATGCGTTCTCAAGTTATTGAGAACCATTTTTCTATTTTTAGTAACAGTGACCTTGACCCCACCCACCCCATATGCAATCCCTATCGAGGTCTCGCTATAAGGTATCTATGTTTGCATTTTCATTAAAATAGCTTAATCAGTTCTCGAGTTAGGGAGTGGAAACGAAAGTTGAGAAACTAGCTTACCGAAAAACTTTAACCTGTCCATATAGCTTATATGTAAAATTTCTAATGTAAAAAGGACCATAATTTTGAAAAAATTTCAAACTAGAGTTATCAAAATTGGGCCATGAGTTCATTTTAATATAGGGAATAAGTATTTTAGGTTTGAATGAAATCCCTTAAGCCATTCCTGAGAAACCAGCTTACCGAAAAACTTTAACCTGTCAATATAGCTTATGTAAAATTTCTAAGTGTAAAAAGGCCCATAATTTTGTCAAATTTCAAACTAGAGTTACCAAACTTGGCCTATAGGTTCATTTTAATGTGGGGAATAAATGTTTGAAGTTTGAATGAAATCCCTCAAGCCATTCCTGAGAAACTAGCTTACCAAAAAACTTTAACCTAGCTCGGACGCCGAAGCCAACGCCGGGGCGAGTAGAATAGCTTGCCTTTTCTTCGAAAAGTTGAGCTAATAACTATATAGCTCATCTGATGCATAATAATTTTAATTCATTCCCGAAATTACATTGTTAATTTGTTAAAGTGGCTTGACAAATTCAGATAACAATTATGTTAACCTAAATTTATTTTGGTTATTCATATATCACTGGTGGAAACATGGAGCTGTTTGATTGGTTTATTCAGGGCATAGATATTAATGATAATTTTATTGAATTTTTAAATTAATAAATTTATCTCAAATTAACTTTCGGGTCCGAGAAGTTTTCTTATAGTGTCCGAAAAATCTGGGGTCCAATAAGTCTCCTAATATTGGTGTGGACCAAAAAATCTGGGGTCTGAGAAGTCACGTAACTGATCATCTTGGCCGTCTGTTTATGTAATTTTTAAATGACATCTCAATATTAATTTCAACGCCGATTGTCTTTTTTAAAGACATTTCTTGTTTTTGTTATTTTTGTTTCTTTTCACTGCATGTCAAAGGTAATTTAGAATGAAACAGAATCACATTAAAAAATGTATCCTTGTTCAAAATATCCATATATACTTATCAGCTTTCACTGTCATTCCCAATAAAAAATTGACTGTATACCAAGGGTCATTTACTCAATTAAAATATGTACAGTGAAACCTGTCCAAACCGAACCCTGTGAAAACTGAATCTCTGTCAAAACCAAACGGCTGTGTCAGTCCCGATTTTTTGTCCTTGTTATTTTATATATCAAAAAACCTTAATAAACCGAACCCTGTCCAAACCATATACTGAACTATTTTATCACAAATCTGATCTCAATCAACCTTAGAAAACCTTGATAAACCAACGGTATATCCTGTCATGTGTAACTTTGCGATACCGCGGAAGCGTGAACCCGATAATTAGTGACACAATTAAATATACACACAAAGGGCATACTCGCCATGGAGATAACGGGGAAGTGGTGCAATCAGCAATAATAGTCAACTTGTGAAAAAAAAGATTTTTAGTCCGTCGTGTTATATGTTGAAATTTACGTATGGTGTAAAATTTTAAATGTTTCACAACAGTGTTTTTAATTTAAACATATAGTAAATTCTGGCAATATTTCGAACACTGATCTCTATGAGCATAAGGATTGCGATACAATCGATCTAAAATAAATATGTGTAATCTAATGAAAGCAGTAAATTATTGGTGATTTCTTTAAACAGAGATAAATAAGTTGTACATTGAATACATGAACTTGTTTGATCGATAATTTGAGTGTCATTTTATGTACAAATACACAAATAAAAACAAGACACTGTGTTCAATAAACAGACATGCCCCCAGTTAGTGCTGGACAGCCCAGTCGAATTATTTCAAGTCCAAATTAGGTCAAGGTCAAAGTATGGTTGGGTGATATGGGTGGATTGGGAATGGTCATAAGCAACAACTGTGTAAATAACCAAGTGGTGTAGTAAGCAGTTTAGTGCTTGAAACAATGGTAAAATCTAGTTAACCAAGAAATGGCACTTGGCACTTGAGTCAATGTCAAAGTGAGGTTGGGTGATATGGGTGGATTGGGGATGGTCATAAATAACAACTGTGTAAGTATCCAAGTGTTGTAGTAAGCGGTGCTGGTGCTAGACGAAACGGTAAAATCTAGTTAACCAAGAAACAACCAAGAAACAGCCCAACTGATTTATTCTAAGTGCAAATTAGTCAAGGTGAAGGTCAAACTGAGGTTGGATGATATGGCTGGATAGGGAATGGTCATCAGCAACAACTGTGTAAGTATCCAAGTGTTGTAGTAAGCGGTGATGATTTTAGACAAAACGGTAAAATCTACTTAACCTCGTCAAGATGTCGGGGGCATAAAAATAAACAATAATAAAAGTGCAAACATTATCATGTTGTTGTCTTATTGTATATTTGAATCGACATATAAAATAGAACATACATTTTTATGGAAAATGACATTTAATAAAAAACCTGGGTAAACTGAACACCTCTGAAAACCGAACGATTGGCCCGGTACGATGCCATTCGGTTTAGACAGGTTATACTGCAGTTCACTAACACCTGGGAAAATAATTTTGCACAGTGTAACTAACTCAGACCGTGGCGGCATAGGTCTTGCCACAGGCGTCATCACTTTGACATGAAAATTGGTGTGAAAATACTAGTTGGTATAGGAAACCACTTCGACACAACAAACATTTGAGGTTAAAATTTCAAGATAACTGTATTTGATAAGAATAAAGAAAGTCCGAAATAATATTCCAATTTGAATTATCCAGAACATCGATTACGCATGTTTTAGAAAGCGAAGTTCAGCTGTACTTTCTTTGACAATAAAATGTCTTTATTGGCCAATTAACCATATTGACAATAAAATGCATGTATCAGTCTTATTTTCTAAATATCTTAGAAGTCCACATTTGTTCGAGCAGCATACACATTTTATATTGTTTAATTTGAATTGCACTGTTATGCAGTTAATTTTTATTTACAGTTGCATGTATTGTGATGAATCATGGGCCATGTGTGAGGTCTGGAGCACCTTTAAACTGGTTTGAAACCCACAATGCATTGACCGTTCCATGGCAGTGATCCCGGTTTCAGTCATGTTTCATTGACCATTCCATGGCAGTGATCCTGGTTTCAATCATGTTTCATTGTCCATTCCATGGCAGTGAACCCAGTTTCAATCATGTCTCATTGACTGTTCCATGGCAGTGACCCCAGTTTCAATCATGTTTCATTAGTCATTCCATGGTAGTGATCCCAGTTTCAATCATGTTTGATGTTTTTCATACTGTGTGTGGTGTTGTTTGGACAATTGTGCACATGCATGACATAAAGTACTTAGAATGTTAATAAGAATAACAATAGAACCGATGGATGCTCCTTGACCTCTAATTGTGACCTTGACCTTAAACCTGATTCAAACAGAGAAACATCATGTTGGGGCTAACATTTGTGTAAAGTCTTAAAATTAATTCAACAAGTTAGAAGTCCTGACAAGCAAAAGGCCAATTTCAACATTTAACCTTTAAGTATGACATTGACCTTTGACCTACAGATCTTGTTCATGCGCCTAACATGCTATCTCATTTATGCAAACATTTGTGGCATTTAATTTAAAACAAGAAATATCTTTAAAAAAGATATTCCGCGTCTGTGGTAATTTTGCTAATAAGGAACGTAAATTAAACTTACAGCATAAATATATTTAAAACAATGTAACTATGACTAGATCTGAATGGCATACAATACTCAAATACTAAATTGTACTAGTAGTTAACGCCTCCTAGCATACCATTAAATATAAATTATTATATATGTTACCAGGGCTTGCACTCAAGTGAAAATTTGGAAGTCCTCACTTCCAAGTGTTAGATATTGGAAGTTGTGAGCATTATTTTTTTTACTTTTTCACCCTTCACCCTTAGATGACTGCAATTTTTGGAATACCTGTGACAAAAACTGGGAGTGAATTACTCCCAGACGTCCCTTAATGCAAGCCCTGTGTTATTAATATATGTTGTTTTTTTTTAAACATCAACATTTTATATATGCTCTTCGGTTAATTAAGGATTATCTAATGAAATTAAAACTATATATTCATCAACACAGAACATGATGCATTAACAGTAATATAAGCATCAACAAGCCGGAACATACACTGTAAGAAACTTTATTAACTAGTACATTCCAGTTTAAAGTATGCACACGCCTAAATATGTACAAATATTCATGGCTAGATGAAACTCTTAAGAGGTGTAAAGTATACATGTGTGTCAGCATTGATATTTGTCAAGTATCTCACCTTTTCAACTGTACACTGTCAGTTTGAACCTACACTGACCTGCCGGCGAGCAAGCGTATGGTCATTTTGCCCTCAATATAGACTATCCCTCTGGTCTGAAAATTGTTTTAGATACAATTGACATTTATAGAATTGCTGTGTCTATGGTGTATGAGTATAAAAGAGAACACTCAAATGTAAAAGGTGTGTTCACCTACATCGTTTCAAAACATAAAATGTATTGCTTTTTAACATGTCAAATGTCGTGTCAAATCATTTCATTAGCATTGCGCATATACGAAAGCTCTCACTTTGTGCTAACTGTTATTCCCTTATTAAAGTTGCCATAAGTTTTCCAAACCTGCTATGACTTTGAATTTGTCTGCTATATTTTGGGGATGTTGCACCAACTCATTTATGACTAGTGTAGTGGGAATTTATCGTAAATTAGCCAATGGAATCAAAATTTGTTTTACACCCAGAAAAACTGAATATCATTGGAATTAGAATTCAGATGGACGGACAAAGCGGCAACTATATGCTCCCCCCTTTGGGGGCATAATAAGGGTTTCTCTATTGATGATATAGCTGCAGTTTTATATCCTATATATTTATACAATGTAAACATATTTTAAACAACAGACAATGGTTGTTTCCAAAATCTGCATACAACTGTAATACATGTTAATGTGCAAATACAGATCACATATATAATTACATGATCTATAGAATGTACTCTAAAGCAGAAATTACACACTACTTACTGGTAAACTAAAGATGTATGTAAATTAATAAAATGCATGGATTGAAATTAACCTAACAGTTGCATCTGTTATAAATCTGAAAATTCTATACATATAAAATACATCTAAAATGTCTAAATATTTATGGGAAAGAGGCTTTCCAATCAGGGAATCAAATGATTACATTGCATAAATAATGTATTCTGACAGGCATTTCTTGGCCCCCCCCACTGGCAGTCAATTTTTGTCTTAAGATTTATGTTCATTAAAGGCACTAGATGCGATATGGAAGCAAAACTTGTGCATGTGGTTTTAAAGATATTAAATGTTATATATTTTAGAAACAATTTGTAATTAGTTTCCAGATCTTGTCATGTATCTAAACAAAAACAGCGATGCATTATTAAAAAGTCCATAATAAACAAAATGACGTCATTAGACTGAAAATAGACTTCTATGGGGTATTGAAATACACCCATGGTGTATGGAAAATACGCCATGGTCATGTGCCAGCTCTAAGCCAATCGCATCGCGTCATTTGAAGGTGAGATGAAGATTGATTGTGAGTTCGTTGCATGTTTACTGGTAACTGGAAAAAAACAGTTAATGCCATACCCATTAACAAATACAGATACATGTTCTTGAACACTTTTCTGAATTCACCAATGTGGAATATTTTTGGTGAAGACATTTTCAACTTTTATATCAATATCCTTGTATATTTGTGTCATATTATCCTCAAATATACCATATTATCCTGACAAGTACAACTTATCAAACTCATCTACAGTCAACAAGCCTTGATAGCATTATTTCAGATCTAGTGGACATTACCCTTTGGCAACAATGTTCACTACTAATACAGGTTCTTAAACAAACGCAGATCTAGCCTCCCTTGTTAGGAAATTGAATCTCAGCATATATGGAATAATCCTATTACAGGAAGAGGAAAATATACTGAACTCTTGATGAATACTCCATAATACATGTAGCCAAATAGAAAAAGGAAAAGAATTTTACATCACTGAGTATTACTAAGTTTGAGTTATTAAGTCATTTAAGTATTTGCTCCATTTGCGAGTGGAACCAAAATGTGAAAACAAAAATAAAATAACTAATAATTTGCTGTGTTCCATACATTTT
This sequence comes from Congeria kusceri, assembly GCA_027627225.1. NCBI lineage: Eukaryota > Metazoa > Mollusca > Bivalvia > Myida > Dreissenidae > Congeria > Congeria kusceri. The sequence goes on from CM051038.1 coordinate 14,298,655, forward strand.
ATATCAGTATCTTATTATATCTCCTTGTCAGAAGTTAAACCTGTTTCAGCAAAGAACCTTTAACAAACAGGTTGATAAAAAAAGACTTTTAAAAATGTTTACTTATTTACAAAGCAATGTTGAAATAAATGAACAGATGCATTTCTATTAATCTTTCAATACATGAAATGAGGCATTTCAGGGGAAAATCGGGCATAACGCACATGCGTAAAGTGTCATCCCGGATCGGGGTAATCCCGGATGACACTTTACTCTAATGCATTTAGCCGGGTTTCCCACCACACACCTCAAATGTTTTTGGCATTATTAGTGACAGTCATGTATGCCTTAACGTGATTTTAGTAATTGTGTGGATTCTTGTTATTGGAGAAATTGCTATTTGAAGTAATTGTTCTTTTTCATAGAAACATCAATCAATGCCTGTGTATTAAGGATCTCTTGTACATCGCTGAAGCCATGGATCCGTGGTCGAGTGGTAATGCACTGGCTTCACAACCCAGGGGTCGCAGGTTCGAGCCCCCGCTACACCCTAACCTATTAACTCATCTTTCGAATGAGATGTTAAACAGAGGTGCAGTGTACTAGGTGCTTCACACTGGGCACTTAAAGGGGCGTCTCCTGTATCTTTCACTATCCCCCATAATCACACTAACAAGTCTTCTGGGGGCGATGGCCATATGGGAGAGAATCCTGGTGCACTGGATAAAAATGCACACAAACACTAAAACCACATCCGTCACAACAGTGTGAATACAATATGGGTACTTCACAACAACAATAGGGGATATTTTTGAGCAGAATCCACCACAATCATGGTGCAAAGAGATATTTCCGATCCTAATTAATGGCTTACAGACAGGCTGCTAATCAGACAAGCCTCAACATTGATGCCAACTTTGGATGTCTGACAAATAGTAGTCCATTAGTAAAAGGTGTGAGATGTACAGGTATAACTCATATATTAATGTTTATCTAAATCTTTAACAGCCAGAAACAATCAAAGCGCTAAAGCACTGAACCAGACAGATCCCTTTCCCTATATAACCACCCCAACTCAGTTCAATCATTGACAAACACTGGTAACAGAATCAAAGGGCCTTAACATTAGATAGGATAGGATACATTTATTGCATCAAAACATTATACAAACACTTTTTATCCCATCATCAAACCTGCATTGTTGAAATAACACCCCATGGGATAAACTTAGCTATATTTCCACACTGTTGAAAACAGCAAACTCGTGCAGTACATATAATGACATCATTTTGTTTATTTTCCTGACTTCATTTGATTTTTATCGTACTATATACTGGTTTTTGATCCTTTATTTTCAAAATAAAGACAGAAAATGATGGGATAAACTAAGACTTTTGGTTTAGGTTCTCTAAGCCTCCCTAAATAATAAAATAAACTTATCTTTATTCAACAATACCCATAAATTTAACCATGCTGAACTGAAATGTAAACTACTGTAGATCACTTAAATTTGTTGGGTACACATTTCGCGCACTTGTGTTCGCAGACATAATCGCGTGGTCTTAAATTCGCATAAATCAGATTTTGAAAAAAACTAAAAAACAAAAACGTCAGATATGTTTCACAAAAAATCTGTGCCAATTTTGGCAGAACGCCAGCAAAAGGTCATTTTGTGCTTGTTGGTTGCAATAAACGTGTACCAGTACCATATTAGACAGTTAATTGATAACAGTGATTCGCTTCTGAAAAATAGGGGCCACATATTTAGGCGAGACAATAGACAATGTATATCTTAACACTTAAACTAGGAAAATTTTGGTTTAGCTTTTATTCATTAAAAATATTCACATTGCGACAATCACACATACCAGCGTATATTTATGAACAATTACCCTCGAAAATTTAAACAAATGTGGAAACTCCCGATACATTGCTAAATTAAGTAATTGGTACATATTCGCGGTGGTCCTAAATTCGCGCATTGGCGGGAGCGCGAAAATTAGACCTCCGCGTAAATTAGTGATTCCACCGTATGCATAAAAATTGTTTTACAGTATGGAAAGGCATAAAAAAATATGTGGGAGGCATTAACCATTGCACTTGTTCATCCATCCGTCCAAAATTTTGTGGACTCAACTCCTCTTTAAGTGCTGGGCGGATTTTGCTCAAACTTTTACCGCTGAAGAACCTTAATGTGTAGGTGATCGTAAAGGAAGGAATTTTGGCTGCAACCAATTTTGGCAGAATTTTGACCCTTCGTCATTTTTTCCACTATAGAATATATGAAAATAAATTTGTGGAAGCAAAAATTAGTATTGGCGACATGCCGTTTGTTAATGTTGTGGGGGCATCCTGTTGCCTGTAACAATTCATGGGTAAACAAAACAGTTGTTACCACCAGTACTAGTACTACATTGATGCTAGACCATGTATCATCCAACAATATTCTACCTTTGCATGATTATGCAGTCCCTGATATGTACAAACAATATTGTAGTTTTCAGATGTGCAAATAGACACAGATACAAAATCCTGCAAAAACATCCTTCAATCAACATTCCATAACTCTCAGTGACTCTAAATTCAGTGCATTTTTCAGCAAGAATTAGTTTTTCAACCACAAGCATGAACTTCAATGCATCTTTTTAACTCGTCTCACATTAATTAAAAACAAAGCTCCTGTCTGTCCTGACAGCAAACATGTGTTGCGACACAAGTTGACAACCTATTAAAGGGACGTATAACTCACAGATTTTTGTATTTTTTCAGAATGAAGAATATTGTTAAAGGTCTAAACTGCAAAAACTAAAGCTGTTGGACTAACCCAAAACAACTACTATATAAAGAAAATCACACTAATTAAATGATTTGCCTTCGCCAGGACTCGAACCTTAGATCACTGGGATAAACAACAGCTGTAAGAGGACAGCGCGCTTGACTATTCTAAGTATTTCAGTTGGTACATATTTTGGATAGTGGAAGGGGCCAAAATTGGTTAAAATACAAAACTTTTAAGTGAAGCCTTTTATAGTTTATACATTTTTGGAACAAAAACTTTAACCACAAAATCTATGTAAAAAGTGTGCTTAACTCTGTCAAAATACAAAACAGAGTTATGGGTTATGTTGCCCCTGATACTAGAGTTGATGACAAAGGTTAGTTCCAAGTTCAAAGTGAATGTTTGTTTGTTTGGATTTTTCGCCGTTTGTAGCAGCATATCAGTCATATCATGGCGGTCAGTTAACCTACTCACACTTTCCCTGGGCAAACTTAGCCGATCTAAGCGGTTTACCAGTACTAAGTGCACATACTTTTTCCAGTAACTGATAACTGCCCTACTTGAAGCAGAGGTAGGGGGAGAATGGCAGTAGAAATAATTTCATGACCAATCCCCACACAAGACATGTGGCCGGGCTGGGGTTGGAAAACAGGATCCCCGGATTGACAGTCCGGCGCTCTACCAATTGAGCTAGCCAGGCCCGGATAATAACTTATGTAGTTTTGAAGTTATCAAACTTTTGAATAGAAACTTTAACCAGAAAATCGAATTGAAAAAGGGGCATTATACTCTGTCAAAAATACAAAACAGAATTATGGGGAATGTTGCCCCTGATACTTGAGTGGATGACAAAGGTATATTCCAAGTTTCAATTGCATAACTTATGTAGTTTTGAAGTTACAAGACTTTTGAATAAACACTTTAACCAAATCAGATGCGGACGCGGACGCCTGGGGTAGTAGGATAGCTCACCTATTCTTCGAATAGTCGAGCTAAAAATCTGTCACCTTAACCACTTGGCCATTCTGACTTGCAGTCTTAAGAGTAAAATTTGAACGCTATGTAAGTAATACATCTGTTTTCCAAAATACAGATGAAAAGCATTACAAACACTTCATAATTGTATCCATTCTAATTGATGATTTTACATAAACGACACTATATATCAAATATATTTCTTAGTACGTGGTTTTATGTTGCCTGTTTATATGTTATGTATTTTTCTTTTTGCAAGCTATGACAAAAAATTTGAAAATATTAAATTTGCCAATTATCTGTAAACAGGTCCCTCTTAGTAATCTGTGTCTCTTTTAAAGCAAGAAATTCAAACCAGCATTCTCATTCTCATCAACGGAGCTAATTATGACAAATGAACGTGTAGAAAGATTTACAAATATGGCAGTCCACTAATGGGGGAACGTAGCCCTAAAGTCGAGAGGAACATTACAAATCGGTGCAAAATTATCCTATATTAAATATTTTAAATACAGGTCATCATAGTTTTGCACTAAGCTATCTGTGCAGTCCAATCCAGATCAATATTGACCAGAACTCTTTAGGATTTTGAGTTTGAGCTTTAAAAAACAGCTCCACCAAATCCAGGAGTCCTTATCAAGAGCAATGAAATTATAGCATTAGGCATTTTTTTCTGATGATATATGGCACGAGCCTCTGGCTGAAATTGAAAATTGTGTGACATCAGTTTCTGAAACAGGTAAAAATTATTTTGGAATAAAGAAGCATATATTTATCTTTTATCATAAATCAATAACGCTACAATAACTGCAGCTTTAGATGTATTTGTTATTTATGATCACTTACCATTAAGTTTATTACATATTTCACACTAATTGGCATTAGGAAACTTTAAGGAATTTTCTTTTAGAATAAGGATTTGCAAGTGAATTTTAAATCTCTAAAACTTCATGTGCAGCAACTCTGAGTATTTTGAAGTAACAATCAAGTACCACCAGGGGAACACTTTAACATATTTTTTAATTTTATTTTAAATGTCCAAAAATATCTGCAAACATGAAAGCATCAACACTAACAAACGTAAATATTCCTTCAAGAAAAGCATAAAAAGAAACGAAATTATGCCTCTGTCAGTGCTGGAACCTATGACCACATGATAAAAAGTCTTTAACACTAACCACTTGACAAGCCAGACTCATGTACATTAAAGTGTATCATGTGATACACATGCCTCAACAATATCAATGTGGCGCGTCGTGAGAAAACCGGTCTTAATGCATGTGCGAAAAGTGTCGTCCCGGATTAGCCTGTGCAGTCCACACAGGCTAATCCGGGATGGCACTTTCCGCTTGTATGGTATTTTCTGTTTGAAGGAAGTCTCTTCTAAACATACATCCACTGTAGGCGGAAAGTGCCGTCCTGGATTAGCCTGTGCGGACTGCACAGGCTAATCCGGGACGACACTTTACGCACATGCATTAAGACCGGTTTTATCACGACGTGCCACAAATAAATTGCAATACAAACACTTCTTCATTTTCACCATTAAAATTGATGTTCACAACACAATATTTCCAATAAATTTTGTATCAGGAGCCTTATTTCACTTCTTCAAATGCAACATAATTGTGGCATGTCCTGGGAAACAGGGGCTTAATGCATGTGCGTAAAGTGTCGTACCGGATCAGCATCCGATCCGGTCGGCACTTTTTGCCTACAGTGGATTTATGTATAAAAGAGACTTTTTTGAAACAGAAAATACCATAAAAGCGGCAAATGCACAGACTGATCCGTGACGACACTTTACAAACTTGCATTAAGCCCGGGTTTGACACGACATGCCTCAATTTTCTTTTAGAAATCTGTGACAACATTTTGGATATAGTCAATTTGCCAAGGTTCTATTAACGGGAACCAATGCCTCTACTGTACCAGAAATATTTGCTTCAATAAAATTCATAACCTCAAACATTAATGCAACTCATTTTCAATCATAACTAGAGCTTTGTCACGGGAGTGGCAGCGGACCCAAAATGATAGCATGTTTGAAGGTGAGAAACCGTTTTTCTATTTTTAGTAACAGTGACCTTGACATTGATCCACCCACCCCCTATGCAATCCCAAGTGATGTCTTGATAAAAGGTATCTATGCATGAAGTTGTATTACAATAGCTCAATTCGTTGTCGAGTAATTGAGCGGAAACCGTTTTTCTATTTTTTGTAATGGTGACCTTGACAGTGATCCCATACACCCCCTATGCAATCCCAAGCCAGGTCTCGATATAAGGTATCTATGAAGTTTCATTAAAATATTTAAATTCGTTCTCAAGTTAGAGAGCTGAAACCAAAAGTTGACTCCTTCTGAAAATGAAAAATTAGCACAGGGCAATAACTTCAGAATTATTAAGTACAGAGTAACGGTTCTTGTGCACTGCACTTCTCCTCAATGAGATCTATCCACCTATGAAGTTTGAAGTTAATACCTCTTATAGTCTAAGAGTTATGCTCCAGGCAAAAACAAAGTATGAAAAATTAACAAAGGGTAATAACTCCAGAACCATGAAGTGCAGAGTAATGGTTCTTGTGCACTGCACTTCTCCTTAATGAGATCTATCCACCCACGAAGTTTCAAATTAATAGCTGAAATGGTTTTGAAGTTATGAAAGAAAAACATGAAAAATGTGGACAGATGGATGGACAGACGGCCGGACGGACAGACAGACAGGGTAATTACTATAGGGCACCCGCAAAAAATTTGCGGGGCCCTAATTATATTGCAAATACAATACAATGTGCTGTCATGACAAATAAATTAGACAACCAAGTGACACTTTCCAGAAAATATTTTCCAGGAATTTATATCAAACTACTTGAAACCTTAATTATTAGAAGCTATAAATAAAGAGATGCTGACCAGGAAATATTTCCTTTTTTTATATTTTTCATTTCATTCACTTCAATGCATTCTAAGATTTTCACAATTTTCTCTCTGGCCATGTAATAATGAACAAGTTGCTTAGAGCACAAACACTACACCGCATTATCTGAAATATTGTATAAAAACCTCTAGTATGAGGGGCATAATCACAGCCAAGTTATTACCTAATAGCTTGCTAATATAACTATACTGTCTGGAAGCCAGGCAGATTACTAATATGGCAAATGGGCAAAATTTTTATTTTGATAGCATCCATAGATTATGTTCAACAGCTTACATAATCCTCTGCAGACAATGCTGGTATGTCATTGAATTATAGACTCCACTCAGTATTTAGAAGCCCAGTACTGCTTATCTGTACCATGGGAACAATGTTTTAGACTGCTGCCAACGGTCTTTTGAGAGGGTAATTTTCAGAACCTGTACCACAGGAATTACTTCTGTACTCTGCAGGCAACCTGTCAGAAAATTGAAACCATAATGGGTTCTTCTTCTAAAAAGCAAAATCTCATGCTTTTTTTCTTACCTTTTATTGATCTAAATGTTGCATTCATGTGAACTCTGTAGGAGATTTATTGCAGACCGTAAAAAGTCAATTTATTAAAAGTGTAACTTCAAAATCCTTCTTTTAATATTGACCTCTATGAACCTAAATATTTTTTAAGTGTCTTAGAGTAAGATCACTTACTGAATGCGCTCCATCGGCTATTTTTGAATCGATGCGAATTAATGTTATAGCCTGTCACCACTGCTTCTTTCAAACATTTTGAAAACTTATAACTAACTAGAACTCCGTGAGTCGGATGTGTCGCCTGACGCCGGATAGCTTACGTTAATCCAAATGAAGAAGCACTTAAGGTTAATGCTCAAATTTTTTTAAACACATTTATTCAAATCTTCAAAAGCACTGCACTCTGGCTAATTGCAAGAAAAGACTAATTAAAACCAAAAATGCGACACAAAAAATAAGTATGAAAATTTACAAAGGGCAATAACTCTAAAAGTATGAGGTGCAGAGTAACGGTTCTTGTGCACTGCACTTCTTCTCAATGAGATCTATCTACCTATGAAGTTTCAAGTTGATAGCTTTCATAGTCTTAGAGTTATGATCAGGACAAAAATTAATTATGAAAACAAAGGGCAAGAACTCCAAAAGTATGTGATGCAGAGGAACGGTTCTTGTGCACTGCACTTCTCCTCAATGAGATCTATCTGCCTATGAAGTTTCAAGTTGATAGCTTTCATAGTCTTAGAGTTATGCTCTGGACAAAAATTAAGTATGAAAATAAACAAAGGGCAATAACTCCAAAAGTATGTGATGCAGAGTAACGGTTCTTGTGCACTGCACTTCCCCTCAATGAGAACTATCTACCTATGAAGTTTCAAGTTGATAGCTTTCATAGTCTTAGAGTTATGCTCCAGACAAAAATTAATCTATCTACCTTTGAAGTTTCATGTTGATAGCTTTAATAGTGTGAGTTATGATCGGGACAAGCGAAAGGGGACGCCGCCGCCCCTGCCGACAAAAGTAACACCTATATGTCGCCTACAAAAAGTATATGGTGGCTAATTTTCAACTGGAGTAGGGAAAATCGAGAGCATGCATCATATGACCTACTATTTGACTCAGCAGGGTACACAGCACTCAAAATTAATACTGCGAATTAATACGTTTCATCGCCTATTTCGGCCTGTTGCAGATTGACGCATTTATTAGTAAGCATATTATTTAAAAAAAATCTGTTTGCACTGAATATTTTCACTGTTAAATTTTCTACTAAAAACAAGAGCATGATTAAGTTGGACATTGTAAAATTTTCTACTAAAAACAAGAGCATGATTAAGTTGGACATTGTAAAATTTGCTACTGAAAACAAGACCATGATTAAGTTGGACATTGTTATTTTTGTCACAGCAGTCGTTTCCATTTCCTGTTACCTTATCAAATCAAATGTAGTGAGAAAACAAGTCCAGTAGTAACGTAATAATAAATCCAATAGATGATACCGCTATGGGATTTATAACCACACATACTTAGGTCAAAATTTGACAAAAACCCTATACAATTTTGTTTATGCCTCTTGGCTGATTTTTTACCTAATAGGAACTGGAAATGTCACACGAGTGACGGATATACGCCCACAATATGGCCTTGTCACAAAACTATGGCATCCATTCGAAAGAAATGGACTGAGAGAGAATGCTTTAATTTGTGAATGGTCAACAGTGCATTTGGAAAAATTAAATTTTAACAGGATCCATAACACTGTCAACATTTAGTGGTTTGTAACCAAAGTTGAAATTGATCTGAATTTTATGTACTAAAAATAATATGTTAAGCCATTGTTGAGTTATTGTCAGGAAACCATGTTTTTAGGGAATTTAAGTCAAATAAAGGGCCATAACTCTGTCAAAATTTAGTGGATTGTAACCAACATCGAACTTGACCTGTATTCTATGATGTTACACATGTGCACCAAAAATTATTTGAATATGTCAAGCCTTTCTTGAGTTATCGTCCAGAAACCATGTTTTGAGGGAATTTTAAGTCGAAAAGGGGCCTAACTCTGTCGAAATTTAGTGGTTTGTAACCAACATCAAACTTGACCTGTATTCTATGATGTTACACATGTGTATCAACAATTATTTGAATATGTCAAGCCTTTCTTGAGTTATCATCCGGAAACCAAAAACCAACAGACCGATGTACCGATGAGCTCACTCCTATATACCCCCCCCCCCTTAACTTCGTTTGTGGGGGTATAATAAATTATGCTTTAAAAAGCTAAGAACAAATTGTTATGACAGGTAGAAATTCTAAATTAATGTTTATATCAAAATGACAAATGCATGTGTGCACCATCCAGACATTGTTTGCAAAGGAACAGAAGTGCTATAGAAGCTGATATAACTGTATTTCATTTTATAAAAAGCACAGCTCAAACATAAACTGCATTCCTGAATTGCTAAGCAGAATCTTGTGTTGAATATAATTATGTATACAAGTCCATGAATATAGTGATTTTTAATAAATTTGTAATCTATATCAGAATTGGTTTTACCAGTGTACGGTCTGACCAGACATTCGGTCTCACAACCTGTCAAAATTTGCCAGACCGAAAAGTCATTCATGTATGTATACATGTATACACTAGCGTATTTTTGCGATCTCAAAAAGCAAACGTAATTTGCTTAAATGCTGGTCACAGTTGTGGGCCTTGGCCACTGACCTTATATAATGACCCTGAAAACATGTGTAAAGTTTTAACCGAATATCTGTAGTTGATATAGAGATATGAACTTGTTGCAGGCAAACTTTAAATCGAATTTTCAAAGTATAAAAAAGGGGAATGATTCTGCTAAATTGCAGATCAGAGTTATGGACCTTGGTCAGTTACCTTACATAATGACCCCAAAGTGTGAAGTTTCAATTGAATATCAGTAATAGTTACAGAGATATGTACTTGCTGCATGCAAACCTTAACTACAGCATTACGACTACGTTGGCGTAGGTAATTTAGTCTACGACGACGAACAGCCGAGTAGAATAGCTCAGACTATTCGGAGAATAGTCGAGCTAACAATTTTAGAAGATATATTTTATGTTCTCATTTCAGCAACTAGATTCCTGTATGTAGGCATAATGGTGACATTAAGTGGTTTCTCAATCACTTCGACAAATAATTGACAGAGACAGCAGACGAACCAAGATAAGTGAAATTGCAGCATAAACGCAGTAGTCAACAATAGATGTTTGTAAAACATGTATGCCCCCGGACTTGCAGCCGAGTTGTGAATATGTGCAATTGTTAAGATTTTTAAACAAAATGCAATCCCTAGCAAAGTTTCATTAAAATATCTCTATGCGTTCAAGTTATTGAGCGGAAACCGTTTTTCTATTTTTAGTAATGGTGACCTTGACCCCACCCACCCCATATGAAATCCCAAGAGAGGTCTCAATATAAGGTAACTATGTATGAAGTTTCATTAAAATATCACGAAGCGTTCTCAAGTTATTGAGCCGAACCGTTTTTTTAATATTTTTAGCAACGGTGACCTTGACCCCATCCACCCCATATGCAATCCCAAGCGAGGTCTCGATATAAGGTATCTATGTATGAAGTTTCATTAAAATATCTCAATGCTTGTCAAGTTATTGAGCGAAAAGCGTTTTTCTATGTTTAGTAATGGTGACCTTGACCCCACCCACCACATATGCAATCCCAAGAGAGGTCTCAATATAAGATATCTATGTATGAAGTTTCATTAAAATATCTTGATGCGTTTTCAAGTTATTAAGCGGAAACCATTTTCTATTTTTAGTAACTGTTACCTGACCTTGACCACACCCACCCCATATGCAATCTCAAGCAAGGCTTCGATTTAAGGCATATATGCATGAAGTTTCATTAAAATATCTCGATGCGTTCTCAAGTTATTGAGCAGAAACCGCTTTTTTTCTATTTTTAGTTATAATGACCTTGATCTTGACCCCACCCACCCCATATGCAATCCCAAGCGAGGTCTCAATATATGGTACATATGTATGAAGTTTCATTAAAATATCTCGACGTGTTCTCAAGTTATTGAGCGGAAACCGTTTTTTATATTTTTAGTAACGGTGACTTTGACCCCACCCACCCCATATGCAATCCCAAGCGAGGTCTCAATATATGGTACATATGTATGAAGTTTCATTAAAATATCTCGATGCGTTCTCAAGTTATTGAGCGGAGACAGTTTTTCTATATTTAATAACGGTGACCTTGACCTTGACCACACCCAACCCATATGCAATCCCAAGTGAGGTCTCAATATAAGGTATCTATGTATTAAGTTTCATTAAAATATCTTGATGCGTTCTCAAGTTATTGAGTGGAAACCGTTTTTCAATTTTTAGCAACGGTGACCTTGACCTTTGACCTGTTGACCTCATGATCGTAGGTCAAAGCGTTCTTTAGATATCTTTATGAAACGAAATGGTCTACGGACAGACCGACCATCCGACCGACCGACGCACGGACAGGTGCAAAGCAATATACCCCCACTTCTTTGAAGTGGGGCATAATTATGATCTAAACTAGTCAACAGAGAATTTGACAAACAAATAAATTTGCACTCCTTATTATATCATGTTTGATGCCAGATTATGTGGCATATCCTATCCACGCATGTCTTTAAATGTTAGATAGCTCCACTAAAACAAATACAGTACTAGAAGCTAGTAAGACATAATTGCATTGAATCTATAAGATATATTATAAGTTTGGAAGAAACATATTTTGTGCAAGAATCTTATTAATCTAACACAGTAACAATCTTTTGTTTAGATATCCCTTTAAAGTACAACTATCTTGCTTATTAAAAATGATTTGAGTTTTACGCAAAATGGCAGCCAATTAAGGTTATATGGCAAGAGAATTAATGGCCCTAACATTTCATAGTCAACATGCGGTTCATCCACAGTTTACTGCACTCTGAAAAATATCCAGACTTATTAACATATGAACTGTACAAATATTATTATAATAACCTTTCGAACAACGAAAAATTACCTTGTTTATTGACCTTGCTGTCTGCATTAGAACAAAAGTGTCCACGTGAAGAAACAAGCATTCCAGCACACTGACAAAATAACAAGCACAAGGACAAGACATCAACAAGGACTGATGTAAGACCGTCAGCTTACAAGATGGTCATCCCCCACAAATATTTATCTCTACCAATTTGCCCTTTGACTTCTAATCCTATTAAATCAACAAGAATATGCCTAAATGTTGTCATTTTGAAGACTTCACAGATTTTCACTTTGTTAGACTGTTGGTGCAAGCCAACAGGATTTAGTAGCTGTATTCAGAAATAGATCTTGAGGGAACTACTTCTTTACTCTGCAGGCTATGAGTCAGTAAATCGATAAATTACTGCGCTTCGCTAAGCAGTAAGGCTTTCAGTTACCATTGCTACTTTTTATGAATAGATGACAAGAAATAGATCCAATAAACAATAATAATCCAGTTCGTCCACATCTACAAGTGAATTCATGTAATGTCTATTCACATAAGTATGATAGCGTATCTGTTTGTGCTGTTTACTGGTTAACTGCGCAAGTATTACACCATATTGCATAAGTTTAACAACATTGTCTCAGACGCGGAAGGACTATAAACCCCGAAACAACAACGACAAAAAATCGTAACCACTCGACTGACAACTGCTATTGTTTTTGAAGTATGCATACAAATTATGGGAAAGCATTGTGCTTGTAAAGAGAGTTTTGAATGTATTTTACTAATTTAACTTATTTTTAATTAAATCGGTATTTACCGAGCATAGTGCTCGTGTTAAAAAGCACTAAACATTGATTCGAACTTCTCTGGTTCATCGACTATTTTTACCCATTGTAGATTGACTTGTATGCATATAAATCTGTTTGCTTTTTAAATAGTTTGCAGAAACATTATTTGCCCCACACAAATTACAAAAAATAATGATGGAACGTGGTAGATAAATAGCATTGAATAAGACGCGCGCTATGTAAGTTTTTATTTGCAAAAGACAGTGGCCTGGATCTCCGTTGTTAATTATGCCAAATACCAGCTTATACCAATTTATGTATTGTCCCCAGGAAAAGTCTAAGGAGCGGTCGAACTCATATGGCATTGAAGGAAAAACAACACCTGGTTAGGATCGAAAAAGGGCATTTATTTAAAATGCCATAAAATAACCAATACATTGTATATACATAACAATTTGTAATATACAATGAAAACACAAGTTTTTCCATAAATGACATAATGGGCCGACAAAAACCACCAATACACCAGATATGCATAACAATTTGTAATAAACAATGAAAACATAAGTTAGGCCAGAAATGACCAAAAATGACAAAATGGGCAGACTAAAGCGCCGCACATATAAAATATATTATACCATGAAATATCAAGTATTCAAAAAATAGCATAAATTAATTGGCATATATCCGCTGTGGCATAAAAGGACGATGAAAAAATGGACATAAAGAGGTGGAGGTGTTGGTGGTGGTGGTTTTTAGAATTGCAAATTGGTGAGGCATCCGCCTGCACCAAATATAATGTAAACAATGAGTTCTACGTATTCTGATTGGCTGACTAACATCACATGATAAAACACTTGTATACGAATGGGTATTGACTTCTGAGCTATGGCTAACTTGCACTAAACAATTAACGTGAACAATGGCATAAAAAATTGTATGTGTTCATAAAATATTATTTATTTAAGTAGAGTGTATAGTTAAGAGTTTCGATATTTGTTTTGTAGAAATGATATAACAGACAGGTGACTTACTTTAATAATGTTCTTCATGATAAAAATACTCTCATATTTCATTTGCTTTTAGTTTCTTTTCTCGCCAACAGTCTTTCTACGCTGTCAGCATTTGATTTTAAAATATCTTTAAATGTGCAAAGGGACTTAATTTCTGCTTTGGAAGTGTTATTTCACTTCTTTTTTTATATAATATTGTATAATTTTTGGAATATATAATAGAACATTGTGAAACAGTCAACTTGCCAACCTGTGAATATGTCCCTTTAAGGTAAGACTCAAACTCAGTAAGACGGTTGTGTCGCCTGACGGGGCATAACTCAAGTACCATAAGAGCAATTATGCCGAAAACCGTACTTCACCTTCCTTTTATGCCTACACTTCCCTAAAATTTCATGATGACTGCACAAAAACTTATCAAGTTGTCTGCACAAGCCTTATTTGACCTATTTTTTTTAAGGGGTCATACCTCAAGTATGATAAGAGCAATTATGCCAAAAACAGAACTTAACGTTCCTTTTATGCTTACTAACACTTCCATAAAGTTTCGTAATGATAGTACAAAAACTTCTAAAATTATTGTCTGCACAAGCCTTATTTGACCTACCTTTTATGACTACCGACACTTTCATAAAGTTTCATAATGATAGCATAAAAACTTCTTAAGTTATTGTCTGCACAAGCCTTATTTGAACAATTTTTTTTTTAAAGGGGCATATCTAAACCTGACCTTCCTTTTATGCCTACTAACACTTTCATAAAGTTTCATAGTGATAGTACAAAAACTTCTCAAGTTATTGTCTGCACAAGCCTTATTTGAACTACAGTCAAAACTCGTTATTTCGAAGTCGTCGGGACCTGGGAAAAAAAATCGAAATAACGATTATTTGAATTAAACATTTCTAGATTTTCTTGAGAAAAAAAAGTTGTTGTGAAAATCGCATAGTTATATAGTAGAGATGCGGTTACACTACACACTTTGATTGAATTTATAAAAAATGAATAAATACGATAACTTGATGTACGCGAGTTTATTTTATAAAATTCCTCAGCGATCGTTTTCTTTTACTTTACACCACGCTCCACTTCCATCATGGCATCATACTTCTCTTGGTAGGTTTTCGATGTATGGCATCGTTTAACGCCCTTCCTTGCTGCCAATCCGGATAGCCTCCCGATTTGGTTACCGGACCCTTCTCCAGATTACTTGGAAATGGGATTGATTGTTTTCTGTATTTATTACTGCTTCTGACATCATGAATATTAGCACAAGCTCATGATAATACACAAACTGTGCAAGATTGGTGAAGATTGGATGAAAAATGAAGTCTCTATCCTGAATAATGTCCATTTTTGCATATTTTTTTTCACAAACAAAGGGCAATAACTCCGGTGTTTCTAGTCCGATCTTGCTTATATTAGACTTCAACTGTAATCTCATGATAATAGACAAACTATGCAAGATTGGTGAAGATTGGATGAAAACTGAAGTCTCTATCTTGAATAATGTCAATTTTCGTATATTTTTTTATAAACAAAGGGCAATAACTCTGGTGTTTGAAACACAATCTGGCCCATTTTTGGCGTCTCTGAGATCTGATGGTCATACATAAACTGTGAAAGTTTGGTTAAGATTGGATGGAAAATAAAGTCTATACATTGGAAAAGGGCATTTTTGCACTTTTTTTGCATGAGAAAGGGGCAATAACTCTGGTGTTACTGGTGTGATCTGACCCAATAACAATTGCATCTGAGATTTTATGGTCATACACAAACTGTGCAAGTTAGGTCAAGATTGAATAAAAAATGTAGACGTTATCGTGATAACGGTCCAAATTGTGGACGGCATACGGACGCCGCCGGAGAGGTCCCTATACCAATAGCTCAAAATATAAGTAGTCAAATCCCCCCCCCCCCCCCGTGCAAAAGTATTAAGTATTATTACACTTAAATCAACCAGCAAAAGCTCAAACATGTTTCAGGCATTTCAGAAGTTTTGACCAACAAACCAACAAATTCAACCCATTGACTTCTAATCCTGTCGCAATTTTGTATGCTTAAATTTTCACCTCACTTGATTACCAAATCTAAAAGCTCAATTTCGAAATGGGCAGATACAATATGCATGCTCGTAAATGAATTTTCTATTCTCACTGAAATTCATAACATATTACATCTAACCGTGCATTAACAATCAATATTACACTACAGCTGAACAAATTCCTTGTAGAGGAATGCAACTGTCTAGTAATTTGTCGATCAGCAATTTTTGCTGATCAAACTGATGCACACAGTTTTTAATGAAGTTAATCTTTTTCAAAGCTAAACAGGATAATTGTAAACTGTTAAGAAATTAAGCAGGGCTCCTGCCAATTGCTAAAAATCCAAACAATTTTGAAATGGCTAAAGAAAATTTGGTTTGGCTACTATTTTTCTTTCATAAAATTCAATTAAATACCCAAAATGAGTAGGTTTTCAAGGTTGTTTTGTTGATTAGGGCAAATAAATGTTACAGCCATGAGGAGCCCTCAATCCAAGTATATCATACATTTCACACATTATGACACATGTTTTCTCAGATTCAGATAATTATGCCATAACTTTTAAGTGAATAATTGATCACTGGTTTGCAGTTTAGTATTTGTATACAGGATCCATATTGTTGTATGACTGATCGAACATTGGTACTCTAAACTTTTCTTTGTTTGGATTTTTGCCGTATTTCACAGTATTTTAGTCATATAACGGCGGTCAGTTAACCTACTCACACTTTTTCTGGGCAAGCTAAGCCGATCGAAGCAGTTCACCAGTACTAAGTGCACATACTTATGCCAGTAACTGACTGCTTGAAACAGAGGTAGGGGGATAATTGACGTAGAAATTATTTCATAACCAATCCCCACACATTATGTGGCCGAGCTGGGAAGTGAACTCACACAATCCGATTGACAGTCCTGCACTAGCCGGCCCGGCTATTAAAAGTCTGTATTTGGGAATGTCAAAGTCATCTAAAATTGCCCGGGACTACACCCAGATAAAGATCTGCTGCATTTCATAATGTGAAACATTAGTGTTTCTTATCTGTGAACAATGGAACAGCATTACATACATACTTCCAGTAAAGCATGCAACAAACAGGGTATATAAATGTATAACTATAAGCCCAGGTATATTCTGAAAGCGTGCAGACTGATTATTTCAAAAAGCAAAATGCTAGAGGCTGCATAAAGAACTTGTCAGCTCCAATTACATTTAATTCTCATACTCAATTTTATGTTGATAATTGAAAACCGAAGGTACCAACGGCTATTGATTTCAATGGCAGTTAGTACCTACTGGTTTTTAACCCTAGATTTCAATGGCAGTTAGTACCTACTGGTTTTCAACCCTTGATTTCAATGGCAGTAAGTACCTACTGGTTTTCAACCCTTGATTTCATTGGCAGTTTGTACCTACTGGTTTTCAACCCTCAATTTCAACGGCAGTTAGTACCTACTGGTTTTCAACCCTCGATTTCAATGGCAGTTTGTATCTACTGGTTTTCAACCCTCGATTTCGGTAATAAATACGTAAAAGCATTCTTTTTTCAACCAAGTTCGTTATTAAAAAGTAGACTAACTGGTTGCAGATATAAATGGTTCATTATGATGCTAGAAGGATGATAGATCTGCCAACTGGTCATGTGATTATGCGGTCGCAAAACTTCAATACAAGCTAGAAAACAAAATGGATCATTTAATAAAAGAAAAAATATAGTTTATGTACGAATCTCCTCATCAAATCCTGCAAACTGAAAAATGAGACATAGAAAAAAAAACAAATGAATTGAAGGGGCTATCAAAATAACTGTCAATAAATCTACACTGGTTGTTAACCTTTTATACTTACTATGACTTCCATGTCACTTAAACAGGAGACAAATGTTTACATACAGCATAAACCGTTTTGCACACTGCTCTTAATTTTTTACACACTAATAAGTAAACAAATTACCTTAAAAGCCGAACCAAGATCTCACTTGATTTCTTGTGACAACCTTGTGACCCCCTGATTAATATCTCCTTGCTTCAAGCACAGAACAGGTGTAAACAATTGGTCAACAAAGGTTCACCAAGAAATAAAGCTTGGGTGTATTTTCTGTTTTGATATTGTCAAGTATCTTTTTGTCAAATCATTTATTTTTATCACATGCTATATCTTGTTGTCCATGTAATACAGCCATTACGAATATTTCTATCTTAAAAATGTGTAAGATAACATTTTGAGCATTTTGATTGGCTGCATATTCTTTGATTGACCAATCGCATGACGTTATTTTGGTGAAATAATGTCAACATGAAATGACGTCACGTCAGTACACAACTTTGAGGATTTACCAACTTATTTTGGTAAAATTAGAAGGGTTTTATTTAGTTTCAAACCATGTGATAAAAAAGATCTGACACTCGTCATTTCATACTATATTTTATTAAACTCATACAGTAAATTCGTTAGTAAGCTCGCCAAAGACTCACTTACTAACAGATTTCCTGAATTCGTTTAATAAAATATGGTATGGCAACTCGTGTCAGATCCTATATGTGCATTTTTCTTTTCAATTTACACTAGTCTCAAGGGCCTGTATTCAACAACTCATTCTTAGAAATAAGAATAAAGATTACTCTTGAATCTGTTCTATTATAAGAACACTGCCTATTTTAATCTTACTTTAAAAATAATAATTCTCTTTTTAGAGTGATTTATTAATGACATGAGCGACATTGGTGCTACCCAGAAAAATTTACCCATACTTGTTAATGCACAAGCAATTTTTCTTGAGTCTATATCATTTGTTTTTGTTCTTCAGTTTAAAAATTGGTGAATACGGGCCCAACGACAGATATCATTAATCACCAAATTTACAGCAGCCAAAATACAATAGCTAGAGCTAATTTCTGAAATCATGAAAATAGGAAGAATATTTCCCCATTTTCTTGATAAATCACACAAGTTTAAATACAATAGCTACCTGTACTGAATACAAAAGTTCTGAAAATATTAAAAGAATGCATATTTCTGATTTTGTTAAAGTAGTTGGCAATGACAACTTTTTGCAATGTGTCAATCAATGGCAAAAAACAAAACCCAACATTCAAAATGATGCTTATTATTATGTTTATATATATATATATATATATTCTTGTTGCATTTCTTTAAACAAATACTTCACCACTTGCATCAGAATATGTCTGCATAAAAATTAGCATGAAATAATAACATGTTTAAATTTCTGCATTATTGTATGCCATATAACTTTGCCTTGTCCATGTTCTATACAGTGTAAACTTGTTTTAAAATGAGCTCAAGCCACAAGTAATGAGGTGTTAAAACATTGATTAATGTACATACCGTAAGCTGATGCAAATGAGAATAAATAAATGCTTAAATTAATTTTCACATTTCCCACTTAGATACTGTAGCGATTTTCCAAAACAAACAACGTACCATATTTTAAATATCAAGGAGAAAATTGTGCCCAGATACACAAAATTGAAATTCAAACAATCATTAATGAAAATAAACTTATTAGCCTAAAATCAATGCCTGAATTAATTACCACATTGCCCACTACGCAGTTCTTTCTGAACGAAACTCTCTTGCATACATTCACTACCTCTATAGTCAGTATATGCAAAATAGTGTGGATTTTCACAATACAGTTGACTCCTGATGTCTGGAACTTTCTTTTGGCTCGAATTTGCGAAGGTCGCTTTTCGGATGGATCGAAGCGTTTGTCACAATTCCCAGCTACAGTTTTCACACATTAATTGTTTGTTTGGCTTGAACACGCATTGGTCACATTGAGTCATTACTAGATTAGATGCTCATGAATAGTGCCAAGTTTTGAGTAAACGCATTAATTGATTTCAGAGCTTTTAAAATCTTAAAAATAAAATTAATGAAACATATAAATAAATGTTTGATATCTGTTAATAACCATTTTAAACATTTGAATACTCTTCAATTGGAAATTAAAAAGAAGGCAGACGTTTTAACACCTGCTTTTAAAGAGTTAAAAATAACATTAATAAAACATAAATAAATGTTTGATGTCTATTAATAACCATTTTAAACATTTGAATACTCTTCAATTGGAAATAAAAAATAAGGCAGATGTTTTAACATCTGCTTTTAAATAGTTAAAAATAACATTAATAAACCATATAAATAAATGTTTGATGTCTGTTAATAACCATTTTAAAATACTCTTCAATTGGAAATTAAAAATAAGGCAGACGTTTTACAACCTGCTTTAAAAAAGTAAAAAAAAACATTAATCAAACATATAAATAATTGTTGGATGTCTGTTTATAACCATTTTAAACAACTGAATACTCTTCAATTGGAAATTAAAAATAAGGCAGACATTTTACCACCTGTACATGTACAAGTACATTCTCAAACTCAGTTTAGCTACAAGTTTTCTTGCCGGTCCTGGCGACTTCGAGCCATCGGGATACGGCAATAGTTTAATTTCAGTATTTTATTTTTCCAGTCTTACTACCCACTGATATCAAAGGAAAAAACATGAAAAAAATACTGATGCAGGATACAAATTCTAAATCCAGACCTCTATAAGGACATATTATTTAAAGCTTTTTAATACTTACTGCACCAGTAAATAAATTATTTATCTCTAGTTAGACAACAAATTTAGCAACAATTTATAATAAGTGCTGTTAAAGACCATTTATCGATTTTGCCATCATTGACCACTACAAAGGTAATAAAAGAAATTATTGCTTGACCATTTAATTAATACATTCCTTGTCAGACAATACTTTTCTGAGACGTAACCGAATGGGCAACAAACCTTATTTCAATTATTCTGAGCAGAAAATTAATTCCAATAATTTGGACAGCAACATGAATGATGAGCACACCATCTGAAATCAGTTCAATTCAATTACATCACAATATCACCAAAATGATATGCCTATACACTTGCCCTACACTAAAGTTAACAAATGACTGTATACAAATTACCCACTGTCAATCATAACAGCAATATAATGCATCTATCATTTAAATACCAGTCCAAAAGTTTATTAGACCCAAAGTATACAAATCCAAAACCGCAGTCCTATGGAAATACAAAATAAATACTAAATGAAAACTATCTCACCTTGTGTTCTTGTCAAATTCAAATCCACCGTAAAAAAACAGAATCCAATAGTTACTCTTCAAGCATGAACAAGAAACAAACAAAATTAATAGCAAACTCCCTTCTGCATAAATCTAATATCTTCCAACCATACAGTGATCACAATCCTGTCTTGATTTTACTTCTATGCTGTCCACTTTCATACCTATAGTTAATTCATTGTATTTTTTGCAGTCTCACAAATTACTGGTATCTTGCAAATCATTGGTACCACAGGAAGTTAGTTCTTGCAATACACATGCAAAGCAGTTCAAGGATTCTGTCTTGACTTACTTTTCTTCTATCCTGTCCACTTTGATACCTTAAGTTAATTCATTGCATTTTTTGCAGTCCCACAAATAACTGGCAGCTAGCATATCACTGTTATCACACAGGCAATTATTTATAGCAATACAAATTCAAAGCCAATGATACCATCTTGACTTGCTTTTCTGATTACCACTTTGGAACTTACACTGGTAGATATCAGTAATTCTGAAGTGCTTTTAGCTGCCTTTAAAATCCCAACAACTATGTAACTCTTGGCCAAGATGCTGTGAACTGGTATCTAGTTTGTTGCAACAGTTTTTCTCTGACAAGAATATGAGAGACAGCCGAGTTAATACTTCTAAATGTGTAAGGGGACACATTCACAGTATTAAAAGTTGACGTTTATTTAATTTTTGTTATCGAGAATGACAAAAAAAGAAATTCTATTAAATCAATTGCATATTAATGTTGCTGTTCATATCTGATAAAAATGATCTCGGGCAGAACATGGTTGTTAAAGCTGCCACGGTACAGATGATGAGAGATGTATAACTTTAAGGTAAACAATCTTGTTAAATTGTAAAAGTAACGAGAATCATCAAATGCAATCAATTAAGCTCCACTTTACAGTGTAATAAAAATGCAAATAATAACCTTCTTGATGGCTCATTTCGTAAAAGCCCTTCTAAAAATAGGCTACCACTGTCCGGTGTGTGATATTGAAGATGTGATGTTAATTCTGCATGTCGAATTCTATTAAAACGAAAGAATATGCAATATTTTAACTTTTTGATTTCCGTTCATAGATCTTTTTAAAATTGTTACATGAAATATATTGGAAAGACGTACAAACTACTATGGAATCACTTGAACTTGTGGGGTACCAATTTTGTGCACTTGCGATTCCGAACATATTCGCATGACCTTATATCGCACAAAGCCAATTTTGAAAAAAAGAAAATAAGGTCCGTTGTGTTTTACAAAAAAACATGTTGATAATTTGATGAAACGACCGCCTGGGCAGAATGTCTGTGAAGGGTCCTATTGCAACAGCTTGTTTGTTGCAAGACCTGTATCAGTACCAGATTGGGCTCTTAATTGATAACAATGGTCTACTTCTGAAGAATAAACATTTTATGGGGTTTGTTAATTTGATTTTTGTTTAATTTACCTTTTTCAATAATTAAATATGTTTTGGATAAATAAGTGTTTTGTTTTGATAGTATCCACTTATAAACAACGTTTAAGGATATTACTGATAAGTTTTGAAAATTTATTCAGTTTTAAAATCTTAAAATTGACCGTTTACCAACAAAATAAATAATTATTTTTTTTTAAATCCCGACCTACCTACCCTAATTTTTTTGGGCATGTTACCTGAAACAAACATATTTTTTTTTACGCCTAAGGCAAAACAATAGGTTATTTATATAACATAATTGTGTTGTGTCAAATCGACATCTTGTTAAATGAATGCTAACAAAAATATAGGCTCCACATCGGGGCGCAAATTCTTTACTCAAAATGTCACTTTATTGTATAAAAACCATCGCAGCACATTTATAATTGAAATGAATTATGATGCATGCATTAATTAGAGTGTAGTAAAAAATATTCAACTAAACTGTTAAAGAAGTAAATGATAAAAACATATGGGAATGTACACAAGACAAGCGTTTTAAAGTTTATGCCGTGTAATGCTTTGTATTGGTAACAGACTTTTACAAAGTATCAAAATGACAGAAGTAATAAATGAGTTTATTCTTCAAACAGACCATCAATATAAAATTAATGTTAATATTTAAATGGTGATAACCATGTTTTTACTCATTAAAGATATTCACATTGCGACAATAACATATATGATTAATACTGTACGTCTGAACGAACATGTAAAATCCCGATGCTTTACTAAATTACAAAATTGATTAAATATTCTTGGTGGTCATAAATTCGCGCAATGGCGGGAGAGCAAAAGTGTGAAAATTAGACTACTTGTGTTTTGTAAACTACGAAACTCTGTCAGCGAAATCGATTCGTTGTATGGACCACATGGTAATTATACAACAACAACCCAAAAGTTATAATTAGCTGAAAAGCGTCTCAAGAAGCTTTGGAAATCAGGCTGAAATGATTAAACCAATGTTTGTCAAACTTGTGTTAATGTGTCAACAATGTCATTTCAGACAGCTGTATCAAGCAGTATAGTAATTTACTAGATTGCAAACAATTGTTTATAATGTCATTTTCCCCATCTGTGAAGTAGCAGCTTAAAAGGTCAATGTTCATATTTTAGGTTGTTTAATATTTGCTAAAAAAACTTATATTTATTGACCACCAACCCAGAATTATTTTTTCAGAGATGCTGGAAATATGTTTATTATCTTAAGATTTGTATGTGGATAAAGCATACTATTCTTGTAATCAACTCAAGTTTTGTCAGTGTCAAAATAAATTCTGCATTTAGTGAGGTTGTGAGGCATCTTTAAATACTGTATCTACTTGGCAGTCCATTTAAAGTTATCAATAAATTCAGCAACTGCTGAATACATTTAAAAATAATAACAACAAGAAATGTCTTTAAAAAAGACAATCGGCGTTGAAAATCATTTTGAGATGTCATTTAAAAATTACCTAAACAGAAGGCCAAGATGATCGGTTACGTGACTTCTCATAGGAGTCAGAAGAGGAGACTTATTGGACCCCAGGTTTTCAGACACTATAAGAAAACGTCTCGGACCCAAAAGTTAATTGAGATAAATTTATTAATTTAAAAATTAAATAAAATTATCATTAATATATATGCTGTGAATAAACCAATCATATAGCTCCATGTTTCCACCAGTGGTATATGAATAACCAAAATAATTTAGGTTAACATAATTGTTATCTGAATTTGTCAAGTCAATTAAACAAATTAACAATGTAAGAAAATAATTTCGTGAATGAATTAAAATTATTATGTATCAGACAAGTCTATATAGTTATTTATAGTACCGGTAATATACCATTCATGTTAGTTATCTAATATAATAACGATTTGAAGTCAAATAAGCATTTATACTGTGCATATCCCAATAAAAAGCAATAGTCAGGGAACATTCAGCGATTTTTGAAATGTTCAGACTTTAATTTTGATAACGCAACCATAAAAATTCATTAGACTGTGACGATTTTAAATTATATCAGTAGAAATATGCTATATCAGGGGTTCCTGTGTATAATTAGTATTGCAAATTGTGTATTCATGCTACGCAAATAACAATTCGACGTATTCCGAACCTTCTTTCATAACATTTTATCTACAGAAAATGTAGCATCTTTTTATAGATTAAATAACATCTACTGGAGAAGTTGATAGAAAGATGCAATAATAAATAATCGTTTATAAATTGTAACCACAATTTTAATTGAAGTTAACAGTAAGTTAATAAATATAAATTCCCCATTTATTAAAATTTTAGGTTTATGATTCTCTGAACGCTATTATTGATGCATGTATGAGTATATTAACACAGCTATACAACGGTTGCTAGATACGCGCGCTATTTTTAGAATGACACGACTGATTCTGGAATGTGATGATGAACTCACTAGAATCAATGGGCTACATGGAACGGCAACACTGTGAATGAGATTTATGAATGGGAACATTGCACAATTGCTATTTATAGAGCGTATACCGCTTATATAAATGTAGGCTAAACAAAATAGTTATTTCGTTACGGGAATGAATATAGCATTCTGTTTATGGCATACAATGAGAAAATACGTTCATAATTAGCCTCCGTTCTAAAGTATATGTTGAAGATATGTTTATAACTTCATTTTAATCGCTTATGTAAACAATTATGTAAATTTGTAATCCCCCAAAGTATGCAACAGTTATTGGTGTACGTTAAACTATTGTTTGAAGTTTGCATTCCCTAGAATTAGAAAATGTGCCAAATTCTATTGGTATTCAATTTTCCCGCTGCATAATTATTGCAAGAAAATTTGGGTCAAAAGTGATCTTAGATAGCTATGCCGAAAAATGTTATTTTGAAAAATAAACGTAATTAAAGAGGAGCATGAGTGTGTCGTCTGCAATTTTATGGAGTGTCCGGACCACAAAAACTGGGCTGGTATTCACAAAGGTCGGAAGTAAACTTAAGTTACATTTCAGCGAAAACTATATACAATTTTGAATGAAAAATTTAGGTTTATATCCAATCTATGGTAAAATACGTAGCAACTACCCACTGTTTCAATGGTTAACCTTAATGGAAGTTTCTTCATTAATGACACAGCATCAACTTTAACAGGAATTTTATGATTTTAAGAAATTTACAATTTAGTTTTTTATGACAGGATTTGTACAAATTCCCAGGACTATAAATCATGACTTTGTCGATATACAGAGCTGCATTATGTTATTTTTTTTGTCAAAACAAAATTAAGATTTTTGCGTCATACACAAGTTGTTTTTGTATTGCATTTAGATATCGTTTAAACCACAAAGCACTCAGTGTTTCATAAACAATATATAGCATGATGGTTGAATGATAAATCTAAATAATACAAGTCTTTGTTCATAAACAATTTCCTTTAAAGGAAATGACAGCTTACTGTCAGTAGTACATAGTGTACAAAAGCAAATTATTTATTTTGTAGTGCATGTAGTTGCAAACTTTAAGTTATAGGAATTTTATAGTAAAAAGACTTCGTTAAAATGTAAATATGGGATCATTTTCTAGCCTGATAAGTCTTTTAGCTTATGTTTTAATGATCAAATTATTTGCTAAGCATGTTCATGCTAATGAACTGGCAACTGAGACATGTATGCTATGACCTAACGATAATCTGAGTATTTAAGTTTGATGCGAGCGAAGCGATCAAGAAAAAATCAACATATAGGTTCTTGATATACTGTTCACGGACCAATGTCAGACACGTGACTGACAAAATTTCGCAAAAAATATAGGAAAACAACTTAAATATAGGGAAATATAGGTTTTTCAAAATACAGGATTTCTTTGCAAAATATAGGAATATAGGAATCAGATGACAGCCTGATGTTGCTGTTTGACATCCAAAAGGAATAGAAATGAAGTTACATTACGACTCATTATGAACTTATTTTTAGAACTATGTACAAAACTGATGTTAAATGTGTGGAATTAAACTCGTTATTTTAGATAGACTTTCGAAGATAAGGTGAGGTTTCCTACTCGTCCCGCATCAGCGTCCGTGTCAGAACTTTAAAGTTTATATTCAAAAGTCTTATTATTCTAAACTACATAGGTAATTCACTTGAAACTTGGTATATACCTTTGTCTTCAACTCCAACATCAAGTGCAACATTCCCCATAACTCTCTTGTGTATTTTGACAGAGTTATGCCCACACATTTTCGCATTAATTTTCTGGTTAAAATTTATTTAAAAAGTCTTATCATTTCAAAACTACACAAGGTATTTACTTGAAACTTGGAATCTACGTAAGGACATTTGGTCCAACATCGGTGATTCCTATATAGCCCCTACTTTTTCAAAACGTGGGGGCACAATAAAATCTCCTGAGGTCAATAAAAGTACCAGCATAAGCCAGAACATTAGTCAACATTTAAAACAAATCACCTCTTTAATTACACTGAAATTTACCTCTCTTTTTTTTAAAATGAAAGTCATATACGCTGAACACTGTTGTCAAGGAATTCAAAATGACTTATATATATATATGAATATTGGCAATGGCTAAAATATCAGATTTTTTAAACTCTTTAATCAAAATGCTCAAAACATTGTAATTTTAAATACTGCAAAACCATTAATGTTCGTCGGCATGAAATTTCGTGGTTTGTTAAAAAATGACAATTTCATGGGCACTTAAATTCGTGGATTCGTCAATTGTATCGCTGTTTTCTGTTTGTAACACCCTACGGTCATAAACGGAGCATCCCCTATTATCAACCTGTCAATTAAGCAATAGAACCTTGTTATGAAATATACACCGCATGTCACTGTGGGATGTAAGGTCCGACTACAAATGTGTAGTAAAACGTAAAAAATGTGGTCCACGCTTTTTGCATGGAGAGTGTTTACTGTGCACATAGATCTTTACTAGACTATCTGAAAGAAGATAGCAATGCGTATACAGTGTTACTGCATTGGCAGATAAATCGGATATGTCAAGTGTCAATAAGGTACAAAGTATATCACACCAGAGCCTCGTTTGGAGTGTATGCAGATTAGATAGGGGCTACAGTTCTTACAACTAGAACTCCGCGAGACGGATGTGTCGCCTGATGCCGGATAGCTTATGTGAATTCAAAAAAAGAAGCACTTTAGGTTAATGCTCAACAATTTTTAAACGGATTTATAGAAATCTTCAAAAGCACTGCACTTGGCTAATTGCAAAGAAAAGACTTGTTAAAACCAAAACACAAAAATAAGTATGAAAAATTACAAAGGGCAATAACTCCAAAAGTATGAGGTGCAGAGTAACGGTTCTTGTGCTCTGCACTTTCCCTCAATGAGATCTATCTACCTATGAAGTTTCAAGTTGATAGCTTTCATAGTCTTAGAGTTATGCACCGGACAAAAATTAAGTATGAAAATAAACAAAGGGTAATAACTCCAAAAGTATGTGATGCAGAGTAACGGTTCTTGTGCACTGCACTTCCCTTCAATGAGATCTATCTATCTATGGAGTTTCATGTTGATAGCTTGAATAGTCTAAGAGTTATGCTCCGGACAAGCGAAAGGGGCCTCCTCCGACGGCACTGCCGACACCGACGCAGCCACTGCAGACAAAAGTAACACCTATATGTCGCCTCTTGAGGCGACACAAAAAATAAACTGGTTATTAAACTAATTCATTTATGATATAAATGCACATCATGTTTCAGGTAATGTATTTATCATTAACAAACTCTTATACTTCATTTAACACAAACATTGTGTTTACATTGTCTTCATGTAGGTATACATACTAGAAAACTATCTTAGAGCGCATTTTCGGCCGAAAAAAATAGCTAGCCTTATAATTATTTGTTGGAAATTTAAATTCGTGGATCGTTCCATCCTCGAAATCCATGAAAATTAGTGCCCCACGATTATTAATGATTTTGCAGTAGCTATCCTATAGACATATATACTTATACTTAAAGAAATGTTTTTGTTCAACAACCCAATTTAAACATGCGGGCCAAGATGGCCCTAGGTCGCTCACCTGAGTTTAAGGCACCATAATGGCTTTTAAAAATATATAATCCGGGTACATAGATGTTTGAAGTAAAATGTTGTCACAAATTATAATGATAATGATGGACCACCCATAGACGTATATGGTCAAACTGTCCAGCCCCCTGGCAACCTTGTTTTTAAACAGATCAAAATGATTTGAAAGAATATGGTAGAGGGTCATGCAAAGAACATTTCTATTAAAATATTCCAAAATCCAGCAAGTGGTTTCTGACAAGAAATTTTTCAAAGTTGTCAATTTGGCCTTATTACACGAGGAACATTTCTGTGAAAACTATTTTCAAATCCAGCCAGTGGTTTCTGAGAATAAGATTTCTTTAGTTTCCCAGTTTTTTAAGCTTTTGCTTGCCATGGCAACCACAGTTTTCAATATATTCAAATGAATTGAAGGAATTTGGTATAGGACCATCCCAGGAACATTCCTGCCAAGTTTAGTAAAAATCCGCCTAGTGGTTTAGAGAAGAAGTTGTCTGAATTAAAAATGTTGATAACGGACAACGGATGCCAGACAAAGGCTGACCACAATAGCTCACCCTTAAGCACTTTCTGCTCAGATGAGATAACTAGAACTCCGTCAGTCAGATGTGTGGCCTGACAGGGCATAACGCAAGAACGATAAGAGAATTTATGCCGAAAATGCAGAATGTTATTGTCTGCACAAGCCTTATTTGAATTTTTTTTTTATTTTTTTTTAAAGAAAGATAACTCAAGTACGCCAAGAGCAATTGTGCCGAAAATTGAACTTAACCTTTCTTTTATGCATGCTAACACTTCCATAAAGTGTTAAAAAGGGGCATAATTCAAGTACGGTATAAGCAATTATGCTGAAAACCGAACTTGACCTTTCTTTTATGATGACAAACACTATTGAAAAAATGTATGATGATCGAACAAAAACCTTTTCAGTTATTGTCTGCACAAACCGTATTTGAAATTTTCTTTTTTAAAAGGGGCATAACTCAAGTATGGTAAGAGCAATTATGCTAAAAATCTACCTTAACCTTCCTTTTATGCCTACTAACACTTCCATGAAGTTTCATAATAATAGCACAAAAACTTCTCAAGTTACTGTCTGCGCAATCTGAAGGGGACGCAGTCGCGGCCTTCGCCAAAAGTAACCCTTTTAAGGCGACACAAAAACAAGATCAGTAAAACTTGAGAAATGAGTATTCAGTTAAAGATATTGGCTATATTTGACAAACCCGCACTTTGG
Organism: Congeria kusceri; assembly: GCA_027627225.1. NCBI lineage: Eukaryota > Metazoa > Mollusca > Bivalvia > Myida > Dreissenidae > Congeria > Congeria kusceri. The sequence goes on from CM051038.1 coordinate 14,328,543, forward strand.
CTGATACAACTTGTCACAGGTCTCAACGCTTTGACATAAACAATTGCAAATACTTTTGGGATGGACAAAATACTACTTTGACAGAAGTGAGCATTCCAGGTAAAAGTAAAAGATGGTTTAGTATATACATTTAAAAAGACAATTGGAAATTATTTTTCATTTTGATAAAACTGGAACTGCAAAATAAGAGAATTCCAGATAAAAAAAGTTCAGCTGTATTTTACATGATTGAAACGGTATCACATGTACTCTAAGCAAGTACAAAGCAGGATTTCTTGAAAATGATTTAGTTAAGTGTATTCTGATTTTAACTGTGATTTTAATTGGGATGAAGCTCAGGTCCTGAAATAATCAAGTTCAGAGGAAAATTAAATGCAGAAGTGGTAATGGATTTTCCAAGCTTGCCATACAAGATCATAATGGAAGAGAAAGTTTTCGTACAAAACTTGTATGATTAATAAAGCCACACAAAAGGTGAAAATGGCCAAATTCAGATTCTACAATAAAAAGGTTATTTTATTGTCTGTCTTTGCATCTGTTTACATTAATATACAACCTAAATGGAGATCTATTTGGATTGCTGGAATCAGGATACTGCTTATTTCAGAAACACTGATCCTCCAATTAAAACTGTTTACAAACACTAGCTTTATTGACTGCCAAATTTCGTGGCGGTGCGGATAACATCCGACTATTCACCGTTAACATTCGGCTGGCTGCCCAATATTCTACATAATACATGAGGAACTTTGGCTGCAGTTTCATAGTGTTGTAAATGTTAACACCAATCTGAATTTCAAACTGTTCAATATCCACTCTTATTTTATGAAAACGTGTGCAAGTTTTTAGCTCATAATGCATTACTTTATATGTATGTTATCTCGTTAACATTTTAATCTTTAGTTTAACGTGTATCAACTTTTTAGTGCCCTTAAACTCATGTCTGCATAGAAGTAGTCACAGGAGACAACAAACCATAGACTAAAGCTACAAAAACAAATGAGGCGTGTCGTAGGAAAACCGGGCTTAATGCATGTGTGTAAAGAGTCGTCCCGGATCTGCCTGTGCAGTCCGCATGGGCTTATCCTAGACGAAACTTTCCACCTACAGTGCATTTATGTTTAGAAGAGAATTCCTTGAAACAGAAAATGCCATAACAGCGGAAAGTGCTATCCTGGATTAGCCTGTGTGGACTGCACAGGCTGATCCGGGATGACACTTTATGCACATGCATTGAGCCCGGGTTTTCCAGGACATGTCCCAAATGAATTTTGCATCAATGGTACAAGACTGTCAGATTTCAGAATTGCTAAATGCTTCTTTCACAAGGAACTGCACAGCTTACGATGCATACAATGGCCAACACCACTAAAATAATACAAGCATTTTCTCTAGACAACTTTCATGCATTCTTATTTCCGATGACGTCTTTTTGTTTTCTCTGGTCATTTCCATATAAATAACCCTCACGAAATCTTAGCTACTGAATCATATTTTAAAATATTTTAACGCTGTTTTATGCATATGGGTTCCAAAGTGGCAAGACCGTCTATGACTTTCCATGGAAGAGGATTTTTTATGAGATGGACCAAAATGGCTGAGATGTGAAAACTGCTTCAATACAGTTAAAACTGTCTCCAAATACAAGTCTACACGAAGGATGAACCATAGAAGGACACATTTAGGCAATATATGTCTGCCAGTCAAAGAATTACTTTCAGTTTCATTAAATGAAGTAGTAATTTGTGACTGTAAAGTCAGAAAAGCACCGGCTTGTAAGGTGCGTATACCAAAACTGTCTTTGGTGTTCACGGCAATCATATAATAAATCACTTAAACAAGTCAAAGAAGATGTAACATTTGCAGTTTTAAAATGACATCATTTTAACATGCTTTAAATCATACACAATGTTATCTGAAGTAACTACTTGGACTAACCAACATAAAAATGACTTCATTGAAAATCAGATATTTCAAGAAATGGAAATTTAAGAGGTCCAAGACCATGAACATCATTTAGAGTGCACACTGCCATAGAACAGGGTTATTACCCTCCTAAAGCTCTTTAATCAAAATCATAAAATAACTTCACTCTGTGGCTGTTTCCGGTATTAAGTGCAATTTTCTGTTAGCACAAAGACAGCAGCTGCTACTTCTTTCATCACATTTTTAATAGGAATTATTTAATTTCACATTTAATATTTTGATACAAAATAATTTTCATTTGAGTGTAACTTAGGAAAGGATTTTTCTTATCATACCTTTATGAAAACTGGGGCCCAGCAATTTATGTGGTGGACAAGAGAAAAATACAGAAACCGCATTAAAGCCGGATTTTTTATTTTTCCGATGGGGATACATGTACATGGTAGAAAAACACTAAAGGAACATTCATGAAAAATTATTTGAAAATCTAGAGATTGGTTTAGAAGAAAATGGCGTTTAAACATAATTCTATTTTTAGCTCTGGCAGCCATCTTGTGCAGTGAAGCGGAACCATTTTCACAGGTTTGGTAGAGGACCATCCAAGAAACATTTCTGTAAAGTTTCATGAAAATTTATAAAACTATAACGCAAATTCTATTTTTAGCACTAGTGGCCATTTTGAGCAGTGAGGTGGAACCATTTGAATAAGTTTGGTAGAGGAACACTAAACAAACATTTGTGTAAAATTATTTGAAAATCTAGCCATAGGTTTATAGGAAAATGGAGTTAAGACATAATTCTATTTTTAGCTATGGTTGCCATCTTGTGAAGTGAAGCAGAACCATTTTCACAGGTTTGGTAGAAGACCGTCCAAGGAACATTTCTGTAACGTTTCATGAAGATTGACCAAGAACTTTTGAAATTGTGACAGGAATACGAAACTTTAGCGCAAATTGTTAACGACATTGCCAACCCAACCGCCTGCCTGCCAGCACGCCCAACTGACCGGTTTTCGCTAATCTATGAGCCGAGATCTTTCTTTGAAAAATCCGCCTAAAGGGTCGAGCGTGGAACTATTGTAAATGATTACCATTTCTGTATCAGATACAATAGTTTCACACTCAACCCCCGAAATGAAGATGGCATGAAATGTCTCTGAAGAGAACAATATCCCTGTTGTTATAACCAAAACTAATTGAATTCAGGAAATTAACTTATGTGTATTACCATACATACTGACCAAATGGTCTGTTAATACAAGAACAGAAGATCTTCAATTTGAATAACTCACAAATGAACCAGTTTACAAATTTTACATTTTCTGTCACACTTACATAATAAGAACGAAAAGATTCATTAAAATGATGGAGTTCAGAAGTTCAAATTCAAATACATGTACCAAACAATTAATAAAAGGTTTTAGAGCATCTGCCAGTCAAAAGGGATAAATTAAACCAAGAAACAATTGGAAATAGATTTTAAAGAAAAATCTTCCATGCCCCACGACAATTAATATTCTTACTAGAACTCTGCGAGTCGGATGTGTCACCTGACGCCGGATAGCTTACGTGAATCCAAATGAAGAAGCACTGAAGGTTAATGCTCAAGTTTTTTTTAACAGATTTATTGAAATCTTCAAAAGCACTGCACTCTGGCTAATTGCAAAGAAAAGACAAATTAAAACCAAAAACATGACACAAAAGTATGAAAATTTACAAAGGGCAATAACTCTGAAAGTATGTGATGCAGAGTAACGGTTCTTGTGCACTGCACTTCTCTTCAATGAGATCTATCTAACTATGAAGTTTCAAGTTGATAGCTTTCATAGTCTTAGAGTTATGCTCCAGACAAAAATTAAGTATGAAAATAAACAAAGGGCAATAACTCCAAAAGTATGAGGTGCAGAGTAACGGTTCTTGTGCAATGCACTTCCCCTCAATGAGATCTATCTACCTATGAAGTTTCATGTTGATAGCTTTGATAGTCTAAGAGTTATGCTCCGGACAAGCAAAAGGGGCCGCCGCCGCCGACAAAAGTAACACCTATATGTGGACTAGTCAGGCGACACAAAAAGCAAACAGGCAATTTAAGAATATACTTTTTTTACTTTACTTACCAAGTATTTTTAATGGTCAAAATTGTAACTGAAGAGGAAGATCAAGAACTTTTGATGGGTATTCTTTTCTTTATGACACATGTTTACATGTCGTTTTAATAATAACTAGAACTCCGCAAGTCAGATATGTCACCTGGCAGGGCATACCTCAAGTACGAGAACAGCAATTTTGCCGAAAAGCGAACTTGACCTTCCTTTATTAATTACAAACACTATTTAAAAGTTATACGATGATTGAACTAAATTTTTGCAGTTACTGTCTGCACAAGCACTTTTTTTTTACTAGATGCCTGTTGGCAAGAAAGCAATTTGTATTGTAATTACAGCTGAACCTCGTTACCTCGAACTCGGTTAAGTTGAAATTCCGGTTAAGTTGAAGTAGAGAAAAATTCCTGATTGAAATGTCTTCTTATTTCATATAAAATATTGTCATTTATCTCAAAGTTTTTAACTCGAATTATCGAATAAGTCGAAGTGAATTTTATTCCCTACCTGCATTTTCACACGTATTATTGTTTGTTTATCTTGAAGTGTCAACACGTTCCACAGCTCAAACCCCATAATAACCTAATGGCAGAACCCCGTCAAAGTTTTTCACACATTGCAAACATGTTAGCCTGTGTTCGCTAAGTAAGTTGTTGATCTGGGTTGCGTGCACATTAATTTAATTAATATTTGTTAATTGATGGCGACATCACTGGAAGCATTGGCGGGATGCAGAACAGTTAGAAGATTCCTCGAGAAGCTGCTAGGTACCGAAGATATGATCAACAGATTCGATGACATTGATCGTTTTATTAACTTTTTTTTTTTTTATCTATTCACCCTTTCCAAACAGAAATAACTTTTTACATAAAAACTGACTTTCCCATGATGTGTGCTATGTTATTTGTGATATGATTCATATGGTTGTTTATATCATCCATTGATGTGCATGTTTAACTTGTTACATTTTGTGCTGAAATGTAAATTGCATTTGTTATATTAATAAATGTAAAAGTCAAATAAAACACTAAAATAATAATTTAAATAATAATATCGTCTTTATTATAACGACTGCCGAAACGTAAGCATAGACAAACAGTTAAATTTAACCCAATGCTAATTTCACAACGTTCGAGTTTGGATAAGTCGAACTACGGATATCTAGAAGTTGCTATTGCATTCCCGTCGACTTCGAGATAACGAGTTTCAGCTGTATTTTAAAATCTTATTTTCTAACGAGCAGATCTTCTCCTTTGACCTCTAAGTGTGACCTTGACCTTTGAACTAAGGACACAGATCTTGCGCTGGACATGCCATCTCCAAATGGTGATCATTTGTGGCAAGTTATTTTAAAATTACCTGATGAAGAATTACCGATCTGGAAAAGCTGTATTATGCCCATATTTGACATTTGACCATTGAGCTAGGGACACAGGTCTTGCATGCAACACACCATCTCTCTGCATGGTGAACATTTGTGGTGAGTTGATTTAAAATTCCATGATGAATGATGAAGCAACAGTCCGGACAAGCTGTATTATGCCTATATTTGACCTATGACCTCTAAGTGTGACATTGACCTTTGAGCTAGGGACACAGGTTTTGCGTGCAACACACCATCTCCACATGCTCAACATTTGTGGTAAGTTATTTTAAAATTTCCTGATGAAGTTACAGTCCAGAAAAGCTGTATTATGCCCATATTTGAGCTCTAAGTGTGACCTTGACCTTTGAGCTAGGGACACAGGTCTTGATCGTGACATGCCGTCTCCACATGGTGAACATATGTGGCAAGTTATTTTTAAATTTGCTGATGAATAATGCAGTTACAGTCTGGACAAGCTGTATTATGCCTATATTTGAACTCTAAGTGTGACCTTGACCTTTGAACAACGGACACAGGTCTTGTGCGCAACAAACCGTCTCCACATGATGAATATTTGTGGCAAGTTATTTTAAAATTGGCTGATGAATGATGAATTTACAGTCCGGACAAGCTTTATTATGCCCATATTGGACCTTTGACCTCTAAGTTTGACCTTGACATTTGAACTAGGGTCACAGCTCTTGCGCGTGACACGCCATTTCCACATGGTGAACATTTGTGTCAAGTTATTTTAAAATTGCCTGATGAATGAGGAAGTTACAGTCCGGACAAGATCCAACGGACGCACGCACGCTCATACAGCGAACCGCCATTGTGACAACTAAGTCGAGTTGACCTCAGGGGGGCTCTTCAAAAAGTGCCATAACTCATGTACGATAAGAGCAATTATGCCCAAAAAACAAAAATAACCTTCCTTTTATGTTTACTAACGCTTCCCAAAAGTTTCATAATGATTGCACAAAAACTTATTAGTTATTGTCTGCACAAACCACAGGGGACCCCACAAAAGTAACACCTATTTGTCACAGGCGACGCAATAAAATGTATTCCTTATTCTTGATATACTGTTCTCATGACGATACCATTTTTCACAAGATACACCAGAATAATAGCACGTTTGAAACTCGAAACATTTGTGGGTAAGTACCTGTAACGTCTCCATTAAACCAACTACAATATAATGCCCTTGTCACTTGTGATGTTGCTTATGGTCAAGCATTAATTTAACATGTGCAGTCCTTGCCATATTTAATGTGCTTAGCGCTTGAAAAACTGGCCAATGAAACATTCACCGTAATTTAGTATCAATTAATTGATTATAAATTATCGTGAATGTTTCAGGTAAGTGTTCCAGAAAAAAGACATAACATCAACAGTAGGTGTAGAACCATAAATGTGACTGAAGCATATTTTCTTTCTTTCTTTCCTGCAGTTAGGACTTAAGTTTGAGCATGGTACCATGCACTGATGCAGTTCAAAATGTAGGACTCAAGGTTGAGCATGTGATACCGAATTCAAAGTAAGCAGACATTCACCAGTTTAACATCTATCAAAGCAAACACCATCACAAGAAATGTCAGCGCATGTTTATTGAAAACTGAAATATGACAACACAAAAGCTACATTTAATCAAAGTGATGAATGCACCGAAGTTGTAAGATATTGAGTAATACTGGGCACAAATCAGTCGTTTCAAATGATAGTTGCAACACAAATTTAGACTAAATGGCATTTTTTAGAAAGATATGGTTGAGATTTTGTTTAGGGCTGTTCCAGGAAAAAAGCTGATGAGGGGGTGGAACGCCAATGTATTAATATTTGGTGGGTGGGGGGTGATAGAGGGGATAAAACGGATTTTGAATGACTTGGAAAAAAAATAAGTTGTGTTGTTGGTACCACATTTTTGGACTGGCATTCCGCCCCCCCCAGCACCTTTTTCCCTGGAACAGCCCTTAGATGAAAATCTGTCTGCAGTTTTGTATGTTACACATCAGCAAAAACAATTAACCGTTTTGTTAAGATGACACTCTTAACCAGTGAAAATGATAGTGCACACATATTTTAAATATAATTTAATAACATAATGTTTCATGCAACTGATTCTGTCTTAATGACTAATTCCGATTCAAATAGGTGGCTTGTAATTTTATATAAAACAAGATTCTATGTTTGATTAACACACATGCCCCCTGTTTGTGATGGGGAGCCCATTTCTTAGTCCAAACAAGAGCTTTGTCACAGGAGTCGCAGCGGGCCCAAATGATAGCATGTTTGAAGGTGAGGAACCGTTTTTCTATTTTTAGCAGCGGTGACCTTGACCTTGATCCCACCCATCTCCTATGCAATTCCAAACGATGTCTGGATAAAAGGTATCTATGCATGAAGTTGAATTACAATAGCTCAATTCGTTCTCGAGTAATTGAGCGGAAACCGTTTTTCTTTTTTTTGTAAAGTGACCTTGACCCCATCCATCCCATATGCAATCCCAAGCGAGGTCTCGAGATAAAGTATCTATGTATGAAGTTTCATTAAAATATCTCGATGCATTCTCAAGTTATTGATCGGAAACCGTTTTTATATTGTTAGTAACAAATTGAAACCATTTTTAGTAACAGTGACCTTGACCCCATACACCCCATATGCAATCCCAAGCGAGGTCTTGATATAAGGTATCTGTGTATGAAGTTTCATTAAAATATCTCAATGCATTCTCAAGTTATTGAACAGAAACCGTCTTTCTATTTTAGTAACAGTGACCTTGATCTTGACCCTATATGCAATCCAAAGAGAGGTCTCGACATAAGGTATGTATGTGTTAAGTTTCATTAAAATATCTCAATTTGTTCTCAAGTTATTGAGCGGAAACCGTTTTTATATTTTTAGTAACAGTGACCTTGACCCCACCCACCCCATATGCAATCCTAAGCGAGGTCTCGATATAAGGTATGCATGTATAAAGTTTCATTAATATATCTCAATACGGTCTCAAGTTATTGAGCGGAAACAGTTTTTCTATTTTTAGTAACAGTGACCTTGACCCCACCCACCCCATATGCAATTCCAAGCAAGGTTTCGATTTATCGTATCTATGTAGTAAGTTTCATTAAAATATCTCAATGCGCTCTCAAGTTATTGAGCGGAAACCGTTTGTCTATTCATAGTAAAAGTGACCTTGACCTTGACCCAACCCACCCCATATGCAAACCCAAGTGAGTTCTTCATATAAGGCATCTATGTATTAATTTTTATTAAAATATCTCAATTTGTTCTCAAGTTATTGAACAGAAACCATTTTTCTATTTTTAGTAACTGTGACCTTGACCCCACCCACCCCATATGCAATCCCTATCGAGGTCTCGCTATAAGATATCTATGTTTGCATTTTGATTACAATAGCTTAATCCGTTCTCGAGTTAGGGAGTGGAAACAAAAAGTTGAGAAACTAACTTACCGAAAAACTGTAACCTGTCCATATAGCTTTAATGTAAAATTTCTAAGTGTAAAAAGGCCCATAATTTTGACAAATTTCAAACTAGAGTCATCAAAATTGGCCCATGAGTTCATTTTTATATAGGGAATAAGTATTCTAAGTTTGAATAAAATCCCTTCAGCCATTCCTGAGAAACCAGCTTACCGAAAAACTTTAACCTGTCCGTATTTAAAATTTCAAAGTATAAAAAGGCCCATAATTTTGTCAAATTTCAAACTAGAGTTACCAAACTTGGCCTATAGGTTCATTTTAATGTGGGGAATAAATGTTTAAAGTTTGAATGAAATCCCTCAAGCCATTCCTGCGAAACTAGCTTACCGAAAAACTTGAACCTTGCTCGGACGCCGACGCCAATGCCGGGGCAAGTAGAATAGCTTGCCTTTTCTTCGAAAGTCGAGCTAAAAAACGATTTTTTTTATTTACTCATTGTTTGTTATTTCCTGCCTGGTTGGTAGGCCTTAACAAATAAACATAGAATCAAATTTGTATGGCATAATTATTAATGAGTACGAAGTTTTGTTAGCGAAATCTCCCACAGTCGATCAAAAAGCATAGCATATTTGAGCGAACATGGGTTCCGATGATGGCACTGCATATGCCATGAATTTCATTACATATTACTGTTTTAAATAACAAACATATCCAATGCAGCCAATAAAATATTGTATAAAATCGTAACTTTTAACAAATTATTGTAAAACTGGAAGTTTTGTCAATTACTGTTTTTTTCTGTTCAGTAACAGTTGGAGATGAGCACCACCATTTACATCCAAGGCATCGCTCAACAAGTAACACATATGGGTTAATAGCCACATTAAAAGACACAATGTCTTTCTTATTTTTGTCTGGTTTTCAAGTCTTATCAATAGCAATAAAATGTCTGTGAGATACAAAATTTGTCACACAAAAATAGACCATTTTCAGCATCTGTGCAATAGCACAATTTTGTGTGAGCAGTCAGGAGAAACAAATTTTAGCATTATGATTATGAAAGAATGATTTATTACAGCTGTAACACAACATGCCAAAAGGATTGTTTCCATCCAGTGTCCAACAACGGAGTGGACGCACATTTGATTGCACTAATGCGATCATATTCCAGGACATGTTCTTAAATTATTCCTCCATACAAAACAAGATGCAATTTTCAACAGTAATGTACTCATTTTCTTAGAATGTTTTCTCAAAATTGTATGGTATTAAACTAGCCTCAAGTTTATAGTAATGTTGTGATGTGCATAAAGCATGTAACCATTTATGTTTTATCTTTAAATTTCGACATAAACACTGAAATAAATTTCAATTTTTTACCATCGGCCACCATGCCTAATAGTAGTTTTAAGCGTGGATGAAAGTTGATTCTTAAAATTATGATACTACAAAATAAATAAATAATACAAAATAAATAAGGAGGCCAGTCCAATCCAATTTTCCTTAAATTCTAATAAAAAAGATGCAATTCTAAGTATTGTTCACAGTCAAACATAAATCCCAGTGATTTCTTTCCTTATTGATCAGGGTCCAGTAAAACAATGATCAGGGTCCGGTAAAACAATGAATTCTTTCCTTATTGATCAGGGTCCGGTAAAACAATGAATTCATTCCTTATTGATCAGGGTCCGGTAAAACAATGAATTCTTTCCTTATTGATCAGGGTCCGGTAAAACAATGATTTCTTTCCTTATTGATCAGGGTCCGGTAAAACAATGATTTCTTTCCTTATTGATCAGGGTCCGGTAAAACAATGATTTCTTTCCTTATTGATCAGGGTCCGGTAAAACGACCCATTCCCAATGCCAAAATAGTTCATTTGTACTCAACTCGAATGAAAAATTACCAAATCTGAAGTGATAAAATACTACACGCATAGGAATGTGAATTTAAGTTGTAGTTAATTTTTTTCTTAAATGTTTCCAAAATAAGCGAATTTCATCATGCGAATTTCACAATTTTATGGGTACCGCGCCCGTTCCCAAAGCTGTGAAATAAAATGGCCGAATCCTGACAGCTCATGTTTGCTCGCCATAAAAATCAACATGACTTTGTAAACATCTGAACCAGGCATCAAAACCTCCTTATAAAAGACGACCAGATAAGGCGCATACATTTTAAATCACCCATCCAAATAACAGTATGCAGAGAAAATAACTCAAGGTGTACATTTCATGCAAAAAATGATTTTTTTTTCCATACAAATGGAAATAAATGATACATGTGTATCCTTCTTTTTAAAACACATGAACTTGTAGAAATTCCTTATTTAAAACATGTAATTATCTTCTTGAAACATCTATGGGGGTACATTATTCAAGGCTACTCTTTTGTATTCTTTTGCACCTTTAATCTAACAAATAAATTTTCTAACTAGAAGCGCATTTATCCCCATAACATTTGGAACCAGTGTACATTTTCCACAATAAATTCTGGTTTGAGGGTACATTTTCCATCTACACTAAAACTTATCTGGACCACTGCATAACTTGATTCAAATTGACAAAGCTCACCCACAGCTCTGAAATATATAATTACAAACTGTGGAAACAGTACACGGAAAGTGTTTCCGAACATGCTGTGAAAGTAATGAGATTTTGTCAAAACGATGACGATAACTGGCCCCTATGCTCTCAATGCTCACATCATTTGCATTTCATTTCTCTTGAATTCCAGAAACAATATGAAGCCACCTTCTACAGAGGACGTTGGCAGCCTCTATCTCTAACTGAGAAAACGCTGTCAAACCACTTTTTTCCTCGAGAAGACCATGAGGACTATCTAGTAAAATAATTTGTCATATTCTGGATAGGACTTTTAATTTTGCTGATATAAATGGAGACAGTGAAAAGAAATTATGTCAAGGAGCGTCACAAGATTATTTCCTTCTTGCTGAATTAACAGCAAGAATTTGTCACATTGGGATACATAACAGGTTGCTTCCACTCTTTAACTTTCACAAAAATAACATTAGCAGTGAGTTATATTTAAGAAAACCAAAAATGATATTGAATTCTGACTTTGGTGAACACTAGTGAAAAGTCCATCAAAGACATGCAGTTTTGCTAGAAATTATTTTACTGGTTTCAACTAAAGGGAGTGATTGACACAGAATGTTACTACTCATCAAGAATTCAAATGATTGGAACAACTTTTTTTTAATTCACCATATGATTTGTTTGTTTTTGAATCATAAAAAAATATTCAGATAATGCACTTAACTTTACATAAATTCCCATAAATACATGTATCAGAACTTAATTTAGACTCAGCATTATACACACTTTTTTACAAATGTTTTTTATGCAAACAAAATATAAATTATGTCATTCTAGGTGAAAAAAATGATTTTGATTAAAACTTCAAATTAACAGGTGATATGTGCAAAGACCTGTAGGTAATTCAGACTGTACATGTATACATTGGTTAGAATGATCAAACATTCAAAATACAAGAATGAATCATAAATCTTAAATGTTAAGAATGAATCGTGAATTTTTCAGTGAAGATGTTTGCAATAGGTTATCACCATAGGTTGCATGTATGGCTTTCCAAGTGTAACCCATTCCTTTATGTCTGATCAGGAATTCATTGACAAGGAGCAAATGTCCCAGGCAACATACAAACAAATTAAAAATCTTGAAAAGCTGTATGCGTTAGCATACATGTAATAAAAAAGAACATTATAACTTGTATAATGTTAATTGTTGGAATGTTTGTGTCCAGTAAGGTAACTGGTTATTTTTTTTTTCCATATGCTAAAAAACAGTTCATGTTTAATAAATAACATTTAAGATGTTGTACAAGTAAATGACAGTTTGAGAGATGTATACGAGCTATCTAAGTCATTTGATGGAAAACGTGTACCACGAATGTTAATGAGTTCACTAATAATGTCAAAAAGCTAGTCCAGCATGCATTAAGCATAACAACGGAAAAACAGAACGGTGGCCCAATTCTAGTTGGAACAGAGATTCACATTAAAATTTAGCATAGACACTGGGTTTATGTGGTCAAAAGGTGTCATATTTCTCAAAGGTACACTCCCGTCCCATGTTGCGGTTTCGAGTTATGCAGTAAAGCTGCTACAGTTTTGCATATACCTTATACATGTTTGTCCAAAGTATTGCATGATTTGCTTTTGCATATATTAATTTCAGGATTGCTGCAGTTTTTGAAAGATATTGTGCTTTGCTTTTAAGCCTTCTGTTCATAGAGGACAAACAAGACAGTGGAGACAGTGACTTTTGAAGACAGAAATTAATAGTTAGACTGTTGGCGGTAGCCAACGGTCTTTTGAGAGGGTAAGTTCCAAAACAGGTATTGCTGAAAATTACTTCTTTTCTTTGCTGGCTATTAGTCAGTATGTCGAAACCAGAAAGGGTCCTTCTTCAAAACAGCAAACTTTCACACCCGTTTTCATACATTTTAATACTTTTAGATAATTATGTAATATGTAAAATAATGTGTATAACATGTGATTTATTACAATAACAGTTTGTAAAAAGGTCAATTTATTCTAAAAAAAAAACTTTAAACAAGAGATGTCTGTAAAACATGAATGCCCCCCGACTTGCAGCCAAGTCGTCAATTTGCAATTGTTTAGAGATTTTTTTAAATATTGTATGTGCACATTAACAAACACATGGGGAGGAAATTAAAGTTGATGCTTTAGAAAGTAAATATAAAGCTGAAAGAAAGATAGGGTATAATTATGGATTTATTTGTACAGTCTATTATATAAGGATACCTGTTTTCTGTTTGATTTAAACATCAAATAGGCAAAAACATCTACATATCCGGCGGAAACAATATGGTCTACAGAGTAAACAGTTTTCATGTTACAAGCCCCTGTGACCTAGACCTTTGACCTCAAAATTGATAGGCATCTTCCTTTCCTCCCGAGTAACCAGCATACCAACTTGGATGATCATAGGTCAAAGCGTATTCAACATATCATGCGAAAACAAAATGGTCTACAGAGGAAACAGTTTTCATGTTACAAGCCTCTGTCACATTGACCTTTGACCTGTTCACCTCAAAATTGATAGGCGTCTTCCTTTCCTCCCAAGTAACCAGCATACCAACTTAAATGATTGTAGGTCAAAGCGTTCTCTAGATGTCGTGCAGAAACGAATTTCATGTTACAAGCCCCTGTGAACTTGACCTTTGACCTATTGACCTCAAAATTGATAGGCGTCTTCCTTTCCTCCCAAGTATCCAGCATACCAACTAAAATGATCGTAGGTCAAAGCATTCTCTAGATATCGTGCGGAAACGAAATGGTCTACGGACAGACCGACCGACCGACCAACCTGTGCAAAGCAATATACCCCCACTTCTTCAAAGGGTGGCATAACTAACGACAACCTTACATTTGCTATTTACTTGTATGTAACCGAAATATTTACCGGAGTGTATTGGAATAAGACCACCAAATTAATGCGCTACATCGATTATTTTTGACTCGTTGAGATTTTTTTGTTTGTTTCTTGTTACCAATTCTCTTTCTAAATATTTAGACAATTACTGCAATTTATTAATTTTAAACTGTACTATGGACAAACCAGAGCTTGCATCATATGATCTATTTTGACTCAGTAGGCTACGAACAAAGATCTATAAATAAACATGTTTATTGATATATCTTTGGCTAAGAAGCACTAACAATCGGTGTGCCTAATTACTACGCTTCATCAGTTATTCTGGCCCTTGCAGATTGACTTGGTAACTGGCATGTATATAATTCCGTTTGCATAAGATAATTAGCTCTAACACAATTTATTTTTTCGTTATTTACAAATTAGTTTTCATTATGATGTCGTATACTATTGAATAGGAAGCCAAACTATAAAGTTAAAAGGTGGGAAATTGAACTTCATTCAAACAAATGTTTCCTTTTAGCAAAAATACACTCATAATTCACATCCTTTTAGTTTCTTTTGTCGCCAACAGCCCTTCTACGCAGTCAGCGTTTTGATTTTATCTCTTGTTAGGTTGTTTCCAAGATGCTCAGTTAAGAAGTCTTAAAGGTTGTGTTGTGCTTCTTACCACTGCAGTTTTCAGTTGGTTTTTCTTTGGCCTGAGATGGCCTATTCATACGGTGGCATGGAGGTGACATGATAAACAAAAATTTCTTTCACGTGCGCACGTAAAGGTCTTTAAGTGCGCACGCGAAGTTCTTTACGTGCGCACGCGAAGGTCTTTACATGCGCATGCGAAGGTCTTTACGTGCGCACGTGGAAAGTCAACCAATGATATTGCCTAAAATATAAGCAAGTGTTCAAGAGAATCGGCACCAAATTTGATAACCGAACTAGTAAATGTGAAGCTACATTCATGTATATTTATTAAATCTCTAACAGTGAAACTAAGATAATAAAAACAAAAAAAACAGTAGTGTAAAGTAAATCGTTGTTCATTGAATTTTTTTAAAGATTCAAGAACTATTCTATACATTTACTATCGTTTAAACTACTTACCATTTAAAATAGTCGGAAATCATTGAAATGCTATAGATGGTGCATCAAGACAAACCCTAAATTTATAAATTTATGTATACAATGCTGTTTACGTAGCCCAGTCATTCCAGAATTAACGTACATACCCTTGTCCTGGTAATTTATCTTACAAAATAAACAACATATGTTTAATATTCCTATGTTTATTTATTGTCTTTCTTATAATCTCAATCTCAGATAGATTTTTGTGCCAATACTTTCTTCAGTTATCAAAAAATGATGGATGGCGATACCGCAAATTGGCAATTTTGCGAAGTCCCGATCACAGATTTACGGAAAACAATTTTTGTTTTGTTTTTCTGTTTATGATAGCTTTATACATATATAATTTGAAACAGGCTATCAAAACTTGTTTCGGATGTGTCTACAAGAATTTATCATGCTTGAATGGTCTGTCCCGATGTTCATCTCTCAACTCCGTTACGACTCCATAAATCATGAAAGTAATGATTATGTCCCTTCTTACACAACAAGCGATGATGTCATATGCACAAACGTTTTAAGCGTGAACATTTTAATTAAGATGTTGATGCGGTTGGTATAAGGAAGAATGACAAAAATATGCCCGTTTGTCAGCAGTTGCATGCAGATAAAAAAAACTTGGTCAACTCCGTTAAAGTGTTTTCATAAAACTGCTGAATTTATTGTTGATAAAAAGCACAAGTTTATTAGCAGATTGACGTTCCAAACACATTAATGTCAGTTTTGTTTACAAAATACTCAAAAACAAAATGGCTATGTGGAAAACAGTTTTAGAATGTCAACTCCGTTACGGTCAACTCCGTTACAAAAATCGTAACGGAGTTGACATATTGGTAAAGAGTTGACAATAACAAGACATTGTTTTCAATATGTATTGATTTTACTGTAATAAAGTAATTCCGCATACTATTGGAATAAAAAAACAAACTTTACGGTATTCAGTGGGACACACTGTCAAGATCGTCTGGCAAAATGCAAGCTTTTTCTGATACAATAAAACTTCATCAGGTACGAAAACCACCTACAGTTAATTACATCATAATAAAAGCATATAAAATTATCAGAGTACATAAATATTATGTCAACGGTTCTAATGCATTGAGGTAATTAAGGCGTGTGGTTATACGAAAGTGCCTTAAGATCATTGTCAACCACAAATTGAATGTAACAAATAAAATGTAAGCTGTGCGTAGCCTCATTTGCATTGTAGCTTAGCTTAGTACACGAGACTCTACTCTGTTTGCTAAAGTTATGTCTTAGCAGTTGTGGAAAGATTAGACTTGAATGGTTGTTTCAAGAAATCGATGGGCACGCATTCCAAGTTAACATACGGCGATTCCCAAGTTGACATTTAGGCTGCAAACTGTCCGTAAACTATGATTTTGCATGTCATACTTTGAAATAGGATACAGGTATGTGGTATTTTTATAGCATAAAGTATGAATGTTTCTCTCATCGGTTCAAAGATCGTTATAACAAGGGATATGCTGCTGCTGTTTTTTGTTCTTAAGTCTTTTGTTTTTTGCAGTGGAGCAATGATCACAGAACATGGGGGGGGGGGGGCGGGGGGGCAAATTTAAGGCCTTTGTGTGCTACTAAAGATTTACATATTAGTCTTCTATTTCTAGATTATCCATGAAAATCATACTTAATCGAGAGATCGCAGTATGCCAACTTTGATGCGGGCGCATTGATTACCACCCTTGTTGTAAAATATGGTGCTAATGAATCGAATTCCATACCACTTGTTATTATTGCGATTACATGCATATTGTATTGTCAGTTTTGAGCTTTACAGTGTATAAATCTATGACACATTAATGTTTTTTTTTGGTACTGAAGATCCACAATGCCGTATTTGGCTCAAGTGCATATATTGGTGACGAGATCGCTTGGGGTTTAAGCGGAGTTCAACACTGTTCCATGAGAGCCGAATGCGGCAATCCGGACGTATCGGCTTACAGTGTCAATATATATGCCTGCATAAGTTTTCTTTGTATGCAGCTTATGCTCCGTTAAAGCTATTTTTGTTCCATTCTCAAACTATATCGTTTATTGAGCATTATTTTGCGAAACAATACATTCATACAATGGTGTCGATGACATATAGCTACATGGCATAGCTACAATTCAATCCATTATATTAATACATGTATTATGCAATACGGAGGATAGCCCATTTTTGACCGTGTATTCATTAAGTATTTATGATAGGTACACATGTATATAATAAGATTGCTGTTCTGCTTATTTTCTATTGCAGAGTTTTTTAATTTGAAGTAAATAGCTATTTCCCATTTATACTTTATGTGTGTTCAATTATAAAAACAAAACTTCACGATTTAATACAATTACTAATGTCAACTCCGTTACATAGTGTCAACACCGTTACGCTGCATGTCAAGTCTGTTACGCGACGTTAAATGACTAAAATATGAGTAAGTACATTACATCAATAAGATACACATTATTTTCATACAGTGGCAATCAATTTCACCATATTTACTGAAGAAATGAGTAGGCATGTGGAGAAATATATTTTTAATGATAAATGAACCGCTATTGTTTTTGTACAATTTCAGAGTTTATATAAGCTGTCTACTTTTTTTTTTTTAGGGGGCAAACATGTTATAATATATCTTTTTACACGAATATTAAGTAAAATGGCACTAATATTGATACTAGATGTTATTTTTTTGCAGAAAAAATCGGAAAAACTGAATTGTTTAATAGATTTTTGTTCTGTAACGGAGTTGACATTTTTGTGCTGTAACACATAAAAAATCTAAAATAGAGGCTTAGTACAAATATAACAATAAAGTATATGTCCTTTATGTAAGTCTACAATGTAAGTCTACAATAACGTTTCTAACAAATAAACATATCGGACAACCAATATTTGTGTTTTGGAATTTAGTTAACTCTATACTACAGAATTTACTATAATTCTGGAAAGTCTCAGCCATAATTACAACAGCACACATATATGATAGCGGACGATAACTGGACAGCATACAATTGAATATTCAAAGAAGTTCAAACAAATAATAATTATGACACCTGACAACTTGTGATACGGTAAATGTCTGAGCACTTAAATATATATTATGTCCATGGTATATATATCATATATCGTAGAATCTGTAAGATATTTTCTTACTTTCCACACTGAATAACATTATTTATTTTATTTACAAGATAATGTAACTAATATACATTTACTTTTCACATAGAATGCAATTATTTATTTTATTTTAAAGATAGTGTAACTACGTCTCAAAATGGTTCAAGTTAACATGGATTAAACATTAAACAATCATGTGACAAAATGTCTGCCATTTTATTAAAATCACCCACAATAACGGACAACTGCCATAAGTATGTGTACTTAGTACTGGTAAACCCAGGAAAAGTGTCAGTTGGTTAACTGACTGCCGTTATATGACTGAAATACTGTTGAAAACGGCGAAAAATCCAAACAAAACAAATATTACTTCTATATATTTAGTATGAAGACATGATGTATACATTTGCATCAATAGTTTAAAATAATACACAAATATAGAATATTCACCTGGATCAGCGCAACGAAACAAAACAGGACCAAATTTCTATCTAAGACGCTGCCACTGAAATTCCCTCGATGTTGCAAATCGTGGAACAATTCGATCCAGAAATGCATATGATGCCGTCTTGGATATCCCCACCAGCTTCAATTCTTTGGTTAGCCGTGCTTGCTCCATCTATATATGCAGTGTGACCCTCAGGTAGGTGACGCATGAAAGTTTTGGAAATTACGGACATGTCCGTTCTCTGTTCCATAGTCACCTCTAACAAAGCGAGGGCAACCACCAAATTGTGTTGCAGCTTCGAGAAAATAACCACCGATAACTCTTGGGTTGTTGTCTGTGTTATATTCATTAAGCCAAATCATTATTGGAGAGAAACCACAAATGCACCCACTAATACAAAGGCCGAATGGCTTTAGCTTGTCGTACCCATCTAAATGTCAAATGAAGTTTGAACCGCTGGCGTAATATGCTCGTCTACAAAGCCACCTTGCCGTTCGAAGAGAAACACCCTCTGGATCCAAATGACGTAAAATGATGCGCACATCTTCGGACCTGACATTCAAGCCATGCTCTTTACACCGAGTTCTCATCATGTGGTATCCATATAGATGTCACGATTGATTCATTTCACTACTAATAAATGCAATAACAGCACCAATATCAGAAAAACGTCTTCTACCAAGGTCTAAATAGTTCAATATTCTTTCTGAATGTCTGAGACTGATGGCTATATTGTATTCCGTATTTAAAATATGCTGGATTTCCTTGTATTTTAATCCCATTTGAAACAAATCGCTTATTAAACTTCTGTAATCTCCGGCATCCATTTTCCATGACAATGGCTGGCAGCCATTAGTGTTAATTTCGTTGGTCAGTTCCTGCGTGCGCACGTAATCGTCTTCACGTGCGCACGTGCAGACGATCACGTGCGCACTTTAAGACCTTCACATGCGCACGTAAAGACCTGCATGTGCACACGTAAAGACGATCACGTGCGCACGTAGACCTTCACGTGCACATGTAAACGGAAAAAATATTTATCACGTCACCTCCATGCCACCGTATATTCAGTATTCAATTTGTTAATGTTTGATGTAACTGTTACTTTTCATATATTTCAGAAAAGTTAAAGCTTTTCTTATCATCACAAGAATATATTCTTTTCAATTATGTTATGATCAACACCTAACAATTGTTCAGCATTTTAACCATGTCAATTGTTGTTGTCTATGTATGGTTCGAGTTATCTTTCCAATGAACAATAAGTATTTCATAAATATCCTAAGGGCTGTTCCAGACGCCAGTCCAAAAATGGGGTACCACCAACACAACTTTTTTTGTTTTCAAGTGATTGATAATGCGTTTTATCCCCTCTGTCACCCCCCACCCACCAAATGTTAATACATCGGCGTTCCACCCCTTCATCAGCTTTTTTCCTGGAACAGCCCTAAAGTAAAAACTGCACTGAAAGACCACATCAAGACCGCATGTTGTTACATGTATTTACATTTTTGTGGCCATTTTTTCAATTACTTTGAAGAGTGCATGATCTTTTTGGAAGAAATAAAAAGTATAATGTATACTGTTACTTTGTGTTTTAGTCTTCCAGAAAAGGTGGTCATACAACTGAAGATAATGTTAGATATATGCCTTTCAAGTTAATGAATGTACTGTTCCAAATACTGCAATAAATTAGTCTGTTGTATGTATTAAGCATGCTAAAGATCTATAATATGAGGGCTGTTCATTTAATACCTGGATGACAGCTATAATTTTTGAATGAGTAATCCAATTGTAAAATAACTTGGTATAAAACGTCTTAAGTTTTTAATTTATTGATTGACAAAAGATGGAAAGTATCAACGCAAAAGATCAGAAATTATGATTAGAATAGCAACCAATCGATGGCCAACCCGGCCCACGCCATTTTTAGTCTGCTGTAACATGTTTACTTTTAAAGAAATCTGGAATTTTATCAGTTTTAAGCGGGAAAATGTCAGAGGACGTTACATATACATCGATGTCATTAAAAGCAAAATATTGATGTTTTTAACGCATCGCTATTGCACGTGCATAATGTTTAGTGTCAAAGTTCGCGTTTGTGTTTTTTTGCCATTGATTCTTAAAGCATTGAAAAAACAACAGATTATAATATAGTTGAAGTACTAGACATACGCCATTTCAAACGATAAATCTTTTAGAGAAGTCTTTTCGGGAATCCTCGGTTAAGTGAACAACTGTTTAAACATGGTACAAACATTTTTATGGTGGCAGCGAATAAACACACAATGATGCGATACCTGGCCAGCCAAACATCAGAAGTCGAAAATTGCCATTAGTGTAATAATTGTTGGACTCTGATTGTAGAATAACTACTGGAGAAATATTGCTTCTTACGATAAACAGTGGTTTCATCACACAGGTGCATATACATGAGAAGTGTGTGGCGGCGTCTGGCTGATTCTTCGAAATAGAGTGACATTTTGAGTGGAGTAACGTCATATTTCGACGTCGACCTGGGCCGACCCTAGTCACATGTACCTGTTCAAATATTATTTATTTGCGAACCCTTAGTCGGATCATGTTGAAATTGTGTATGTGAATACAGAACTGATTTACTTTTATTTCAGTCGTTTTTCATTATTATACACACATTACTTTTTAAGATATAGCGAATGTCCGGGTATTAAATGAACAGCCCTCGTATATACTGACCTTTATTACTGAATAAAACATCTTTAACATGCAGTTTGTAAATGCCGAATGTTTTTGATGCAGTATTAGAGACATTGTCTCACCGAGATTCGGTCCACCATTTGGCTTTAATACTCATTCCATTTTCAATGATTTTTTGTCCTTTATAAGTCACGTATATATATATACGTTGTCACAGCCATGTATATACGACAGTGAAAATATGTGAAGTATGATACTTTGCAAATCATGAAGTGATATGAAAAGAATACTTTGAAGTTGTTTAACTGCCAAAATTGATTGCCTGGTGTATTATTTGAAGAATTTACATATTTGACAGAACGAAATGTGTGGGGGTAAACTTCTTCAGATACAAATAACTTTGTTAATTTTCAAGATACAGTAATTTGGTTTGCAGTTTTGTTTTTCTGAAAGAATAACATTTAAAATGGTATATAACTTAATTTAAAAAATCGTCTGTTATCACACCTGGGTAAAGCAGACATGCTGATTTTTCTTAGAAAGGCATTTAATGACAAATTTTAGTATGTTTCGGTGTGTCACTGTTTATATACGTCTTTCAATATATTGCACTATGGGTTTTCCACAAACTGAATTATGAACATATCTGACCTTTCAGCAAGGGACACAGCTCTTGCATGTGACACGCCGTCTTCACATGGTGAAATTTGTGGCAAGTTATTTTAAAATTCCCTGATCAATGATGAATTAAAAGTACGGACAACTTAAGCTTTAGTGAGTGCCCTAGCTCGTGTTCATACTTAACCATACTGCACATCTCCTAATTGAAATGCATAAAGATGCTTTGCCCTTTACAGGCAGAAAACACTTCTATTATCCTATCACATTATGGCATGACATGACTGGCACTAAATATTCATATTAGTATTTTTTGTTGTGGTAATGATTTAAAAAACTGAAGCAGATTGTTACAAAAAAGTCAGTTTAACATAGAAATGACACATCTTGTTCCGAAATGATATTCACGTTTAACTGCAAACAAATAAAGAATATCATGCTGTTATGCTCGTTGGTTGTGTAAGCTACGTGGTTTAGGTAAGTAGTTAAGTTGTATCACACAAGAAGTGCAGCTGTGGAGTGTGAAGCTACTCGACCCAACCAACAAGAAAGTTATCAGAACACCACACTCGTGCAATATTCCATTCATCATATACCTTTTTTCAGCATAAAATACCAAACAAATCACTAACTATTTTATGACATTTAAACAATGTATTATTTTCCAGAAAAGATCTGTGTAATAATGATGTCGTTATATGATGCTTAAGGACTACTGGGGTATCTTGAATGTTTACCTCCAATTGTATTATGTGATATGGCGTTCCGTAGAAATTAATGTATCTTTTGAATTTGTTTTGGATTAAATACGCAATAAATCGCTATCACTGTCTGTTATTCTGTTGTGCCTTTTGTTTAACAAGGTAGAATTTTCAAATTGGTAGCTTAAAACTGCAGTAAAATTAAAATTGTGGGTTGTTTATTTCAGAGTAGCTGTCTAAGATCACTTTTAACCTAGATTTCTTGCGATAATTATGCAGCGGGAAAATTGAATGCCAAATTCAAATTTTCTTATTTTAGGGAATGCAAACTCACAACAATAGTTTAACGACGTATACCAATAACTATTGCATACTTTGGGGGATTAAAATTTACATAATTGTTTACACAAGCGGTAAAAATAAAGTTATGAAGATATCTTCGACATATACTCTAGAACTAAACATAATTATAAACAATTTTGCTCATTGTATGCCATGATCAGAATGTTATATTCATTCACATAATGAAATAACTAGATTGTTTAGCCTACATAATCAGTCGGTCACAATGTACAATGTTACCTGTTCTCGTTCTCGTCACATCTGCCTGTTCATAGTCTTCAGGTTTCTTTCAACAAGGACAAAATATAAAGTGGTACATTTCTGGTAGTTTTCTAATAAAAAAGCAAATAAAATAGTAGCAAATTTGATTGAGCGTATATTTCCTATTATTTTATCATCGTGTAAAAATATTATTGTACGCTGTAACCGACTTGGGTCCCCGTGAATTAATTCTAGTGAGTACAACACACTCCAGCAGAAGAATCATTCAAAAAATAGCGGGCGGTAAAGCTGTGTTTATACCCATGCATCAATTAGCATCTGGAGAATCCTAAACCCTAGAATTTCAACAAATGGGGAATTTATAAACTTACTGTGCATGTTAATTTCATATTTGAATTGTGGTTGCATTTTATTAAGAATTATTATTATTATTATAATAGCACCTTTCTATCAGCTTCTCCAGTAGATGTTATTCAAGTTATAAAAATGTTCAACATCTTTATATAAGTAAAATGTGGTGAAAGAAGTCTCGAAATAATTCGAAATGTTATTAATGTTACTTTAATTTGATTTGCGTAGCATGAATACACTATGTGCAATACTAATGATATATATAGTATATTATTTAACATACTATGTACACTTGTCTGATATATATTATAATTTTCATTCAATGTTAAATTTGCCTGACAAATTCATGTAACAATTATAGTAACATAAATTACGAGCATTTATGTTATTAATTTATAACCAGTGAAATCATGGATGATCGGTCTATTCAAGGTACACATATTGATAATGTTTGAGTTTATCTCAAATTAATTTTGGGTCCGGTAAGTTTTCTTATGGTGTCCGAAAAATCTACAGTCCAAGAAGTCTCCTTAATGAGGACCAAAAAAGCTTGAGTCTGAGAAGTCACGTAACTGATCATCTTGTCCCTTTTGTATTATGTTTCGGGTAAAAAATGTCATCTCAATATTAATTTCAATGCAGATTGTCCTTTTTTTAAGACATTTCTTGTTTCTTGATATGATGAGTTGCTAAAGAAATGCTGCACCCATGTGCCTCTAGGAAGAAATGTTAACAAGAGTCAATATTATATAAATATCACATCCTACAGAGGGTGATACAACGTATTGTCAACCCGAGAATGGTAAGGTCAACCCTGGTGTAAGCTGAGGATGACATTACCATTTCGAGGGTTATAATATATTTATTTTATTATACCGAACAATAAAACAAGGAAACTTAGGCGCGATTCTTATTTTATCCTTTTCAAATGCCCTTTAACTTAAAATCAATTAATAACCTAAACATTTGAAGGCTAATTTACCACTTACCACGTGACCTCATAGCTCTGACGGATTATTTGCATTATTTAAGATATGTTTCTATTTTCTCTATGAAACATTTTATGGTTCCTTCACAATACAATAGCTAAATAATACTGCAGAAACAGACGTCCATACTTTCAAACAGTTCGCAAAGTGTACCAAAGACCGGCGAGTGTGTACAGTGCAGCTATACTGAGACGTGTCATGATTAAAAGGTGGCGTGACCGATAGGAAGTGTCTACAGCAGGTTAGTTTAAATATGTAATAAACATTGCCAACTACATGCGAAAATTATTGTTGGATACAAAACGAAATATTAAAGTTGATGGGAAGTGTTTAATGGATATTGAGAACGCATAACGTGATAAATGTGTAGAATAATTGCAGTGACGACACAAACCAGTTTTCACTCGACTGACACCATTCCAAGGGAGTTTGCTGTGTCGTGTAGGTTTGTTTTTAAGTACTTAAAAAAACCATGCATCGGTGATATCTTAAATTATTTTGGATGCCAATATGGATAATTAGATACTGGTTTGGAGACAAAATAGGATTTAAAATATACCAGTCATGGCGTTTTAAAAAACAAATCGTGTTTCTGGTTAGCACGGTTTGCATGAAATAAAAAATGGTACCACTATGTGGCTACTTGAAAATAAATTGCAAATGCTTGTTGCTGGATATTAACTGTACAAGACTGACAATAGCATTACTGAAGGTAAACTT
Organism: Congeria kusceri; assembly: GCA_027627225.1. Lineage (NCBI taxonomy): Eukaryota > Metazoa > Mollusca > Bivalvia > Myida > Dreissenidae > Congeria > Congeria kusceri. Next base: position 14,354,132 of record CM051038.1, read on the forward strand.
TGTTTTGTTTTGAGAAACGGTTGTTCTATTTTTAGCTCCACGCGAGGGTGACAATATACTGTCGCATGTGACATTACTAATTATTATACCTCACTTTTGTCTACAATGATAAATTCCCATTATGCGATAAAAAGATATTATGACTGTCAAAATGATTTTGAACCTTTTTGACACGTGACCAAGCAAATGTGACTGTCAGGTCATGTGACCGCTCTGACATTTTGAATGTCATATAAGGGCAAATAACTGCTTCAGTTTTTTGTAGCCAATTCATAAAGATTGTGTCCCTTGTCATGACGTCACAGTTCAATGTGAAAACAAGCGAATCTCTACAAAAAGGAGTCTGTTGTTTTTATGGAAAATCTCATAATGAACTATATCATTTATACATTTTTTTACTTGAGATGCCTTTAAAATTGAGCATCCCTATGATCGAATATAATTTATTTTAGAACCGCAAACCACTTTTTTCAAAGACATATTCCCTTTAGTTTCAGACAATACAATCTGATTGGATAATAATCGATGAGGCAAAAAGAATGCTTGCATAATATAAGGACGCCAATTAATAACACATGGACTCATAACACATCATAAAGACACAAATAAAAGGCTAATTTATGGCCAATTATTCAACCGTTAACAGAATTATGGCATCTGCATTGCTCAGTTATTCTCCCATGTTGCAATTATGAGCTGATCTCCCATGAAGATAACCATAAATCTAACAAGTGTAACTATCATATCCAATTATCAGCCAATTCTCTTCATTGGGCACAGAAGTTCCTGATTGTCTGCACCATTATCGTTAACACTGAATATGCATTTAAACTGTTTTCAGCAGTCATCAGAGAGTCTTTAATGCATGCTGCTGTAAAACCACAAAGATTATGCGATTACTAGGGATGCAACGGGTAGCAAATTCTTGTCATGTCGGGTATCTTTCTTTGGGTCGGGTATTTGCGGGTCGGGTCGTGTATTTATATAAGTAAAAGTACACATCAACTTTGTACCTCTAGATGGCTGTTCTGATGAGTAAACATTGTTTGTACTTTGAAGATTAGACAATAAATGACATTATTCTCGTTAGTTCAAATACAGTTTTGGTGTAAGATTTGGTCCTGCCTAGTGATGTTCAATCATTTTAATATATCAGCCCTTCTCATTGCATTTATATTGCTTGACAACGCGCACTGGGCAACATCGATCAGTTTCACTGATATCCATACATGCCATAATCTTTTTAGGCCAAAACGGGACATAGACAAAAAATCGCCGAGACATTTGACATTTGAGCGGGACACCTATGTATACACTAGCCTGTTTTCACGACATAAAAAAAAAGTTACCGATATTTACTCACGACGACGTTTTTTAATTGCTGTCCATAATGTGTAACATAACATATTTTCAACTATTAGTAATTATAACATCATGTATGAAAATGCGTATAATAAAATCGAAATCTGAAACGCCTATCAAAATTTTACTGTTCACGCGACGTAACACAAGTTTTGTTTACAGTTAAGATGCACATGCATTGCATATAAACTCTGTGTTCTACTAGAAAAGAGAGGGAAAATAATGCCAATATCTACAACATCACGTCATCCGCATGGGTGGGTGTATTGACCGCGGTGTAAATAAGTAACTACATTAAAGAAAATAATTAATGCTAACACCAGAAAGGTGCCTCAAAATGTGCCAAAATGCAGAATTTATTGCATTTTTTACCCAAAGGAGACCACCGCCCAAGACCTCCACCAGTGAGAGGGGCGCACACCTCCCACACACTACCACTAAATGAATTTTCTTATATGCATATCATTTTACAATCCTGGCTACGCCTATGTTATCAACTGTGACAAAGTGGAATTATTTTTTGTGTTTTTTTTCAGACAAATCTCCGCTTATGAAATGTGATTATTGTATGGGTGGGACGGTGCCAAAGGCGAGTTTGACTGTAATGATTGCTTGTAGTGCCACTGGAGAGCAACTACAACCTTTAGTTATAAGGAAACAAGAGGGCCATAAGGCTCACCTGAGGGGCTAATGAACTAAACTGTTCTGAGCAAGTTTCATGAACATTCGGCTAAAACTGGTGACCTAGCTTTTACCCCACATGACCCAGTTTCAAACTTGTCCAATATATCATTGGGACAAATGTTCTGAGCAAGTTTCAAGAATATTGGTAAAAAAATGTAACTTCTAGAATGTTAACAAGGTTTTTCTTCAATTTGCCCTCGTGACCTAGTTTTTTTACCCCATGTGACTCAGTTTCAAACTCATCCGATATATCATTGGAACCTAGTTTCAAACTTGTCCGAGATATCATTGAAACAAATGTTCTGAGCAAGTTTCAAGAATATTGGTAAACAAGAGGTCGCTCACCTGAGGGGCTAAGAAATTAAACTGTTCAAAGCAAGTTTCATGAAGATTTGGCTAAAAATGTGGCCTCTAGATTGTTCGCAAGCTTTTTTTTTTCAATTTGGCCTGGTGACCTAGTATTTTAGCACATGTGACCTGGGTTCGAACTTGTCCGAGATATCACTGCGACAAATATTCTAAAAAAGTTTCATCATTATTGGGATACAAATGTGGCCTCTAGTGTTCACAAGCTTTTTAATATATCCTTCTGAAGGAAAACTGTCCCTGGCGGCCATGTTTATTGACAGACTGGAACCATTTTTGAGCTCGACCAAGATATCATAAGAACAAAGGTTCTGAGCAAGTTTCATGTTGATTGGGCAAAAATTGTGACTTCTAGAGTGTTCACAAGCTTTTTCTATAGCTATATAAGTAAAACAGCCCCGCCACGTGGCGGCCATGTTTTTTAACGGAGTGGAACCATTTTCAAACTCGGACGAGATATCATATGAACAAATGTACTGAGCAAGTTTTATGTTGACAAGGCAAAAAATGTGATTTCTAGAGTGTTCACAAGCTTTTTCTTCAATTTAAACTAGTGACCTAGTTTTTGACCCCACATGACCCAGTTTCAAAAATGTCCAAGACATCATTGGGACAAATGTTTTGAGCAAGTTTCATGAAGATTGGGCAATAAATGTGGCCTCTAGAGTGTTCGCAAGGTAAATGTTGATGACGGACGACGCACAACGGACAAAAGGCGATCACAAAAGCTAAAGCTAAAAAGCTTTCAATCCCAGATGCTGCAAAAACATCAACCACAACCAATTACTATGCAAGTGGCATTCAAATAAAAAGTCTTGGATGACAGAGAAATTGTTTTCTGAATGGCTCCTTCAAATAGAGATTTGCAAACACAAAAACAGCCCAATGTTTCATAACCGGATTAAGACACATCTCCCAGCACTGCACTGAAATTGTTGAATGTTCCATAATGATTTCTCCCTCTAAATGCCACATCAAAGTTACAGCTGCTTTATTTAGGAATCATCAGGCTCTATAAAGCCAGATAAAACAACAGTTCCATTGTCAAAATACTCTGTCAAAGGAGCTTTTTTCTATTTAGGGGAGGGGGGGGGATAAATATTCAAAGTGTTAAGAATTGTTTTCTTTTATTCAACCTAGGAACCTAGTTCATGAGCGCGACATGCCATCTCACCATGTCATTTGAAAATCCATTCATGGTGGACAAAGATATGCTTGGACAAAGTAAAAAGAATTGATTTCTTAAATATGACCTTTGACCATGAATTGTGACCTTGACCATGGACCTAGGGAACTGCTTCTTGCCCGTGACATGCTGTCTCACCATGCTTATCACTATGCTTATCACTTCTGCCATGTTGTTTGAAAATCCATCCACACAGGACAAAGATATGCTCCGGACAAAGTGTTAAAGATTGATCTCTTATATCTGACCTTTAACCTTGAATTGTGACCTTGACCTTGGATCTAGGGAACTGGTTCTTGCACACGACTCACTATGCTTATCACTTTCGTGTTGAAAGAACATAGAGTCGGCACTAGATAAGCCATATTTGTATCGATTTTAAGTACTTTTTTTTTTTTTTTTTAAAGGTTCTTAGATACATATGCTTAGCTACACATATTAAAAATGCTTGTACAATTATAAAAGCAGTTCGAAGAAACCCATACAATCATTTATATAACGTGTGTTAAAAAAAACATGTAATAAGCTGCCTTTCTGAACAAGTTTGTATTTGTACATAGCAAAAAGAACATTTTGATGTGCAATGCAAAAAAATTAATGGTGGCTACAATTGCTTTTTTAAGCCATACCCATTTGTAATATTTTTATTTATTGCTGGAAAATAAAATAAATATCGTCGTTTTTACTCCTTCATTGCATAGAAAACAGTGATTGCTTGTCAGCAACAATAGTTTCAATAACTTTATTTGTATAAATTGATATTTATACGAAATCAGTGTTTGTGTTTTATGTGTTTATTTTAGCACTGTTAACTGTTTAAATTAGCGTTCAAACATGTACTGTACATGATTATATCCAGCTCGAAATTTATTGTACTTGAAACATTGAATGTTTTCATAATTAAAATTTTCCCTTCTAAAACTTAGCACTATAACACTAATTCTCTAAAAAAACAAGGCTTTGATAGTATTGCAAGCAATACAGGAGTCCCCTACCGGTGAAAAGCCCTACTAATTAAACATTGTGTAATACCGTCAAATCGCCCATTATCTGTAGATGTACAAAGTTTCATATTTAAATCCCATTTGTCACTGCAGTATTAAGTTGTTTTTTTTTCTATTTTAGTGACCAGACATTCGAGTTACTTTTCGAGTTATTGCCATTCTAAACTGACAGAGGGCTATCATATAGTCCATTCTGTGTACCAAGTCTCACGATCATATGTTACGTTCTTTTCGAATTATTATAGCATTAAGTTTATTTCTATTTAAAGTAACAGTCACGTGACCTTTGACCTCTGGTGAAAAATAAAGGGTCGTGTACAATCCTCACCTTGCTCTTTCTGTGTATACAAAGTTTCATCAAAGTATCTTCAGTACTTTTTGAGTTATTGCAGGATCCAGGTTTTGGGGACAGGACAGACAGACAGAGTGGGACCGACGGACGAACAGACAGACAGACAGACGCACACAGACGGAGGGCAAACCCATAGTCCAATCTGTGTACCAAGTTTCATAAAGTTTCATGATCATATCTTATGTACTTTTGCAAAATATTAAAGTATTAAGTTTATTTCTATTTTTAGTAACAGTCACGTGACCTTTGACCTCTGGTGAAAAATAAAAGATCGTGCATAATTCTCACATTGCTGTTGCTATGTATACAAAATTTCATCAAAGTGTCTTCAGTACTTTCCGAGTTATCACAGGATCCAGGTTTTGAGGACGGACGGACGGACAGACTGATGGACAGAGGACAAACCTGTAGTCCCCTCCGGTCAAACACTGGTAGGGGACTTATAAGATTACTGTATCACATTTTTGTCTAATTTCATGCTGGAAATTGTTATTTATTTTACATAAGTATGTATATATAAACAACTGTGTACTAAAATAATAGTAATCATTTTGTAGACACTACTTTCAAACACGATTCATATAAAAACCTGTTTATCCAACAACCAGTCTAAGCCTACATTTTTGGCTTAACTGAGTGTCATTACTGACAGGTTTCTATGTACTAAGAGTAAAATTCCTTGCTATTTTCCAGACTGTAATGTTATTTACAATTACAGGCATATTTATTGTACATACATGCCATATTATTTTGGATCATTTCTGGGACTCTGCCCGCGAATTTACGGGACTTCTACTGATTTTCCGAGACATGTATGTATATTATTTGTCCAGGTGCAGTGTAATTTTATTTTATGACGTTTTATTGCTACAATGTATAAGTACTGGTACTGGTAGCAATAAAAATATTCATTAGAATGCTAAAGATTGCAAAGTTATTGAACTACGAAAGTTTTATACACAAGAAAACATGGAAATTCCATGAAAACCACATTTGTCAAACGAAATGCATAAAAGTCAGCACAATAATGAAAGAGAGTTCTGGGTGCCATATGCATTCCTAAGCGAGGTCTCGTTATAAGGTATCTATGTATGAAGTTTCATTAAATATCGCAATGCATTCTTAAATTATTGAGCAGAAACTGTTAATGCATTTCTAGTAACATTGACCTTGACTTTGATCTTACCCACCCCATATGCAATCCCAAGCTTGGTCTAGATACAAGGTATCTATGTATGAAGTTTCATTCAAATATCTTGATGCATTCTAAAGTTATTGAGTGGAAACAATTTTTCTATTTTTAGTAATGGAGACCTTGAGCCCACCAACCCTATATGCAATCCAAAGCGAGGTCTTGATATAAGGTATCTACGCATGAAGTTTCATTAAAATATCTCGATGCATTGTCATGTTATTGAGCGATATCTATGTATGAGGTTTCATTAAAATATCTTGATGCGTTCTCAAGTTATTAAGCAGAAACAATTTTCTATTTATAGTAACTGTCACCTTGACCTTGACCACACCCACCCCATATGCAATCTCAAGCAAGGCTTCGATATAAGGTATATATGTATGAAGTTTCATTAAACTATCTCGATGCGTTCTCAAGTTATTGAGAAGAAACAGTTTTTCTATTTTTAGTAACGGTGACCTTCACCCCACCCACCCCATATGCTATCCCAAGCGAGGTCTCGATATATGGTATCTATGTATGAAGTTTCATTAAAATATCTTTGTGGATTGTAAAGTTATTGAGCAGAAACCGTTTTCCTATTATTAGTAACGGTGACCTTGAACTTGACCCCATCCACCCCATATGCAATCCCAAGCAAGGTCTCAATATAATTTATAAATGTATGAAGTTTCATTAGAATATCTCAATGCGTTCTCATGTTATTGAGCGGAAAACGTGTTTCTATTTTTAGTAACAGTGACCTTGACCCCACCCACCCCATATGCAATACCAAGCGAGGTCTTGATATAAGGTATCTATGCATAAAGTTTCATTAAACTATCTCGAGGAATTCTCAAGTTATTGAGCGGAAACTGTTTTTCTATTTCTAGCAACAGTGACCTTAACCCCACCCACCCCATATGCAATCCCAAGCAAGGTCTCCATATAAGGTATCCATGTATGAAGTTTCATTAAAATATCTCAATCCGTTCTCAAGTTAGTGACGCCACCACCACGCCCGCCCGCTTGGCCAACGACATACCCGAACATAATAACCGAAATTTTTCGAAGAAAAATTTGGTTAAAAAAGTAAAGATTTCAAATTTCTTTCACTACTATGTTTTTATTCCCAGTTGACACGTCTATATTTAGCCAAGCACATAGTTGGTACAAGCACGCTTTCCATGCGTGGAACAGGACGTTCTTAGTGCCTGCCGATATTTTGCGCTCTTTTCTAGCAAAACACGGGTTTTACATGGTATACACCGACTACATGTTTAAAAAAAACTGTTTACGACACGCAAACAATAAAATTGGATAGGCATTTTGGATATACGAAAATGTATGTGCGAATTCAAAGTCAGAATTTTCGATGTTCTAATGTTGAAACAAATAATTATTTAACCAAAATTTCAAGCGAAGTAATTAAAACATTTGACTTAGACAAAAAAAAATTAATGAATATTTTCTCAGGCACTTTTCCAAAAAATCAGGAGGGAGGGCGATTTTTTTTTTTTTAAGTATTTTTTTTTTCTCCTGCTCTTTTCTATTGGCACTATGTAATGACTTCCTAAAACAAGAAAATGAATACAGATTAAAGACAATTGTAAGTTTTAATAACAACATAAGCATCCCTTTTTTATAAAAATCTAAATATAGATTTATTAATTGCACGTGTTACAAACGTTCATTTATGCCAGCTGACATAAAAAGCTAAATGTGCGACATTCATGGTCACAAATAGACTATACCCTTAATTGACATTGATACATGTGTGGCTTCAATTAACTTTGCAATATATATACATATTCCAACAAAATGTCCGTATTGAAAGTCAACTACAACAGAACAGTCAATTTATGCTACGTATTATATTTTACAATATTCTCAGTGTGATGTTGGTCACCATGGCCAGTAAGTGCCCAATCAACCAATGTCACATACGTTGCTAATGCGTACATTTGGGCAATCAAAACCGGTTCAGAGATTATTTCAAGCATCCTGCTTCAAAGCTTACTCGTGGCTTCATTACGACGAGTCACATGATTTAGAATTCTGTCACGTGTGTATGGTAGCACGACGGGACGGAAAGCTGTCAACGTCAACACTGGAAAATGCTTTTATAGTGACAGGGTTTTTCCACTGGTTCCAGCGACAACGCGGTACAAGCAGCACGAATTATCTGGTTGCCACCGTGAAGCTATGGAAAGGGTGGTTTCCCTACCGATAGTTATTAAAGTTACGAAAGACGTGGGCGAGATGCTGTCGGAGGGCCATGCCAAAGAGAAGGACGACAACCGTGACTGTCTGCTGAAGATCTTATCCAACGTCAGCTATTTAGCGCGCCAAGGACTTGCGTGAAGGGGTGATGGACAGGAACAGGACAGTAATTACACCCAACTGTGTAAGCTCTGAGGTGAAGACGATCATAAGATACTGAAATGGATTTTGAAAAAGAATGAGAAATATACATGTGCGGATTCTCAAAATGAAATGCTGCACACAATGGCACTGTCAATCCTCAGGGACATTTCTTCGAACATTAAAAGATCTGTGTTCTATTCTCTCATGGCAGATGAAACCACAGACGAGTCTAACAAGGAACAGATAGTGCTTGTAATCAGACATGTCGACGATGATTTGCTTTCGCATGAGGAGTTCATTGGACTTACGAAAGTTCCTTCAATAGACGCGGATACATCAACTAGGACAGTTGAGGACTGTCTAGCTCGTATGAACATGTCATTGGATAAGTGTCGAGGTCAGTGCTATGATGGTACTTCAAATATGTCGGGCGCAAAGAATGGCATGGTTGAACAGATCAGAAGCAAGGAGCCCAGAGCTATATACACGCTCTAAACATGGACATAATCTAAACCTAGCCATTGGCGACACTGTATGACAATCGAAAGTGATGCACAATGCACTGGAAAGTACACAAGAAATTTCAAAATAGCTGCAATACTCTCCTGACGGCAACAGTTTATTCGAACGTATCAAGCATGAGCTGGCACCAGAGACGCCTGGGTTTAGAACGTTGTGCCCTACTCGGTGGACTGTCCGTGCTTCGAGTCTAAAGAGCGTGGTTGACAACTTTACAGTGCTGCAGGACCTCTGACACAGTCTGAATTCAAGGATTACACGAAGGAACTTCACGCTGTATAGGAATTCTACACCACTGATGTCGGCAAAGAGCGGCTGAAATGGTATGCTACGGACTTACTTTCAAACCAGTAACCAAACTACCGTGGCACTATCGGACATTATCAACTACCTGCAGTTGCAGACTATCCCATCGAGATAATTATTGTCCGAGGCTGTGTTGTTAGTAAAAATACCATTCGTCATTCCCGTGACCAATTCGACTAGTGAAAGGACTTTCTCTGCGTTGCGTCGCATTCAAACATACCTTCGTACAACCATGACCCAGTCGCTTCTTAATCACGCTTCACATACACAAGGAGAGAACTGATCAAACGGACATAAAACAAGTGGCAAATGAGGGAACGACGTCGTTGTGTGTTTGGTACATTTGTGTGAGTTTACGCAGCAAAGCACTCTATGGGCAAGTGACCTCTATGGAAACATAATACTTTTATGTCTTTATACATGCAAACGTGCATTTATCAACTGCATTAACTTTGCATTGTGCAAATTGAAGCTGGGAACGAATTACTGATCAACTAATAGAAAGATGTAAACTTACGATCTTTGCACAATAAGCAATAAAAACTTATGACAAAATAGCATCATGCGATGGACACGTATTTCATCTCTTCAAAAAAACATATATTAATCCAGAAATATGTATCATACAATCGTAAACATGTGCATACTTAAAACGTATAAACTGATCAAATTAAAAAGAAAAGGAAAGAAATAAAATACTGAATTTTAGTATTGTCTATGTTTTCTTCATTTTATTTATGCATGCACAGCTTTCGTAGTCGAAGAGTTTTGCAACACGGTATATCTCCGTTATGTCAGAAATGGCTCTTATTTAGCGCCAAAATCCTTAAATAAATCCATCACGGAATACGGGTTTCACCATATACCGGTATCAGAACCGTTGTTTACAAACACATGATCAACCCGACAATCAGCATTTGCTAAATGAGGCCCCAGGTCCAACATGCAGCAGTATTGATGAAAATTCAAACTGAAAATAAATGTCCTTTGCCAAGTGCTGAGCCTGTTGCTAAAGTAACTGAAACACATGACCAACCCAATGAGGCCCCAACATGCAGCTATGGTGAATCCTAATCAATCAGAAAACCCCCAAGCAAAAGTCAAATCCCACCAAAAAAAAATGTCTACTGCTTCAAAGCACCCAACAGCTATGGTTCTGACAAAATATGAAGCACTGTACGAATGGCTGTATTATAGTTAAGTTGTGGTTACATGTGTAAAATCTGCGAGCTTTTTGGGAAAATGCGCTCCCATTCAAACTGGCCAGTTTTCACAACAGGAACCGAGCTGGGTGACCACCCCATCAGAAAATCAGACAAACATCAAAATAGTAATGCACACACCGAGGAACCAAAAATTAGAATTGTCACATGAGTGACGGATATACCCCCACAAAATGGCCTTGTCACAAAACTATGGCATCCATTCAAAATAAATGGACAGAGAGAGAATGATTTAATTTGTGAATGGCCAACAGTGTATTTGCAAAAATTTAATTTCAATAGGAGCCATAACTCTGTCAACATTCAGTGGTTTGTAAACAAAGTTGAACTAGATCTCTATTTTATGATGTTACACCTATGTACCAAAAATAATTTAAATAAGTGAAGCCTTTCATGAGTTATTATCTACGTTTTTCGGAAATTTAAGTAAAAAAGAGGCCATAACTGTGTCAAAATTTAGTGTTTTGTAACCAAAGTCGAACCTGACCCGTATTTTATAATACTACACATGTATACCAAGAATTATTTGAATATGTTAAGCCATTCTTGAGTTATCGTCAGAAAACCATGTTTTAAGGGAATTTTAAGTCGAAAAGGGGCCATAACTCTGTCAAAATTTAGTGGTTTGTAACCAACATCGAACTTGACCTGTATTCTATGATGTTACACATGTGTACCAAAAATTATTTGAATATGTCAAGCCTTTCTCGAGTTATCATCCGGAAACCATGTTTATAGGGAATTTTAAGTTGAAAAGGGGCGATAATTCTCTCAAAATTTAATGGTTTGTAACCAACATCGAACTTGACCTGTATTCTATGATGTTACACATGTGTACCAAAAATTATTTGAATATGTCAAGCCATTCTGGAGTTATCATCCGGAAACCAAAAACCAACAGACCAACAAGCTCACTGCTATAACCCCCCCCCCCACGCCCCCTAAACTTTGTTTGTGGGGCTATAATAAGTATGCAAACAGCCAAACCTCACTGACATTACAATCAATGATATGGTAAAAGGACCTACAAAGAATAATTACACTACTCAACAAATAGGGATTACATAAGAGCCCTCATATATTTCTTATAATAAGAAATCGATGGGCTTTAAATAGCTTTTCTGACATAACAAGAGATGTTTGTAAAACATGTATGCCCCCCGACTTGCAGCCAGGTTGTGAATATGTGCAATTGTTAAGAATTGTTTTCAATATGCAAGCCCAAGCGAGGTCTCGATATATGGCATCTATGTATGAAGTTTCATTTCAATATCTTGATGCGTTATCAAGTTATTGAGCGGAAACCGTTTTTCTATTTTTAGTAATCACCATGACCCCACCTACCCAATATGTATGAAGTTTCATTAAAATATCTCTATGCGTTCTCAAGTTATTGAGCGGAAACCGTTTTTATATATTTAGCAACGGTGACCTTGACCCCACCCACCCCATATGCAATCCCAAGCCAGGTCTCGATATAAAGTATATATCTATAAGGTTTCATTAAAATATCTCTATGCGTTCTCAAGTTATTGTGCTGAAACCGTTTTTTCTATTTTTAGTAACAGTGACCTTGACCTTGACCCCACGAACCCCATATGCAATCCCAAGCGAGGTCTGAATATAAGGTATCTATGTACGAACTTTCATTAAAATATCTCAATGCGTTCTTAAGTTATTGAGCGGATACCGTTTTTCTATTTTCAGTAATGGTGACCTTGACCTTGACCCCACCAACCCCATATGCAATACCAAGCGAACAATGATCTTGACCCCACCCACCCCATATGCAATCCCAAGCGAGGTCTAGATATATGGTATCTATGTATAAAGTTTCATTAAAATATCTCAATGCGTTCTCAAGTTATTGAGCGGAAACCGTTTTTCTATTTTTAGTAACGGTGACCTTGACCTTGCCCCACCCACCCCATATGCAATCCCAAGCGAGGTCTCAATATAAGGTATCTATGTGTGAAGTTTCATTAAAATATCTCGATGCGTTCTCAAGTTATTGAGCGGAAACTGTTTTTCTATTTTTAGTAATGGTGACCTTGACCTTGACCACACCCATCCCATATGCAATCCCAAGTGAGGTTTCGATGTAAAGTATCTTTGTATAAAGTTTCATTAAAATATCTCAACGCGTTTTCAAGTTATTCAGGGGAAACCGTTTTTCAATTTTTAGCATCGGTGACCCTGACCTTTAAAATGTTTATCTCAAAATTTATAGGGTTCTTCCTTTCCTCCCAAGTAACCAGGGTACCAACTTTCATGATCGTAGGTCAAAGCGTTCTAAAGATATCGTGTGGAAACGAAATGGTCTACCGTTTATCTATTTTTAGTAACGGTGACATTGACCTTGAACCCACCCACCCCATAAGCAATCCCAAGCGAGGTCTCGATGTAAGGTATCTATGTATAAAGTTTCATTAAAATATCTCAATGCGTTCTCAAGTTATTGAGGGGAAACCGTTTTTCTATTTTTAGCAACGGTGACCTTGACCTTTGACCTGTTGACCTCAAAATTAATACGGTTCTTCCTTTCCTCCCAAGTAACCAGCGTACCAACTTTCGTGATCGGAGGTTAAAGCGTTCTCAAGATATCGTGCCGGAAACAAAATGGTCTACGAAAGACCTACCGACGGACGGACAGGTGCAAAGCAAGATACCGCCACTTCTTCGAAGGGGGGCATAATAAAGAATTGTCAACAACTGGAATGAAAGCCTATTTCAAATTCTGTACACAGAACCGAAGACCTCAGTTACTTCAGTTACTAGCATATTGGAAGCCATGAACACATACTTCGTAAGGCAGCTACTGGATCAAAATGCAGACTTTAGCAGAGGAATCTATAGATGCTGCAAACAGAACACAAATGGCAGTAATGGCAAGGTTCTTGACCAATAATGAGGTCAAAGATCAAAATTAGTCTAGTGAATGTAAAGAAATCAGATGCTGCCTCACTCATTTATTTCAAAATCCAACCAGTGGTTTCTGAAAAGATTTTCTAATTTTTCCATAAAGCCATTTAAGGAAACAATGACTACTAAAGTTCTCAATCTCAGACTCAGTCTGAACTTAAATACTGACCAATAAAATTAGATGTTATATTTTGGCTTCAAATTTTAATGGCTAATATATTTGAGGTGCGTCGTGGAAAAACCGGTCTTAATCCTTTTGCATAGTTTCATCCCGGATTAGCCTGTGCAGTCCGCACAGGCTAATCCAGGACAGCACTTTCCATCTACAGTGGATTTATGTTTAGAAGAGACTTCCTTGAAACAGAAAATACCACAAAAGCGGAAAGTGCCGTCCTTGATTAGCCTCGGTGGGCTGCACAGGCTAATCCGGGGTGACACTTTACGCACATGCATTAAAACCGGTTTTCCCACGACGCCCCTCATTTACATTAAAACTAAGTTTCAGACTGAGAACTCACGACTACAAACATTCTTCAGTTTAATCTTAAATATTATACCAATGGAAATCAAAATTCAAATGTAACAAGCATTCTCATTGGTCAATATTTTTATTTCAGACTAAGTTTGAGATTGAGAAATTTTGTAGTTGTTGGGCCAGGGCTGGTATTTATAACGAATCTTAGTCGAAAATTAAGAAATATCTTAAAATTCTCAAATTTAATTATTCCTTTTTCTGAAAAAGTAATGCATTTCTGGAAGATTTTGACACATAATTTGCAATATAATTCAAAAGTGTATAAATATCTAGCATTAGTCATGCAAATGTTCCAAAGCATAGTGTTTTGAACAAAAATTATAATTTTGACTTAAGTTCAACTTAAGTTAAGAATCTTTATAAATATGGGCCCTGATGAGATAAAAACTGTTTTTATGAAATTGATCTGCCTACATGATTAACCACCAATTCTCACTGCAAACAAAACAGGAAGCTTGAAGATTTCCTTAACAAATTTACATTTCTTTTGTGACATGTTTGTTTGTTTGGATTTTCGCAGTATTTCAGTCATATTACAGCGGTCAATTAACCTACTCGCACTTTTCCTGTGTAAGCTTAAGCGGTTAACCAGTACCAAGCGCACATAACTGAAAACTGCTTTACCTGAATCAGAGGTAGGGGGAAAAACGCCATAGAAATTATTTCATGACCAATCCCCACACAGGTTATGTGGCCCGGCCAGGGAGTGAACTCACGAACACTTACTGACAGTCCTGCGCTCTACCAACTGAGCTAGCTGGCCGGCGGGTGTATAAATGTATATGTACCTCACCCTCTTCTGAACAGTAGATCTAGAAAATTCAGAATGTGAAATTGGATTTTTTAAGATTTCTGCTTACATTTCAATATGCAAACACTTCCATTTATACGATACTGCATATAAATTCGTGTTCACCACCAATCTACGGCCATTATTCAATGGCTGATTGTTCTCAGGATGGATAGTCTGTGTTCCAAATTACAAGCAGGGTTTGATGAATGGATTGTCAATTGTTTTAAAACGGGGTCTCAGCTGAGTAGCAAGAATACCATCTATAGCAATAATTATCCCGCAGGCAGGCAGGCAAGATAACTGGGGTTTGAAAAATGGCCTCTAAATGCAAGAACAGTTGCTGCCAATGCAGCTGTAAGTGCCATATGTTGAGCTATGCTGATGGTGACACATTCTTCCCTGCTTAGAATGATAATAACAGTTCTTTGATCCACATACCCAGATAATGCAGTTTTCCCTTATGTTATTTATGTTGTTATTTTAAATATTTGTTATATATCATATGTTTAACAAGACCCAGTGCTCTAGATAGGTATAATGTAGAGGATAAATGTACACTCAAACCAGAATTTGTGGGGGACAATGTACACACAGTCGTAAATTTATTGGGGGTAAATGTACGCACAAACCATAATTTATGGGGGTAAATGTACACAAAGTCCTGTAATTATGTGCTGAAGGCAATACAACTTACTGCAAAACTGTCAAAACTGGCCATGCCCCGGGTGGAGGAGGTGAAAGATTTTGCTGGCAGCCTTTGCTCTGATAAAAGAAAGCAGGTATGTAGCCCAGCTTATACGTTTATTCACAACCATGTAATAATTATGTTTGTTGGAGTTAAATTAATAATAAATTATTTCATTGTACAAACTTATGCATAGATTAAAGTTGAATGGAATTGGGAAAGAAGTACCATGCCCCATGACTATGAATGTTCTCAATATAAAACTTAGTCTCAACTTAAAATATTAGCCAATGAAAAACCTTGTTACATATGAACTTCAATTTTCATTGGCTAATATTTAAGATTAAGACAGGGAATCTCGCAAGCATATGTACTTTTCAAATTATAACAGTATTTAGTTTATTTCTATTTTTAGTAACAGTCAAGTGACCTTTGACCTCTGGTGAAAAATAAAAGGTCGTGCATAATCCTCACATTGCCGTTTATATGTATTCCAAGTTTCATCACAATATCTTCAGTAGATCTACTTTCTGAGTTATCGCAGGATCCAGTTTGTTTTAGTTTATTTCTATTTTTAGTAATAGTCACATGACCTTTGACCTCTGGTAAAAAATAAAAGATTGTGCCTAATACTCACATTGCCGTTAATAAATATACCAAGTTTCATCGAAGTATCTTCAGTACTTTTTGAGTTATCGCAGGAACAATATTTTGCGAACGGACTGACGGACGGAGGGCAAACCTATAGTCCCCTCCGGTGAAACACGGGTAGGGGACTAAAAAGAGGGCTTACAAATCTATCAAATAGATACTTGAAAATGTATTACCCATATAGTGGCATTCCACAATCTATTGAATAAATTGGACAATTTAAAACGCACTGACCAAATGCCTTATTATATGGTGAAAAGGCAATGTATTTCATCTTAAAACTTGATCATTATAATAATTGTTGACTAACTGTTTGTCCTAAGAATGCCCCTCTAGGTTAAAAGAAATCTTTAAAATATAAAGTTTGTTGAAGGATGGATAAAAAACTGTTGGACATAGAGAGCTACAACAGCAAGAAAGGTTAATTTAAAATAATTCAAGGGCCATAACTCAATAGTTTGTGGGGTGATTTGGTTGATCATTGAACTTGACTGAGATATTATGCCCACAAAAATTACAATCAAGTTTGGTGAAGATCGGATAAAAACTGTTGGACATTGAGAGCGGAAACTAAAGTGGTCTACTGACTGCACGACAAACATTAGCAAACTATTATACCTCGCAATCTTTGATGCAGGGAAATAACTTCAATGACAACAATGAAACACATGTACAGAGATTTCTATGGAAACAAGAGCTGTCGGAGGACAGCGGGCTCGACTATTCGAAGTATTTCAGTGGGTACATACATTTGTTTAAATACATAGCTTTTAAGTGAAGCCTTGAATAGTTTATAAATGTTGGGAACAAAAACTGCAACAACAAAGTCTATGTCAGACTTCGCGAAAGCTAAAAAAAAGTGTCAGACATTCGGTCTGACAAACTTTAAAAACTTGTCGGACCGAAAAGATTTTTATCGGACCGAATAAAAGAACTCTTTAATTTTTACTTGGTGTTTTTCTTTGTTTTTTGAAATTTTTCATATAGTATCACTATAACAATAAAACATATTTCATGATTTATTGCAGAACAACCGTTTTACAATTGAAATATCAATACGATATGAAGTTGACTTCAGTTCACAGTCCAATACATGTGTCTTCAGAAAACTTATGTGTCATTATTACTGGTATATGTCATCACATTACTATAATTTAACTCTTCGTCTTGAAAGTCTATGCAATCTTCTGATTCACTTTCATTGTCTGAATCACATAAAGCATTCAGCTCCGATTCCAAAGATACATAGGATTTAGAAACATTGGCTTCAGACACATCACAAACAGAGACCTCCACGTTCTGGTCAACTTCAAGAGTTTGACTAGCGGGTACTGCTTCACTTGATCCTTCATACTGCAGTGTTTTTGTTCGTTGATATAATGGTCTGCGCCCAGCCATGGATTCCGCCTTAAGGAAAGACACAGTCACAATATTATTGATAATTAAAGGTAATATGGGTTTTATAATAATTTTCTTCCAATAATTATAACGAAAAACTGCTACTAATTACCCCTATACTTGTAATAATCAAAGAAACTTCTATTTAGTATTTAATATTCTTAGTAACTAACAGCTGATAGTTGGTTACGATAAGAATTATTAAGTTAAAAAGCTGAAATATTACTACAAAGTACATATTTTATTCTCAATTTCAAAATCTGATACAGAATACGTATACCATCCATGTGTGAATTGCATCATCTGTTGGTTTTCTTTAGATTGGAAATGTCAGACCTATTTTTGTCACCGGCATAAAACTTTTCACAATCAGTGCAAAACATTACTTCTTTTTCTTCATCGTACCTGAGCCAGGTATGTTTCTTCCATTCTGGATTAAATGTTCGTTTAATGCGCTTTTGCTCATATTCTCTTCTTTTGGCTAACATTTGGTTTTCGTCAGGTTTTCTTTTTTTTCCAGGTACAGCCCCTTCGAAATACTTCAACGACGCCATGTTTCGTAAATGATGTAATACGCACAATACAGCCCATATATGATATGGCGGACAATGATGAAGGACAACTATCGAAACGGGACCGTTACGCGTCTTAAATTATGTTCTTTAATTTTTACGTTACCTGTTACTACTTACCTGTTGTGAAACACACTCACATCCAGTTTTAATTCAGTCTACCAAATAATTATTGTATTTTATGATTTTATAAAATAGTACACGTTACCTTTCTATGAGTTGTTTGCAATGGTTTCAACTTTGATGGGCGAAAAAGACCGGATTGACTACAGAGCGTCGAAACGTCTTATGGCCAAAACACCAGAAAAAGATGCAACATGTTAAACGATTGGTTTATTGAGAACATTTTCACCAATGAAAATGCACCTTTCAAACTCGTTGTAAAATGCCAAGAATCGAGGTTACACAACATACTTATTAACGAAATTACCAACGCGAGTTTGCCGATTTTTTCATACATTTTAACGCCAGATTTTGAACATTTTGTATAATATATCATTACAAAAAACTGTCGGACGGTCGGACCGATGATTTCTGAATCAATATCGGTCCGACTCAAAATTTGTCGGTCTTGTCCGACGGACCGACGGTTTTCGCGAAGTCTGTATGTAAAAAGTGGCTAACTCTGTCAAAAAACAAAATAGAGTTATGGGGAATGTTTACCCTGATACTGGAGTTGATGACAAAGGTTAGGTCCAAGTTTCAAGTGAATAGCTCTTGTAGTATGACATAACTCTGTCAAAATACAAGACAGAGTTATAGGGAATGTTGCCCTTGATACTGGTGTTGATGACAAAGTTTAGTTCAAAGTTTCAAGTGAATAACTTATGTAGATTTGAAGTTACAAAACTTTTGAATATAAACTTTAACCAAAAAATCCAAGTGAAAAAGAGGCATAATTCTGTCAAATTACAAAACAGAGTTATGGGGAATGTTGCCCCTGACAATGGAGTTGATGAAAATGGTATTTTCCAAGTTTCAAGTGAATAACTTATGTAGTTTTAAAGTTACAAAACTTTAGAATATAAACTTTAACCAGAAAATCTATGTGAAAAGGGGGCATAACTATGTCAAATTACAAAACAGTTATGGGGAATGTTGCCCTTGACACTGGAGTTGATGACAAAGGTATATTCCAAGTTTCAAGTGAATAACTTATGTAGTTTTGAAGTAACAAAACATTTGAATATAAACTTTAACAGAAAATCTAAGTGAAAAAGGGGCATAACTCTGTCAAAATACAAAACAGAGTTATGGGGAATGTTGGCCCAGATACTGGAGTTGATGACAAAGGTATATTCCAAGTTTCAAGTGAATAACTTATGTAGTTTTGATGTGACAAGGCTTTTGAATAAAAACCATATTCAGACGCATCTTGCATCTCTTGAACATTTTTATTTTGAAGCTTTAACAGCAAAATATTATAAACACAAACTATGCAATATTGTGTCAAGATAATTATACTGTTAAGAATTTGTCTAAACTAAACTCTGGAGACACTTTTGTAATCACTTTTTTTTTCAATTTAAATAAATGCTGTTATTTTTGCGAAATTATGTGACAATTTGTTGTTTACTAGTTGCTAGGTTGTGTGGAACTACTTGATTCTCTTTGTTCGCTTAACACAAGACTGTGCCAAAAAACAGATCTCAACCCTACACAATGTACTCTCGGTAATTGGCAACTGGTCCGATACAGTCTGGTTTGAAGGAAATATTCATTGAAATGCTCAATATAAAACATACAAGTAACCAGTCATTTTTTCCAGAAACACATTTATTCAAGCACGAAAAATTGTAAAAAATTCAAACATTATCTAAAAGTTTAAGTTAATAAATTAACAACCACAACAACATTCCGGGGCTGGGAAAGAAAAAAGGCCACTGACACAGTGACAGTCCCTGAGACTGCGTTAAATAACAACGCTGAGGGTAATTATGTTACGATCGATTTTGAAAGCATAACCGCTCAATCAAACATCCATCCAACTGGGTCTGGCATGGTGGGGCAACAGAACTCATACAACCGAGACCAGGTTTAGTTGATCCACACCCTGCAATGCCCAATGACCCCACTAATTTGGGAACTTAAATCCTTTTTTTTTTTCCATGGTGTCCTCTAGCACAAATACGCGAAGTCTGATGAGGATGGCATATTGACGACTTAATCGTCTCATGTTCCAGCACAGCTCAAAAGCTCAAGACACAAATTCATGGGGTAATTATGTTAACCTTAAACTTCTCCTTAAAGGTGCCATAGAGCTTCGGGATACTTGCAAATGTGGGGTGCTATCCATTTCAGCTGACGGAAGTCCATAGAGTCAAATCCAAAAGAATGCAAGGAAAAAAACTATACAATTTAAAAGTCAACAGATGCATTTTTGATCTATGCATCAATTTACTTGTTAGTGAACCCTCAAAAATTTTTATGATGAACAATTTTGCCTGCGATAGGCACTGACCCCATTCTCATGGTCATCCATCCATCAACAACGATCTATGGAAGCGGTGCATGCTATTACGGGACAGTCTGTTGGTCCCAGCCAGTTCAATCAAGTAACAAACAAGGTTACAGAATGTTACACATGCATTGACTTTAAAACAGGGTTGTGCACTTGGCCGAACTGTAAATTATCCAATTCCTGCTCCGCACCACCCTCCCCCTCCCCCGGCAACTAAAAGGTTATCAAGTCCATCATCCATTTGTGGCTGGGGCAGGAAAACTCCCACCAAATTCCAGAGACGTCAGACAAATGCCAGCATTCTGGACATGTTAGTGTACTCTCCAATTTGCATTGAAGCCATGGCTGCTCTTTATACCCCAAAATGAAGCACAATTTCTACTTTCTGGTTTTAAACAAGGGTTTTGACAACAGTACTCTGTACCAACCCGCTATTCTCAGAGAAAAAATTTAAGCGGAAATAGAAGCTGGAAGCCTTGCAGGCCTATTGAATTTAAAGTCTTTTGGGAACCTTGTTGTGTCACCTTTGGGCTTGGTCCCCAAACATACTGCTGGGGAATATCCACTAATACATAAATCACTATACTATCACCTTACATAAATCAGCAATATTTTCAATTCCGTCTTGAGAAGGTAAAAAAGTTATTGGCGGAATTGCATTCGACATTTGTGGCGGGAAATTTTATGCAGGCTGACATCTACGACTATTGCAAATTTATACCTGTTTTAACATTTTACTTAAAATTCTTAGGGCTTAAGGTGACCTCGAACTTGCAGTCGTAAGCACTATGGTGACAAATCATGCAGTTAGAGGAAACCACAGTTGGGCTCAAGGGTAACAATTAATAATTCTTACTATTGCTGGATATTTAAATGCACATAAGTTAACGTACAGCAATTTGCTTGACTTGTTGTCAATAGCAGTTTGTGTTGCCCCAGTGTGTCTGCTAAAATTATAAGTCAAACTCAAAGTGAATAAAATCAGTTGGGCTTTCTCTCAGCTCATGTTTAACTTCTTTTACTCAAACTTCCCAGTCAGGTCATACCAATCATGGTGGATTACTCCATGGCCACAATCATCCATTCCATTTGTATTAGGTCATTGCATTCCAAATTAAGTCAGCTCATAATATTACTAGTAAAGGTCCACAAACTAAGTCTAATCAGTTTATCTGATCTCAAAGTAACAATTTATTTTAACCCAATTACCTCTTCTGTGTGTTGTAAACTAAATAGAGATGGCAAAACATTTGATTGAATGATCGGTATTCAAATAGCTTAAACGCCATTCGATTATTTGTATTTTTTTTTGGTCATCTGGTCATGTTCAGACAAATTGTGGAAGATTACCTCCCTAGGAGCTTTGTGGAGCCGAAATTTTCAAAGAGAAATACATCGTCGTTTCTGGCCCTCAGAAATCGAAAGAAGTAGTTCTGTGCCTGTACTTGATGCACTTCTAGATCCCCGGTACAAGGATCTGGATTTCCTGTTTTCAGCGCTGCATCACTGCTCAGAAGACGCACTGGAGGGCCGTCTGGATGATGTACCGCTAGGGCTTCCTGAAAATGAGCCGACACCTTCAAAGCGACCACGCCGGAGTTTCATGGTGTCCAAATCATCAAAGCCACAGACTGATTAACTACGCCGGTACCTCCAGGAGCCAGCTGACGAGTGTGCCTCACCACTTCACTGGAGGAAACAAAACGAAGGCTGCTTCCCACGTGTGGCTGACGTGGCCCGCAGTCTAGGAATTCCAGCTACTACAGTGCCATCTGAGAAGATATATTCCTGTGCTTGACTTGTAGTAACTAAGTTGCGGAACAGACGTTCATGTGATCTTGTGGATAAAATTATTTTCCATGACAAGAACTACATTAACTTGCCTGAAGATGACAACGAAGTTTGTAGGAATGATAGATCGCTGCAAACTGCTATATTATAATACTGATGTTTCACTTTTTATATAGATACAGATTGTTTTGTGCAGTATATATCATAGGATTTATAATTAAAATGTTATTTCTCGTAATTTGGTGTTTATTTATTTTGATATAATATTTTACGTTCTTTTCAATAGAATATTATAACAAACCAACAACGATAATACTATTCTGTAGGATAATACTATTCTGTAGGAAACACAATAAACAACAACAATCTTAAATCGGCAGCAGGTAGAAAAAAACACATTACTGCAATTCTATGCGAATATTCTATTGAATGGATTTACGAATATTCACAGACCTAAATCAGTATCTGATGCCTCCCTAATTCAAACACATCTAACTTTGTCTTATTAACAATATAATGTTAGTTTTGTGGGTGTTTATTAAATAAAGTCATAAAATGCACAATGAAATTTTTATAAATACTTCTGTGGAGGGTTTGCCACTTTGTGTTTGTTGGTAAAGCGTTGAAAATTTGACAAAATGTTCATTCTAAATATGTATTGTTAGACATGTAAGAAAGTCTTGAATCAAAAAGTCTTGAATCAAAATTCACAAAATTTGACAATTTTTATATTTTATGTTTGTAACAAAATATATTTTCACGTTTTAATGCCTAATTTTGTCATAAAATACAGGATATTGCATCTAACATGACTGTTAACAATTTGTAGTCGATAAAATTTAAAATAGGTTTGATTACATCTAGTATCGTCAACTCCCCTTAATTCGCAACTACCATTTTAGCCTTTTTTCATAGTATTATGGTTACACAAGAGGCATTTAGGAAAGTGTACAGGCTCTATTCACCTACAAATTAAAAACACACTCTACAATAATATACTGAAAACAAAATGAAAACAGTAATTGATTATGTTATTCTTGCTTAAACTTAATCATCCTGGATTTTAGATTCTATAAGCCACCTTAAACGAAATAATCCATTTACCTAAACACGTTTTTCCCCACTGGTATAGTAATACTTAAACATGCTTTTGTGATAAGGAAGAATTACATTTCAGATTTCTTTTTTTTAATAAAATTTACTGTTTAATCCAAAACTTGTTGTACATGCGGCCTAATTGAAGATTATTTTCTAGGAATGATGGGATGACGTCATATCCGCGAATCAATGATAGTTAGATAAGATGGCGACTGCTTGACACTTACGTAAACAATGTTGACCTGCTAGAAGTTTTAAACGTTGTTTTGGATAAATAAGTTAAAAAAACAGCGGTATATATATTTATTTTCAAATATTTGTTCTAAATATTACAGGGTTCATACAAACATTTCCAAACAAACTTCAAGCACTTTTTAAGCACTTTTCAAGGTCAAAAAGTGAAATTCAAGCACTATTTCTCTTTGTCGCTTTGAAATTATAACAATTTCTTTGGGTACATTTTATGACAATTCTTATGAAGATATATTTGTACATACATAGCAACTCAATATGTGTAGCCAACATAAGACATTTTATCAACAATGCTACGGTTCATAAGATATTTATAAGACAAATGCATACACAAAATCAGTTTAAAGTATGACTAGACAAGTTTTGAGTGTTCACTTAAATAATTTGACAAATGCTACATGTAACAGTTTTCAACATAACCACGTAATCTCTGATAGGCCAAATATTGACATTAAAAGTTTTCAACATGAAAACTTATATAATAGATCAACACTTACATGAAAACAGTTTTCATCATGAACACTTACATGACTGGACAAATACTGGTATTAAAACAATATTCAACATCACAACTTTAATGAAATGTGGAATACAGAAACAGTGTTCAACATGACCTCTTAATATGATAGCACAATGCTAGTACATCTTAAACAGCTTTCAGTTTCAATTCTGTCTCATCAATTTTCTTCGCAAATTTGGTAAGAGTTTCTTTTTTTTCTTTTGCTGCCCTCCTCAATGCGTTTGCCTCTGCCACAAACTGCATTTTTCCTGTGGTTTCAGCTTTCTCAAACAGTTTGTCTGCAGTCATCTCCAGATGTTCCACATCAATTTCAACTTGTTTTTTCTGTTTTTTAAAGGTCTCTACTTCCTCCAACACTGCTCGTCTTTTCAGCATTTGTTCAGTCATTGCTTTTTGCTGCCTCTTATTTTCCAGAGCCTGCTCATACTTCTGCCTTGCAGATGCTGCACTGACTAACAGTTCATCTGTAATGGGCACCTTCATAACACCCCCAACCCTATTAACATAGTCACAAATTAACCTATGTGCAACTAATGTTTGCTGCTGCATGTTTTCGACTTCAATTTCTTTGTTGATTGAGAATCCTCTCTCCACAGTTGCCTGGCCATGTGAAAGAAGAAGCAGGAGTCTGAGAATCTCCTTAAGAGCATTGTAGGAGTCATCCATGGTACTGATTAAGAATGTGTCCACTCTATCATTTGTTTCACCGAAAGGCACAAATCCAGTGAACCTTTGAGATCCAATAACAGCAATGTTGTCCAAATATCTTTCATACTGACACAAAACAATCTCCGCTTTATCAGGATCAATTCTTTTGAATGAAATCAGCAACTTCAACAATTTCTTGAAATGTGAGTAACATCCGGTTTTGTCCTTAACCATTTCCCTTGGGTCTAGGCATGAAAATTGTCGGACAAGCGAGTAATTCAATGGTGACTTGTCAAGTAATTTCTTCAGTACACCAAGAATGAACTTTTTGCACTCCATCCTGAATTCCATCAGCTGTTTCTCTGACCCTTGGACACACTTCAATCGTTCTTCAGTTGCCATACCAATGTTTACTCGGCTGTACACCAAATGTCCTTCCTCCAAGTTGAACCTTGCAATTTTGTCAAAAGTGTGTGCAGCATCTACCATGTCCTTTTTCATGACTCTTCGTAGAAGGGATCTCAGAATGTCTGCCAATTCTTTGGCGAGAAACGGGACCAATGGTTTGTCTGACTGGAAATGCTCCAGGAAGGGCTGTACAACAGATGCCACAGAGCAGAAAAACTCAAGTTTTGCGAGGAATAATTTGTCACCAACTGCACTTTTCACCGTTTCGTAGGACTTACAAGTGGGTTTAGGGAATTCCTTTGCATTCACTTTTTCAACATATCTAACGATGGAAGACCAAATATTCATGGCACATTTACATACAGGCACATTCTCCAGCCAACGATGTGATACATACTTTAAAGGCAGCATCCTACTAGATACAGCGCAACATGAAAGATAATCTTCTCTGCGTGCTGGACAGTCTTTGAACAAGTTGTACAATGCACATAATGTTTCACAAACTTCCCATTCTGTGTTACTTTCCCCAAACTTGAAGGCATTGTGCATGGTATGGAGCCCACAGGAACCTATGTCCACTAATAGATGTCCAAAGTCACTCTCCACTTCCTCCTTGAAAATTTTAAGAAGTTTGATATTCACCGATGGGCCATCCATACTAATCTGCAACATGTCACGTACATTCAGGTGATCTGTGACCTCAGCTTTGATGGCCTGTACTAGATCTTCTGCCTTGGCATGACCTGAAGCACAATAACAAAGAAAAAAATCAAGGCAGTGATACTGAATAATTGTTAAAAAAAACTTCCCTTTTCAGATAGTCATTACTACCTTTCAATATCAATGCTTATTTAGATAAATAAAAGCAATATAAGCTCATAAATTATCAAGGCAGTTGAGCTGGTTGAAGTGTGAAGAAACGTAATTAATATACAATATGCAGCTATACAATATATGTACTTTTACAACTGTTAACTACTCTATATATAACATGAATGTGTGTGTAATACACAGTCACTGTGGTGAAAATAAAATTGTGCACAACACACACAAAAAATTAATATACAAGTTGTTTTTCTTGTGTGCGCTTTTTTTAGTTAATTTGTTTTAGACTGGAGCGGTATCTTCTTCGTCTTATAATTTTTGCATTACTTGTAACACGTTCCAACACGTTTTCTATTATGCTGGATTTTATATGAAAACAATCTGTTTCAATCTTACTTATTCAATTGATAAACTGATATTTCAATTACTTAGTCTACATCAACAAGCCAGTAACAGGGAGGGATCGATCTCTAATGTTAAAACTTGAGACCCAAACCTTTTGCTTATTAAATATTCATATGTTTGTGCTGTGAAATGGTATTGTTTGTATTGATGTGGTATTAATCAAATGTGATTGATATGCAAAGCAATAACAAATTATTAAACAAAACAAAAACTAAACTAATACACCAATGTCATTAGAATGTATTAGTTTTCACAACATATTCACTCAGTCATTCAGATAAACATTCTTACAAAATTTTATCTATGTAACCTTACCCATAAACTGAGAACCAAGGTATCTGGTCACCACAGCTTCCTGGTTGGACTCCCAGTATCTAACATGGATATCCATCTGCTTTTTTTGCATCTTCTTATTTAAGGATTCATCAAATAGGAGTACAAAATGGCCTTTGACCTCTGCTAATGTTTGTTTCTTAAAATATTTTGCTAAACCAAACACACACATGTAAGATGTTTTCCTTTCTCCACAGGAGAAACGTTGGGCAATCTCACTATATGGAAACATACTTCTAAAGACATCATTTACATTCTCATTTGACTTGTAAGAACAATGAGATGTTACTGTTTTCAAAGTCCACAAAATCTCTGCTTTTAGAACCTGATTTTTTGTGACATATCTGTTCATGTTTTGGCTTGAAGAAGGGCTTGCTTGCTGCTGTGTTGGTGGTGGGGTGGGGATGGTCTTGTTGTTGTTTTCATCTGCAGTGGGGGTGTATCCTGTCTGTGCCTGTGGAGATGATGGCTGAACAGCTACACCCGGATCAGCAGGGTCATTGATAATCTTTCTGATCCCAAAAGTCTCTAGCATGAGAGAATTTGTTGGCTCTGCAAAAAGAGAAACAAGTCGTTGCATATAAGAAAAATTTCATAATCGTTAATTGTAGGAAATATATATTTAACAACACTTAAATTCATCGCATTTTATGTATGATGTCAAATAGTTGACAGTTTTGTAGGGTTGCGAAAATATATGACAATATAAATACAACATTTTACTTGCAGATTGCAACAGCTCAATCCTCCATCCAATTATATGAATTTGTTGATATAACAACTGTCTGTCCATTAGTCATGCTAAAATTTGTCATAATTGATGATAAACAGTAAGATAATGTTCATAAATATATGAAACACAGACCTCTTCCCATTCGTAACCAAAGTTCAGCCTCGTTTTGAAATTAAAGTTAACACCATTGAAAACGTGAAACATAGCGAACGCTTGTGTGTATGTAATTTTAAACACGCTTTTATTTATTTGCATGTGCATATTTTGCTGTGTAAACTATTGCATTCGTTTTAACTTACCAGAATTTCTCTTGTGTTTTTCGCTGTTTTGGTGGCTCTTGAGAGCCGATTCGCCCATGCTGGCAATTTCAATATTTTTTTGGCATTGTTTGCACCTTGCCGTGGTCTTTGAAACTTCTATCACCCAAGGATACTTATTCCCCCAAGTCTTTTGATAAACACATTTATTTGCAGGCATTTTGTGTTTTTATTGTTTGTCCTTGAAGAGTGTAGAAAGTTGTTGTTGTAGCGAGTCAGTAATTCCCGTCAAAACCAGTACCGCAAACACCATACAACACAAACATTGGGTATCTCCTTAGATAGGGGGAGCGATGAATGTGATCTAATATCATGAGAAATTAGCTAAAAGGAATCTGTTTTCAACACTTTTGATTGTGATCATTTCATTTTCAAGCACTTTTCGAGCCTAATTCAAGCACTTTCTAAGCATTTTTCAAGGCTATGGTTGAAAATAAGCACTTTTAAGCACTCCAGATCTTTTTTAAGCACTTTTCAAGGTAAACCTTTATTTTTAAGCACTTTTCAAGGTCTGTGCGAACCCTGTATTATGTTCAAATTGTTGAAATAATTTGATTATTGACATTAAATGTTAGGGTCACGAATTTACGGTAATCGAGGATACGTAAAACAAACAAATACATTCGTATCAAAAGTATTAATTCATTATTATGTATTCTTATAAACAACTTTATGCAGTTTGTACTTTTAATAAGGCCTACCTTAAAAATTGTTTCTGTGCCATTACCTACCCAAGATGGCTGGTAACGGTTAGGTAAGGCAAATTTGTAAATGATCCATTTAGCATAAAAATATAGTTTACAACACAAACATTGCATTTACTAATATAATCAAGTGTCTGTTTATATAACAAGAAATTGCTAGCAATCATCTTTAATTAGACAATGAATGGTGCAAACTGCCTGTTGTTTTCACAAGTTTGATTAAACTTGATCAGAATTGCATTTTGATATGGACTATTATAAGCAAGGTTTAGAGGATCCAGTTAATTTATTAACCAGATGGAAACACCCAAATGAAAGAAGAGCAATATATGTTATTTAACCCCCCAAAAATATAATATTTGGAATTAAAAAAAAACTGGTTTGATTTAACAAAGAAAACAACTTTTGATTAAAGACCTTTTCGTCGGGTAGGCAGGCAATGGCAAACAAAGTCAATTTCAATTTTGGCCTAAGACATTTCAAAAGACATTTACCTCCTACTTGTCTGAAACAAAAGACCTTCAGATGACAATAAGGGTTCTTGGTTTCTTGATGCAGCGTAAGTTCCATACACTTTATATCCAAATATGGCAACATACTTAGAACAGAAGAACTGTATGTTAAATAAAACATGATTTCACAAGACGAAGAGTTGATATAAAAGCATTGTCAAAATACATAATGAAAAGTTTAAAAGATTTCTTTTTACATCATTGAAAAGCATTGAAATATAAAATTCAATTTTTCTTTCTAATTCAGGGAGTTTCAGGATTCTACTATTTCATGAAATCTACACACGGAAGTTGTCAAAACCACTTTATTACCCAGTAATTAAATTTATCTGACATATTTTAGTGATAATGGGTACAACATCACAATATTTAAGACTACTAAATGAATTATTATACTTATTATAATACAGGCAAAACCAAGGAGCGGAAAGATGAAACGATGAATATTTCTTCAAGCAATGATTATTTAAGAAATAACAAATCTTGTATTTTTAAGAAATAATCTTTGATTTAGCAATGTTTATTGACTAATAAGCAATGATTTTGAGTTTTGATGCGTATTAATTAAACTACAAGGGTGTTAGCCCGAGTGATTTAATATACTCCCATCAGAATTACAAATCCTTGTTTATCTCTCGATAAACAACGCTAAATTGAAGATTAATTTTTTTGCAATTACAATGGGAACTACATTTACAACGGCCTATCTTCCAGCGCAAACATTTGAATGAACGTCACAGCTTTAAGCAGTGACGTCAATCATTGACACAAATTCATAGTGACATTACTATCATTGAACACAACCAAATGAATGACGTCAAAATCCTAACTGCATTTTTGTGCTGTTTACTGGTGATTTTACAACGATAATGTTGTTCTTTGTCTATAGAACAATCTCGGCGTGTCATGTTAGAATTACCAATTAACAATTATAATTTGAGAATTTTTCTATACTAAAATACTCGGACAAACAATTTCTGCAATTACAGTAAAAACTAAATTGTCCTATTTTCCACCATGAATCACGTCTATTGCTGCAGCGTCATTCACGAAATAAAATAATAATGACACCCGCGCTGTGGAAATCCAATGCCCAACTTCACCGACACA
This sequence comes from Congeria kusceri, assembly GCA_027627225.1. Taxonomy (NCBI): domain Eukaryota; kingdom Metazoa; phylum Mollusca; class Bivalvia; order Myida; family Dreissenidae; genus Congeria; species Congeria kusceri. The sequence goes on from CM051038.1 coordinate 14,384,348, forward strand.
GTTAATTTTACTGTCAGGCATGTACATTTTTTCTGTCAAATTCTTTCTGCTGATAGAATACCATCATCGGTATGTGAAAGTGATGAAAAGTTGGGACTTAGTTATAATATTTATAATGATATATTTTTAATATCAATGTTAGCTTGTGTTTTATTTATAAGTTTAATGAAATCTATAATAGCCTCGCTTATGGACAAGTAGTGCAATGAACTTGTCCACGGACAAGTGAACAATTTGTATATTTCCTCACCCCTGCATCAGCATGATTGAATTAAACAAAACAAATGATATTAGTATCAGAACTTTTGACTTTGCATAGCAAAATAAACAATGGTAAATTAAATTCTTTGTCATTATATATTAACGGAGTGGAATACCATATAACGAGTAATGTTCGCAATCGCAAACTTTTTTTAAATTCATGGTCACAATGGAAATGCAAACATTAAAATCGCAAATAATTAGCAACATTCTATTATCCAAGCTGCCATATATATAATCTCAGTGACAGTTCTCAGTTGTACTTGATTGGTATTTCACTTTAATTGATTAATCGATAACAAACATTGTAAAACGGGTTTGTTCCGTTACTCCATTACAAATGTTCCTTAGTTTGTCAATGCTAAAATTTGTTGAAAGTTTTTCAGGAGAAGGGCGATAAAACTGCATTGTTTGAAATGCCAGAAATGCGTGTGCAGACGGCTGTTGGAAAAACTAGTAGTGTGAGTCGTCTCAGAAAAATGGAAACTACAAATATTACACACCTGAGTTGTGTCACGCAATTAGAAAACATGCAGCTGAATTTGGGACAAAAAATGCTATAAAAACATACACTTCCGTTATAAAAAATCAATGGAAGTACAATTAGAAGCTACAATAAAACTTCAAGTAGAAAAGCAATAAACTGAACGCAAAGCTTATGATACTGCAGAGAATCCTGATTTGTATCCTATTGAACTTACTCCAAAGGCTACAGAAAGGTGCTACTTGGTAAGGAATTCGACACACTGCTACAAGAGAAAATAAATGGTTTCAGCGAAACTGGTGGGGTTATTTACACTTGCATTGCTCGTCCAGCTGCAAAAGGCATTTTGATGTCCCAAAAATAGAAATTTTGCTCGCAGAATATAGATAGCACATTGGACTTACTAAGTCTTGGTCATATTTTGTGATAGGACAAATGAATGTTCTAAAGATAATAGTTCAGAAAAGTTACAACAGTGAAAAACATTGATGAATTAAAAGAAACATTTCTTTAAAAAAATCTAAGAGCTAGAGCATGCCAATCACATTCCCCCCCTGCCTATCAATAACTGGGACCAAACTTGAGCATGCCCATCACATTCCCCCCTGCCTATCAATAACTGGGACCAAACTCTTCCAAAACTTAAAACCTCTTGGTGCAAAATGGTTGACTGACCTGTTGTTACATGGAACGAAATCTGAATATTGTATGAAATGGGTTCCAATACGAGGGAATCTCCAAAGTAGTTGACAAAGAAAAGACAAATTAGCATTACTGTATGTTAACCTGGAGTACAAGAATATATAAGTTGTAGGGCCAGAGCCATTCACAATTTGATCATTCATAGAAATATTTATAATGTATATACAATGCTTTGTTTATTGTTTTTACATCCAAGCGTCTCATTTGTCCCCACTTTTACCAACCGACACTAATGCCCAATTCCAGGACGGTCCATGTTGAATATGCTGTATAAAATAAACATATAAATCCTAAATTCTAAAGCATTCTGGACAAATCATCATATTAAAACTAGTATAACTTAACTAACAACGAGTATGTAGCTTTTAATGTTTGCTGTTTGATGTATTTACCGGTTTCTAGTTTTACCAAAGTCCTCCAAATCATAAGAAATGTTGTCCAGTTTGTTTCTGTGTGCCTGTTCTTATAATGCAGCACTTGCGAAAAAAAATATTAAGGATTAGAAAATGAATGATTCAAGATCAAAGTTGAAGCAGTTTCACATCTTATAATTTCTTGTAACAAGAGGCTCCACTGGCTTATTAAGTGTAGCAAGAGCCGGCTATCTGAGGCCGCCACTGAGCAGTATGTGCGCGGCCTCACGATGCAGTGGTGCTTCCCAAAGCCTCCATCAAACAATATATATTCATCTAACAATAATTTTCCTTAGCCTTCCTTGCCTCTGAAAAATTAAACTAAAAATCGAGTCGCTTCAAATATTTACAGTACGACGTACAGGGCACCATGCAAACACTTCCTCTTGAAGCTTTACTTCTCTGGTGCTTCTTCTCAAGCACGCCTTACAGTGCCCAGCTTTCGTGAAGTTGATCCTAAAAAGCCTACCGTACCTCAACGAGGTCCCTTTGAAACAGTCTCACCTGCTTCAGAACCTCCTGCTTCCACGAAGCTTCCCACCTCAAAGAACAGTGAAGCATACACTACCACTTCACCAACCAGGCCTATACCTGCCATGAGTCCTAAACGAAAACCACTGAGACACGGGCAGCACTGCTGTGGCCTTGAAGGCAAGTATTACCCAACGTCGCAGAATCCTGTTCAGAACCATGAATCCCTTTGAGGCTTTTGTTCGCGACGATTTCACCACCAATCCAGCTGGAGAACTGCCTGACTAACAAGTTCACTGGCCTTTGTATACCAACGAACAGAGCGACATCTAGTCAGTACTCTTACGGAACCTACTGTAATATAACGAGAATACCTGATCATTTATTTTTAATTATATTACATGGAAATTTCGTTATTCCAAAAGGATTAACTGCATCAATATATTCTACATCTATTGAATGCTCTGGAAATGCCTTATTTAAAACTTACTAACAAGAATATAACTTACTTCTTGACCAACAAATCCTATTTCCGTGTTTACTTCGGCAAATCTACAACTAAGGGAAGTAACTAATAAATGTATCACTTAAGAAAAGGGAAGCAACTAATATAACTGATTCGACCCCGTACCGTCAGAAGCGAAAGGACCCCGACAGGTCATATAAGGAAAAACGGCCCTGCTCTCTACAAGTATTTTTGGTAGAGAACCACCTAAGGAACATTTCTGTGAAATTATTCAGAAATCGTAAGTTGTGGTTTCTGACATGAAGATTTTCAAACTTGTAAATATAAGGAAAAATGATTCCGCTACTGGCGGCCATTTTTTTTCAATGGACCGGAACCATTTCAGCATCTGTGGTAGAGAACCACCCAGTTTTATTTACTAACGTTTACAGAGATTTTGCATTTTAAAGGATTCAAAACAACTGTAAACAAGAGTACCATTGTCACAAAGATACACCCGTCAAAGAAGCTTTTTTGGGGTTAAGATTTAACAACTAAAGAGAAACAAATTCAAAAACTAATGAGGTAGGGTGATGGTTTTTGTGCATCTAGTTGATCTCCAAAGCCTCTCTCTGTGTGGTGAGTTGAAGTACCAAAACTAATCCATACATATTCTTAAATCTATAATCAAGATGCCAAAATAAACAAGAAACGTGGAAATTCCCCCCAAAACCCAATTTTTCGAATGAAACGCATTAAAGTCAGCAAAAAAATAATTTATTTAGAAATGCAGACCTTGACCCCACTTACCCAATACGCAATCACAAATGAGGTCTAGATATAAGGTACCTACAAATAAAATTTCATTTAAATATCTCAATGTCTTCTCCAGCTATTGAGCAGAAACTTGTTTGTCTATTTTTAGCAATGGTGACCTTGACCCCATCCACCCCATATGTAATCCCAAGCGAGGTCTTGATATAAGATATCAATGTATGAAGTTTCAATAAATTTCTCAATGTGTTTTCAAGCTATTGAGCTGAAACCATTTTTTTTATATTTTTAGTAACAGTGACCTTGACCCCACCAACCCTATATGCAATCCCAGACGAGGTCTTGATATAAGGTATCTATGTATGAAGTTTCACTGAAATATTTCAATTTGTTTTCAAGTTATTGAGGGGAAACCATTTTTCTATTTTAGTAACAGTGACCTGAACCTTGACACTACCCACCCTATATGCAATCCCAAAAGAGGTCTCAATATAAAGTATCTATGTATTAAGTTTCATTAAAATATCTCAATGCATCCTTAAGTTATTGAGCAGAAACTGTTTTTATATTTTAAGTAACAGTTACCTTGACCCCACCAAACCCATATGCATTCAAAGCGAGGTCTAGATATAAGGTATCGATGTATTCAGATTAATTTAAATACCTCAATGCGTTCTCAAGTTATTGAGCGGAAACCATATATTTATTTTTAGTAACAGCGACCTTGACCCCACCCACCCCACATGTAATCCCAAGCGAGGTCTCGATATAAGGCATCTATGCAATAAGTTTCATTAAAATATCTCAATGCGTTCTCAAGTTATTGAGCAGAAACTGTTTTTCTATTTTCAGTAACAGTAACCTTGACCCCTCCGACCCCATATGCAATCCAAAGCGAGGTCTTGCAATGAAGTATCTGAATATGAAGTTTCATTACAACAGCTCAATTGTTTCTCAAGTGAGAGAGCGGGAATGAAAAGTAGACGCTGCCACTACGCCTTTGACCTTGAGTTGTGACTTTGACCCAGGACCTAGTTACCGGGTTCTTGCGTGCAACACTACACCTCACCATGCTTGTCACTTCTGCCAAGTTATTTGAAAATCCATCCATGCTGGACGAAGATATGCTCTGGATTAAGTGTTAAGGATTGATTTCAATATTTAACCTTTGACCTTGAATTGTGACCTTGACCGCGACACTCCGTCTTGCACGCGACACTCCGTCTCATCATGCTTATCACTTATGAAAAGTTATATGAATATCCATCCAGGCTGGACAAAGTCATGCTCCGGACAAAGATCTCCCGACGCAAGCCCACCCGCTCGCTTGGGCGTTCCCATAACAAGGCCGTTTTTCAAACGGGCGTATAAAAATGTAGATAAACTCATTTTCTTTATAATATTTACAGACTGAATAATTCTTATTAAGTATATACGACGTTTAAACATCGACCTACTTAGGCAAAACCCCTTATTTCCTGGCTAAAATTCCTCTATTTCTTCACTAACCTCATGAAATAGGAAAGTAATATTATATTTAATACATAATTGTATTATTTCCTGATTAGAGTTTGGTATTTATCTTGTTCTGAGCTCTTCAACTGAGATCCCTGCCAATCTGTCAATTTTAAGTTCCCGGCATGCGCAAAGGCCCTTTATTTTTAACTTTGGAAGCCTGTCATGAGAAGACAAGTATAGATTAAATCTTAAAACAAATTTCTTGGATATTCCTTTTTGGGCATTATAGTTAATTCACATCATAATCATAATCTTAAGAAACACAAGTATAGTTACTTGATGAAAGAGGTCTGCAGTGATGATAAACTAGACATGTGTCCGTAGGACACGGATGCCCCCACATTCTGCTGGTTGTCACAAAACTCTGCTGATGTCGGAAAAATGCGACAAAATACCCAGTTCACATGCTAATGAATATGTTTATAAAGTTTCATCAGTGTAGCAGTTATACTTTTGAGTTAAAAGTATAAGCTATTTGGAGAGGTTAAAGTTTTTTGGTAAGCTAGTTTCTCAGGCTTAAGGAATTTCATTCAAACTTGAAACATTTATTCCCCATATTAAAATGAATCTATAGGCCAAGTTTGGTAATTCTAGTTAGAAATATGTCAATATTATGGGCCTTTTTACACTTTTACAATTCTGCATATAAGCTAATGGATAGATTAAAGTTTTTGGTAAGCTAGTATCTCAGGAATGGCTTGACGGATTTCATTCAAACTTAAAAAAACGCTATATTAAAATGAACCCATAGGCCAATTTTGATAACTCTAGTTTGAAATTTGTCAAAATTATGGGCCTTTTTACATTTAGAAATTTTACATATAAGCTATTTAAATTTTACATATAAGCAATTTAAATTTTACATATAAGCTATTTAGATAGGTTGAAGTTTTTCGGTAACTCTAGTTTGAAATTTGTCAAAATTATGGGCCTTTTTACACTTAGAAATTTACATAAAAGCTATTTGGATAAGTTTTTCGGTAAAGTCTTTTTTCAGGAATGGATTGAACTTAAAACACTTATTCCCTATATTAAAATGAGCCCATAGGCCAATTTTGATGACTCTAGTTTGAACTTTGTCTAAGTTATGGGCCTTTTAACACTTAGAAATTTTACATTCCCACGGATGGGGTGTCGGCATCAACTTTTGAATTCCACTCGGTAATTCGAGAATGAATCTTCATACATAGATAGCCTACAGTAATTGTAGGATTGTATTTGGGGTGGGGTTGGTGGGGTCAAGGTCACTGTTACTAAAAATAGAAAAAAAAGTTTCTGCTCAATTTCTTGAGAACAAATTGAAATATTAATAATAGTGAATTATAATAATTTATAGATACAGTATCGCTAGACATTGCATGAGATTGCATATGGGGTGGGTGTTGTCAAGGTAATTGTTTGCAACATAGAAAATTGTTCTCCACTCAGTAACTCGAGAACGAAATTAACTTTGTTAAATGGCCCCTACTATCCATACAGTTTGTTTAAAAAAAAAAATGCCGGTAACTCTGACAAGCACAAGAAAAGTCAAGCAAGCTGTCCTTCGACAGCATTTGTTCTATTTGTTGACATTTTTGAAACATGTGTATCACTTAGGTAGCAGTAGTGTCATGGATATGGTGTACTTCTTGCGATCAGGAGCTGCCTGAGTTCGATCCCTACTTAGAGAGTCTTTGAATGATGTTTCTTTGCTTAAAAACTCGAAATTGGGTTGAGATATTTTAATGAAACTTCGCAAAATATCGCAATGCTTTCCTTATCAAGTTATTGAGCGGACACTGTTTTTCTATTTTCAGTAAAGTGCCCTTTACCCCACCCACCCCATATGCAATCCCAAGCAATGTGTTGATATAAGGTACCTATGTATTAAGTTTCATTAACATATCTCAATGCGTTCTCAAAATATTGAGCAGAAACCGTTTTTCAATTTTTAGTAACAGTGACCTTGACCCCTCCCACCCCATATGCAATCCCATGCGAGGTGTCAATATAAGGTATCTATGTATTAAGTTTCATTAAAATATCTCAATGCCTTCTAAAGTTATTGAGCGGAAACCATTTTTCTATTTTCAGTAACAGTGACCTTGAGCTTGGCCCCACCCATCCCACATACAATCCCAATCGAGATCTCGATATAATGTTTTTAACAAATATGAAATCTCTGGGCCTTGTGGTTTCAGAGAAATTTTTTAAAATCATTATGCCATTTACATCTATATAACCCATGTGAGCCCCGGGGTGTGCCCAGCTTTGACCCCAGGGGCATAATTTGAACAATCTTTATAGAGGACCACTACACAATGTTACATACCAAATATGAAACCTCTAGGCCTTAAACTTTCAGAGGAAATTTTTTTAAAAGTCATTTTGCTATTCAAGTCTATAACAACCATGTGACCCCCAGGATGTGGCCAGTTTTTACCCCAGGGGCATCATTTGAACAATCTTTGTAGAGGACCACTATACAATGTCACATACCAAATATGAAACCTCTAGGCCTTGCAATTTAAGAGAAGATTTTTAAAGTCATTATGCTATTTAAGTCTATATAAACCATGTGAGCAAAAGGATTTGAACAACTTTGAAAGAGGGTCACCCAAGGATCATTCCTGTGAAGTTTCGTGAAAATCTGCCACGCGGTTTAGGAGGAGATGTCGATTATATGATATGTTGAAGCACGACGCACGACGGACAAAAGGCGATCACAAAAGCTCACCATAAGCACATTGTGCTCAGGTGAGCTAAAAATCTGAGAAACAAACAAGAGGGCCCTGGGTCACTCACCTGAGTTTCATTAGTCAAACAATTTTCCATGTGTTAGATTTTTATACTGATATGGATATACTGATACGGACTGATGAAAATGCGGCCTTAATCATAATGGTTTGAAAAACTTCAGTGACAACAGACATTCAAAATTTGGAAAGTACATATTCAAATTGAAGCTTTTTCTTCAATTTGACCTAGTTTTTGACCCCACATGACCCAGATTCAAACTCGGCCGAGATATTATTAGGACAAATGTTCTGACCAAGTTTCATGAAGATTGGGTAAATAATGTAACTTCTAGAGGGTTAACAAGCTTTTTCTTCAATTTGACCTAGTGACCTAGTTTTTAACCCCACATGACCCAGATTCAAACTCGGCCGAGATACAATTAAGACAAATGTTCTGACAACGTTTCATGAAGATTGGGCAAAAAATGTGACTTCTAGGGTGTTAACAAGCTTTTTCTTCAATTTGCGCTTATGACCTAGTTTTTGACCCACATGACCCAGATTCAAACTCGGCCGAGATATTATTGGGACAAATGTTCTGACCAAGTTTCATGAAGATTGTGCAAAAAATGTGACTTCTAGAATGTTAACAAGCTTTTTCTTCAATTTGACCTAAAGACCTAGTTTTTGACCCCACATGACCGAGATTCGAACTCAGCCAAAACATCATTGGGACAAATGTTCTGAAAATGTTTCATGAAGATTGGGCAAAAATTTGACTTCTAGAGTGTTAACAAGCTTTTTTTTCAATCTGACCTAGTGACCTTGTTTTTCACAGCACATGACCCAGATTCGAACTCGGCCGAGATATCATTCGGACAAATGTTCTGACCAAGTTTCATGAAGATTGACCAATACATGTGGCCTCTAGACTGTTAATGAGGTAAATGTTGACGACGCACGACGGACGATGAACGACTGACAAAAGGCGATCACAAAAGCTCACCATGAGCACGTTGTGCTCAGGTGAGCTAAAAAAAAAAAAAAGTGGCCTTACTTAAAATACATACAATGTTTGCTGCTCAATAACTTAATTGTGGATTGAGCTTTTGTTGTACTGGTAAAACATTTTCACCGTTAGATGAACATACTTTTGTTTAGGGTCAGTATTCTTAAATGTCCTAATTAATAACTTACAAGCAATTCATAACTTAGGTTGTACTTCGGTGAATAATTACATTATATATTCCTAGCCATAGCTGTATGAACTATAACAATAAAATGGTCAATATGCCAATCTGTGAACATGTCCCTTTAAAGAAAGAGTCATGCAAATACTGGTATGCCCATTAGTATTGTCTTATTTAACTTATTTAAACATCAAAAATTTCCCAGTTACTAGTATATGTGACCAGTTATGTGCGAGAAAGACCACATTACAGGTTTATTCTATATTTGATTTCTTCCATAAACTTAACAGAATAGAGCATTTTTCAGTACGAAGAAATACTGCACAAATCGATAAACTGAATCATTACATATACTGTTATCACTGTTTAAACCTACTGTGAATGTTCTATTCGATAATGGGCTTCAAGTAACCTAATACTCCAGGAGTCACATGACCATTTACATGTTTATCTCTGTGTACAGGTTTCGTAACCTTGAGAGTTATTGAAAGTTTAGCTTGGTTTTGGTTGTGTTGAAATTTGTTTGTGCCTGGATTATTTACATTCGCAAAAGTGTGTTTCTTGGGAAACATTTCATTTCTATGTTATTGGAGATACACGAGTTCATATAAACCTTCGAGTTGAATCGAGGTTATACAGGCTTGTTTGTTAAACACCAGTATTCACAATGGCGACTTTGTCTCCGTCTATTGTTGATAAAGGTTCAGATACGGTTAAAGACTTCTGTTGTTCACCTTGTCAAGAGCACAATATTGATGAATGTGCACAGTTTTACTGTCAGAAATGTCTGAAGTTTTATTGTGGAAAATGCATCGACCTGCATGGTCAGTTATTTGGGAAACATGCAATATATGGAAGTGGAGAAATGAGCAAGTGGCCTGTTTCGAAAGAAGTGGAGGATTTTTTACAGAAATGTGTAGTACATGAAGACAAAAAGCTAGAAATGTTCTGCTTTGACCACAGTCAGCTGTGCTGCACTAATTGTGCCTTCCTTAATCATAGGTAATTCAGATATGTTTTACAGTAAATATTGGTGTCATTATTATAACAGTAATATTCAGTTCAAATAACTGTTAACAATGCATTTCAAAAAACATTATATTACAGAATTTGTAGTTTTAAATCAGTATTGAAATATCATATGCCATATCTATTACCAGAAAAAAGCAATTTAAGAACAGTAGAAACACGACCAAATTTTAGGCAATATATTTTTACATAAATGGACATTAAGTTATTTAAAAATTGTTTTGCTTTCAGACACTGTGCTAAAGTGACACTCATTTCAGAGTCTGTCAAAGGACAGTCAATAGACTTGCAGCAACTGTCAGTTAAAATGCAAGCTATTTTGGAAAAGCTAAAGCAGCTTCAAAATAATTGGGAGACCCATATGCAGTCTTTGCAGGCTTCATACAGTGAGCAATTACACGAGTTACGTGAAACACGCCGGAAAATAAACACAATTTTAGACGAGATTGAAAAGACCACCATGAAGGAACTAGATGATAAAATGACCAGTCTGAAAGCTTCTCTCAAGACTGATGTAGACAACTGCACCAGGCTCCAGGACGAATTGATACGACTCAAGGAAGCGATACAGGACATTGTTGATAAGAGCAAGGACGAACTCTCCTTTATTGCCAGCAAGAAATGTCTGGAAAAGATAAAACAGTCTGAAACCTATCTGAAAGAGAAATCTGTTCAGGCTGAAAGTTCAGTGACATTCCAGGCTAACGGTGACATCGAACAGTACTTGTCCAAACTGTCAGGTCTGGGGAGGATTGTACTTAGTACCAAGACATTAAGAGTGCAAGGTATTGACCAGGTATTGACTGTGACGGAGAAGTCAGAATATGATGTGAGAATACCAAGTGAGTCTAAAAGACTGACCTACAGTATCCGAGCCATCTGTGTTCTCTCTAATGATGAAATCCTTGTGGCAGATTACCGTAATAAAAGAATAATGCTGCTGGACATGCAATACCAGGTGATCAATCACTTGGATGTGTCTTCTGAACCATCTGACATGTGTCAGGTCACTCCCAATGAAGTAGCTGTTACTCTGATGGGTACTAAGAGTCATGAGGTCCAGGTTGTCTCTGTAAACAATGGGCAGCTGGTAAAAGGGAGAGAACTTCAGATACAACATGAGTGTACTGGTATTGCCCACCATGAGGGAGACCTGTACATCACTTCTCGTACTTCACTTTACAAGTACACAATGAGAGGGAAACTGGTGAATAAGCTGTATGAGGATACATCAGATAATGATAACTACCATGGGTTGTCACCTATTCTTGGTATGCGTATCATCTTGACTATTTTTTATGCCCCCGAATAAGGGCATATTAAAATCGAACCGTTCGTCCGTCCGTGCATATGTAACTATCAGTGTCTCTAAAAAGGGAAAGCAACCCCCATAACTCTGTTTTGTATTTTGACAGATTTAAAGTTTTTCATGAAGTCCAATATCTTAACGCTGTCAAAGGTTTTTCATAAGTTTTTCCAGAGCAGCCATTTTGACTGAAGTCATTAAGTTTACATTTTTGATTCACTTTTATTTACAAAGCTTCATTTTGGTGTCAACGGTCGCACTTATTGAAGAGCATTCGGGTGAATGTCACCTGAATGTGACAGCACTTGTTATTGTATAAGAGAGTTTTGGTTGGTAATGGTATAAAATAAATATAGCTATGGTGATATGTCTGCTAGAAATTAAATTTTGTACGTTAGTAAGTACAAAGTCATGTATATGTAGAGGAAATCAGTATGTCATAGTTTTATCAGCACAATATAATGATCATGTATCTTATTGTATTTTTTTTTTTTTACATATTTTTTTTTCATTGTACACAATATTGCTGTGATGATATAAAATCATAAATACATATTGATAACAGAATCCACAGAATAACATTAATTTTGCAAAGCTCCTGCATTTGATTAAAAAAATATATATATATATACTTTTTTAGCCCTTTTCAGAGAAAGTTTTTACTCACTGTGCAGTGCTTCTGGTCAGGCCAAAAAATAAATTGTGTGTTTCAGGCAATGGTCTCAAAACAGTTAGATAGTGTCGGGATTTAGTTCTTTTCAACCTTTGTTAGACACATTTCGGTCTAAAAACATTGAAAACTAGAACTTTGTCACATGCATGACAGCGTGCCCCAATTGATAGCATGTTTTAAGGTAGGGGGGTCAGTCAGTTTTTAAAGCAACAAGTTTCAAGAAAGTCTGTTGGAAACTGTACGAAGAGTTGCATTCACAAGGAATTTTCCCTCTATATTCATTACAATAGCTCGATCTGTTATTGAGTAATTGAGAAGAAACCGTTTTTCTATTTTTAGTATAATAGCTCAATTCGTTCTCGAGTAATTGAGCGGAAACCGTTTTTTCTATTTTTTGTAACGGTGACCTTGACCGCGACCCCATCCACCCCCTATGTTATCCCAAGCCAGGTCTCAATATAAGGTATCTATGGATGAAGTTTCATTAAAATATTTCAATTCGTTCTTAAGTTAGAGAGCTGAAACCAAAAGTTTACTCCGCCGGAAAATGAAAAATTAACAAAGGGCAATAACTCCAGAATTATGGAGTGCAGAGTAACGGTTCTTGTGCACTGCACTTCTCCTCAATGAGATCTATCCACCTATGAAGTTTCAAGTTAATACCTCTTATAGTCTAAGAGTAACGCTCCAGGCAAAAAGAAGTATGAAAAATTAACAAAGGGCAATAACTGCAGAACCATGAAGTGCAGAGAAATGGTTTTTGTGCACTGCACTTCTCTTTTATGAGATCTATCCACCCATGAAGTTTAAAATTAATAGCTTAAACGGTTTTGAAGTTATGAAAGAAAAACATGAAAAATGTGGACGGACGGATGGACAGACAGACGCCAGGACGGACGGACAGACAGGGCGATTACTATAGGGCACCCGCAAAAAATTTGCAGGGCCCTAATTATATATTGTTATTGCATTTTATGCACTTCTTGAAGATATGGTATACTTTATTTTAAAAGAACACCTTATGTAAGTAAGAAATAACTGCAGTGTCTTAGTTTAACATTATGTTTAAAAGAATTAAATACATTTACGATACTTTGTTTTGCAGTATTTAAGTGTGCTGTGAGTCCCACAGGTGACAAGATCTTTGTCACCAACAATTCCCAGCACAAGCTCCTCACACTAGCCAGGGATGGGACTGTACTCTGTACCCTCACAGATCCTGAACTACTACACCCACGTGGTGTACATGTGACACCTCTGGGACAGGTGCTGGTCTGTGGAGGTGCATCCAAAACTATCATGCAGGTGGACAGTGAGGGCAGGAAGAAGCTGGCTACTGTGGCTACACAGAGTGATGGGGTGTTGAACCCATTGTCAGTCTGCTACAACAGGAGCACAGCCTCCATCATTGTGGGGCAATATTTAAACAACAAAATTCTGGTGTTTAAAGTACAATAGCTTGGTTTTCACATGACATTGTATCAGGTATGTTTCAAACGGGACTTTCATAAAAAAATTATCATACAATGACAGTGATTCTTTTCAAAATGTAACTGGTATTTTCTGTTATGTTTCACCACAGCATTCTCCATTTACTCGTTGCTCGTAGTCTTTTAATGAGTACTCTGTTAATATTTCATCATGTTAACGTAATTGTTGCTTGTACTGAATACACTTATGAAAATTTGTAACATTATTAAAAAGGAGCTTTTTGATTTTTTTACAAGCATTAAAATGTTTTACCTACAAAATATTATTCTAAGTAACATGTGTCAGATAAACCATGAGTATTTTGTCTACTATTGACAATGATTCATAATATTGCCTTATAATTTATAGAATATAAGAAACCAAATGTTTATCCCTGACAATGATTTATTTTTTATGACTTGTTTACTATATATAAGCAATGCTTGCTGTAAAGTGTGTTTATTTTACATATATAAACTGATAAAAGGAAGACATTCATAAACAATCTGGATGTAGTTTTATTTACGCATGAATATGTTCATGTAATCGTCATACTTAGTACAAGGAAAATTTACTTAAATTGTCGGTTCAAAGTAGCTCTTTGTCAAAGAGTGTAATAGTTATGTATTTTATTATTTGCTTTTATGTTCATTGTAATTCCTTAAAGATTTCTTCCGATCATTTTTCTTACATTTATTTTTGTGTTGCTGACATTAATGTTATGTTTATTTAAACTCGGTTAATAATGTATGCACTCTGTGTTCTTTGTCTCGCAAATATTTTGCTGAATATACTTAACTTAAACTCATGGCTTTTTAGCTGATTATATAGTCGTTACTGGGTCATATTCCCAACGGCAAAATGCATCTTTTTTTTCCCCCAAATCCAGTTCCAAAATACCCAACTGATGGTTTGGCTTTCAGATTTTTGGAAATAAGAGGTGTTCAGTGTAGAATAAAGACTGGTGATGTTGTAATAACCATTTTACTGATTTGTTTATGTTCAGAACATTCTATTTTATGTAGGTTTATCAATAAATTCTTGAAATTTTATTAATCAAACAATTATACTTTTCTCCAATTTAAGGTGATTTGACGCTAAAATTCTCAATTTCAGGGGTATAGGTCATATTCTCAAAAGGGTGAACAGAGCATCAAATAAAGATTCTATCAGAATAATTGGGTATTACCCCATGATATTTTAACTCATTGACTACTGAAAATTGTATTTCAATACTTGCAATTATGTTACCCCATTAGAGTAAAAATAATTGAATATAAGACGAAGATGATTTCCAAATTTAGTAAAACAACCAGAGAACCCAAATGGTGTGAGTTTTCTTGTATTTAACACAAACATATCCATTTTTAGCTCGAATATTCATGCAATAGTTCAAGCTATACTACTCACCCGTTCCTTGGCGTCTGCGCAATGCTCCGGTTCAGGTTTGCGGGCAACAAGTCCATATCTCTGCAACTAATACAAATATTCAATTGAAACTTCACGTGGTTCAGGGATCCTATTATTTTTGGTTTTGCCGCTCTGAGAATGATTGTGTTTCAAAAAGACCGATTGACATGACTGGTAAACGGTCCGACGAGTTTTCTTAAATTATCCAGTCACTATAAAAATTTGTTTCAATGATTTCAATACACAATACATGTTTTATGGTCCAAATGCATTGTAAGTGGGAACGCCGGTGTATCAGTGATGCGTGAATGACCCCAGTCGTGTCACAATCGATTGATAATTGGACTGCTTTTGCAGTAGTTTGTTAACTGTGTTATATTACGGACAACGAAAACGTGCATTTGCTGCAAATTTTTTTTATGTACTGTGCTGCATTCATAATAATAAACTATTAAGGCGTAATAAAAAAGTTGTTTGTTTCCACTACCCTGACTGACCATGTTTGCATGCCCCCGACCCAAAACTTTTTTTTGAAAATTTTCTTCAAAATATTCGCGTTTTTTCAAATAATACTGAACGTTTTGTTATGAAGGCAGTAACTAGACTGTGATCCAACCTCTAAAATGTTATTTTAATATTCTATAACAAACGCTGAACCAGTCTAGGCAGCAACACCAATAGCATTGGCTTGTTTAACCGTTGTCGCCCTTTGTTACAACTTTGCCATGGTTTGCTTTAGTAGATAAATTGCACTTTGCAAAGTTTGTTGGAGCTTTTCTCCAAAATACTGACAGTAATTGGTCACTTAAGAATAATAAATGACAAAAAAGCGTCTATTGATGCAGAACCGATGAACTTATCTCCAAGAGGTGTTGTGACCAGGAACCAAGCGTGAAAAAGTGTGTGTAGTACATTTTTATCGAGAGCACGGAGATTCTCTCGCATATGGCCATCGCCCCCAGAAGACTTGAAAGTTGGCTTATGGGGGATAGTGCAAGATACAGAGGCATCCCTGGGTCTTTTAGTGCCCGGTGTGAAGCACACTTCACTTCGGTTTAACGTCTTATGCAAAAAAACAAGTTAGTAGGTTAGGGTGTGGCGGGGATTAAACCTGTGACCCCTGGATTGTGAAGCCAGTGCGTTACCACTAGACCACAGAACCGCCTGCAAAAATTGTAAAAACCCTATTGAAACAGGGGGCATAAAAACATGATTGAAACTTCATATATTGATAGAGGACAATGAGAGGAAGTGCAGAGTACAAGGACCGCAACTATTTCTTTAATATTAACGGAGTTATTGCCCTTTGTTTAATTTTTTGGTGCTGAGCATATCTCCATTAGTTTTGAAGGGATTCAAATAAAACTGTATATAATAATAGAGGACAAGGAGAGGAAGTGCATAGCACAAGGACCACAACTCTTTTTTCAATATTTAGAGTTATTGCCCTTTGTTTTATTTTCTTAAGTGAAGCATTAATTTTCTTGTGCGGAGCATAACTCAATTATTATTGAAGGAATTCAAATGAAACTTTATATAATTATAGAGGACAATGATAGGAAGTGCACAGCACAAGGACCATAACTCTTTCTTCCATATTTGCAGAGTTGCCCTTTGTTTTATTTTCTTGTGCGGAGCATAACTCCATTGGTATTGAAGGGATTAAAAAAAAAAGGTTCATGAGATGGTCCTTTACCAAATTCCTTCAATTTATTAAAATATATTGAAAACTCTGGTTGTCATGGCAACCAAAAGCTTAAAAACTGGAAAACTTAAAAAATTGTATTGTCAGAAACCACTGGCTGGATTTGAAAATAGTTTTCACAGAAATGCTCCTCTATCAAATTTCTTCAAGTCATTTTGATATGTTAAAAAAACATGGCCGCCAGGGGGGGCACATGTTCACATACTTATTAATATGTTTATAAAGTTCCATCATACTAGCAATAATACTTTTTGCGTTACACGTGACACAAGTCCAAAAATGTCATTTTTTGCTAAAAAAAGGGGCCATAACTCTGAAAAAACTGCACCAAAATACCCAGGTGTATAAGTTCACATGCTGATTAATATGTTTATTAAGTTTTATCACTCTAGCAGTTATACTTTTTGAGTTTAGCGCAACACAAATATCCAACGGACCGACAGACGGACAAGGGCAAATCTATATGCCCCCCCTTCTAAAGTGGGGGCAGAAAAACTTGGAACACTTTTATTATTCTGAACATTTTTACAGAACAGATATATAACTTTCTTTTATGATATGACACTGGGCACAATACTTTTACATTTTGCATGTAATGACATAATTTTCAAAAGTGCGCATGATTACTAACACTGGATTTTTTTTTTAATGGTGAGAGTTATGTTTGTTTTCATCTGGATTCGGATAGTTCTTTATCGAATATTTGAGATATTTTTGTGTTTCTAAACGCTGGACAGACTGTATTTTATGTTCAGTAAAAAATCAATTGCTATGCTTTTTCGATCCAATGTTTGTCATGTAATTGATGCTTAACTGCGCAAGATAACCAGACAGCATCATAATATTAAGATATCATTTTTACCCTAAACATAATACAAGAGGGCCAAGATGTTTAGTTACGTGACTTCTCGGACCCCAGATGTTTTGGTCTCCAACTACATAATGAGACTTCTCGAACCCCAGATTTTTCGGACACCATAAGAAAACTTCTTGGACCCCAAAATTAAAATGAAACTTATTTTGTATAAGGTGTGTGTAGTTATTCTCAAGTAATATACCATGTGTTCATCTTAAATAAATAAATAAATAATATAATACATAGTTAAATAAATACATACACGTGTCGAAGTCAAAGAATCATTTATACTGTGTTTCCTAATGGAATGCAATCTTCCGAAGACATTCAGTGCATTTGAAATAATGATGACTTCATTTTTGAAAACACAAACATAAAATTTCATTAGACTATGGTGATTCATATTTGGTAGGAAGGGTTCTGTGTATAATTAGTATTGCAAATAATGTATTCATGCTATGCAAATAAAGAAAACGGAAAATTAATAATATTTAGACGTATTCCGAGACTACTTTCACCATTTTTATTCATAGAAAGATGTAACACCTATTTATAGACGGAATAACATCTACTGGAGAAGTTGATAGAAATGTGCCATTCTAAATAATTCTTAATAAAACAAACTGCAATTCAAATTAGGTTGAATAGAATAATGGTATTCAATTTTACTGCTGCATAATAAACTTATCGCGCCAAATTTCTAGCTTTTTATTGGTACAAATTTACAAGAAATTTAGGTCAAAAGTGATCTTAGACAGCTACGCCGAAAAAAAAAATCAGGTTGGATGCATGCACGCTCGCATGACGGATGAACCAAGCTTGCTAGCCTTCAGTCTGTGGAGCTAATAAACTTGAGTCACATGATATGTAAAAATACTGAAACTCACAAGTTTGAAAATGTAGCAAATTTTTGTGAGAATTTAAGAAAACATAATTATATGTGTTAATTGTACTCAAACTGTCATTATGGAGTTTCTTTCACAATGTTCTAGATCAGTCGATTGTTGCATTGGTTACTTATGTACACTTAATCGCTTAAGATAAACGACTTGACATTGGGTCAGTGATTGATTTGGATATTTTGTTGTAATTTTGTCTCTGTATTTTAAAATTTATCTAAGCACTACTTTCAATCATTTTTTTAACGAAATTGTGCAAAAATTAAAAATACCAAATTGTATTGCGCTAGAAATATTATTGTCAGTGACAACCTGTTTAAACATCATATGTTGCTGAAGTGTTGCATAATTAGTGTTAAATACTATATAAGTCTAATTCTGTTAGTGAAATCATTTAACATCTAAACACCCAATTACATACTTCATTTGATTAAAAGAAAATCAACATATTAGTATATGTAAATACTACTTCGGATAAAGCCTGTTTCAATACTGGTCTGGATTTGATGATCACTCAGCAGATTAACAAACTCATAGCTGACAAGTGGCTGTCATGTTATTATTCAGGCTAGTGTGCAATGCACTGTAAATTTCATCAACATAAAAGGCCAAATTTGCGAGAAGCAGACAAAACCAATATGTAACATAAATAACTTTAATTCCATTGGCAATCAGTAACCTTATGCTTTATATCAATATAAACTTATTTTTTAATTATGATTTACAGCACTTGAAATTTGTGTTACTGTTCATTAGTAAGTGTTTTTTTCTTTACTTCTTTGATTTCTGCAACAGCATCAAAATTGATCAATCTGTTTGAACTTCCCACATTTTAACATTACTTAACATAATTCAATATGTAAGGAAATAAAAGAAAGAAACACCTATAGACAGAAATAATCTGTGTGAATCTTGTCACATATTCTTTTAATAACACTTTCGCTATTTTCACCAATTTAATTCTGGGCTTTATTCATTTGGGACTCATGGTCAAGTAGGTCACAAGTTGGCTTTTAGACAGCTATGCTTAATAAGAAAGACATATTCATGTTCAAACACAAAGAACATTACAAGAGGTGCCACAATAAATTATGCTGAGACATACTGGAACCACAATCTTAGAAACTTGCTAGTTTTGAAAATCGTTTTTCCTTCAACTTTAACCGATATTTTTTACTAGCTCTAACAAGAAGGAATACATAAACTTCAAACACTACTAGAGCTTGTTTTTGAAAAAAAGTCTCCCGCCATACCGCCATAACTCCACCCAAAATCCACCTACCATGAAGTGCTGAAGATATGCACACCACACTTGGTACTGATCAATCCTGTAAAATCTTAAGTCGAAAAGTCGATTTCCAGCCAGTGGTTATGGGTAACAAGCATACACAAGGTCTGTGCTGACAAAACTTCAAAGGGCCATAACTCTGCCCAGTATCTGCAGATCATGATGTTCTGACCATATGCACCACTAGAATTCGTAATGATCAATCCTGTAAAGTTTCGTTTAAATCCGGCCAGGGGTTAGGCAGAACAAGAGCAGACATGGTCTCTTAGGTAAAAAACTTCAAAGGGCCATAACTCCGCCCAAAATCCGCCGACCATAACATGCCGACAATACACACAGGTAGACTTGGTACTGATTAATCCTGTGAAGTTTTGGCAAAATCTGACCAGTGGTTACGGAGAACAAGTGCAGACAAAGTCTGATTTAAAAAAAAAATTTTTTTTTAAACTTCAAAGAGCCATAACCCTGATTTAAAAAAAATATTTTTTCAAAAACTTCAAAGAGCCATAACCCCGCCCAAAACCAGCCGAAAAAGACATCCCTAAAATATGCACAACTAGACTTGTAACTGATCAAACCTGTGAAGTTTCATCAAAATCAAACCAGGGGTTACGGAGAACAAGTGCAGACAAACTTTTTTCACCAGTCCAGACATCCATCCAGACAGACAGACATTTTCCAGCACAAAATCAATATGTCACACTACCCACTATGTGGAGGAAGACATAAATAAAAGTTTGAACTAATGAAGATAAGTGATGGCCAAACTACTGCAAAACCATTTATTTTCGTCCGTATGAAATTTCGTTTTTTTACAAAAAATGACCATTGCTGTGGACACTTATTTTTGTGGATTTTTATTTAAACCATTGCCGCTGACACTTATTTTCATGAATTTTAATTTTCAAACCATCCAGATGGTCATTTCAAGGACAGGGGGTATAACAGGTAGCAGTTAATTACAGCGTGACACAACAGAACGCAGGGGCGGGTCTAGGATTTTGGGTTAAGGGGGCGTAAACTGTTGATCGTACGGTGGGTCTGCTGTGATCAGCTACAGATGCTTATCAAACATATAAAATAAATGAGAAAAAAACAGATTTTTGCACATCATCGTCACCATCATCATCATTTTCGTCGAATGCACTTTGTTTCACAGAATAAATTAATACTTCACTGCATTATGTTCAAAAGACATGTTGGTTCATCTGTGTATGTCATGCACCTGTGTTGGCAATAAATTGTCCTTGTTTGATGTGTCTGTTCACTAAATACGTATTTGACATTCAATGTTATATATACCAGGAACATCTTTAAGCATGTAAAATCCGTAGCTGACTACATTCAAATATACACGCAGCAAGAATTATTTGTATCATTCATTTACTACAGTGTTCACAAGCTTTTTCTTCAATTTGGCCTGGTGACCTAGTTTTTGACCCTATGTGACCCAGTTTCAAACTCGTTCGAGATATTATTCAAACCAATGTTCTGAGCGATTTCAAGATTGGGTAAAAAATATGATTTCTAGATTTAAAAAAAATAAATTATATAGCCATATAAGGAAAACTACCACACCCTAATGGGGGCCATGATTTTCAACGGAGTGGAACCACTTTCGAACTCGGCCGAGATATCACAAGAACAAATATTCTGAGCAAGTTTCATGTTGATTGGGCTAAAAATGTGACTTCTACAGTGTTCAAAAGCTTTTTCTATTTATAGCCATACAAGGACAACTCCCCCACTCCCAGGAGACAATGTTTTTCAACGGAGAACAACTATTTGCAAACTTGGCCGAGATATCATTGATACAAATGTTCTCGGCAAGTTTCTCGAAGATTGGACCAAAAATGTGGCCTCTAGAATTTGACCTAGTAACCAAGTTTTTGACCCTGCATGACCTAGTTTCGAACTCATCCGATATATCATTGGAACAAATGTTCTGGGCATGTTTCATTAAAATTAGGCAATAAATGTGGTCTATAGCAAGTTAAATGTTGATGACGGACAACGAACGACGATTGACTGACAAAAGCAATTACAAAAACTCACCATGAGAAAGTTGTGCTCAGATGAGCTTATAACGTTGATTAATAAATTAAGCAATTAATTACAAATGACAAGTATATTGTGAAAAACACGTTACTGCCATATCAATGTAGATTAATGCATTTCACAAAATTAATCTTTCCATGTTAGTGTCACTCAAAATGTCAATTAAATGTTCACATGAGCATAAACTGAGAGAAATTCTGGTCAACATTCATTCAACTTTTTTCAACCTAACAAGATGCCAAAATATGATGAGGAGGTCGAGTATGCATATAGTTTTGAAGTAATGCAGAACTTTTTAAATTAATATTTTAGTAATGTATTATATTTTACCACATTTTATTCATTATACTACTTAAATAAAGCAGACGTAAGCAGTGTAGCAATGTTAGCAGAACTTTGTTTATAAAAAATCTTTGTTATTGAAAATTAACAAACTGTAAAATGAGATGTAGATTTTTTGAAGTTTTCCTTTAACCAATGACATATACAGCAACAATCGTCTAAAAATGAGCACAAACACTGGCATCACAGAAAACATATATGGACAAGAACTTCAAGTGGGAATGGAAAAAAAATTCCTGTTAGGGCATTTTGAATGTGCAAAGCAATTCATGTTCTGCAAAGTATCTGAGTTCACGGGCACAACCAACATACAAACTTGAGGAGGTGACAAAATGTTATTCAATACCATTAAAAAAACACGCCTTAACCAGTGATCACAAGTTTGCACTTGCTGCTCAGAATTTTCCTGCTCAACATAGAACAGGCTGCCATCAAGGATGCAGAGAAAGAACAAGACAACATTGAAGGTCTGATGACAAACTTACACGGTATGTGCTTCTCAATATTTGCAACGGTAAAATTACAATCTTAAGAATACATATGGTGACCATAAAATCAGTACATTTGATGTGTTCTCAGAAGAGCAGCATCGTCACTTATGGTTGATTCTCACGACTCTTGGCATCCTCTGCAGACATTTCCAGAGACATGATTTAACAGTGTCTAAGCACAGAAACCAACAACCAAACAAGAAAAGATGAGGTTAGTGTGTTAAAAGCCATGCAAACATTACTGGGACCATCTCTAAATGGCTTTCTCGACCAACCTGCTAAAAAATTATGCAAGTGGTTTCAAATATGGGACTGACGGTAGAAAATGTCCATTTAAGTACTCCGAGGATTTAATTATGTTCTCAAACACAACAATGTCTGGATATATAAAAAAAAACTGTTGAACTCAGAGAATTCAAGACAAGTATACAATTGCGTGCTTCTCAATATTTCATGAGGCGAAATTACTATCCAAGCAAGATGCTTTGCATAATATTCTGATTGAAGAATATGTGTGATGTAAATAAGGTGGCTACTTTTATGGGACTCATTGACATCAAAACTTTTGTCAAGATAAAATACAGCAGTGGTATTGCTATCATTCCTGGCAGATTTACTGGTCAACTACACTGGTTGGATATTTACTAGAACTGTCCTTTCAAGGCCAAATAAATTAGCTGAATTATATATGACAAATTGCTTTTCAGTGGGCCCATCTGGGCAATATAAATATTGTATTTGTTATGATAAATATAAGCATAATAACTCTTATGTAACAGGTCTGTAAAATATAGTGTAGTGTAACCGGTTTTTGTATGTTGCATGGTGAGTAGTTAAACCCACTGATACTTCCAGTTTAATATTCTTGTTGAAATATTCAAGCTCTCGGGTCACATACATCTTTGAAAATCTGGTAGATTTAGTGACATCTGATTATTAGCAGTAGTCAGCTTCATGTAACGCAGACACAGAGCTTACCCCAAGGCTTAGAGCAACGTCAGTGCTATCAAGTGATATACAGATCCAGCTATCGATATTGCATGACCACTTCATAAACTGTAAATGTACTGAAGCGTTGAAATTATTCCTTTACTCACACATGTGGAATGGTTACACTTATTTTAAGGAAAGGGCAAGGTTCGTTAAGGGGTGGGGTAAAAAAAACGACGTTACCTTGGGCAGTCGTTGATCTCACATTTCATAACAATCCACATTTCTATCCGTAATATTTCCATAATATTTATAAATATCCAACATGAATTCGTGTCTTCTTTGTTTAGTTGTGTAAGAATATTACATGAATATATGCATGGATTGTAACTGGGACTAATTATCAAAACCAGAAACAATAATCCATGATATCTTCACGATTAAGAATTTTCCACACAAGAGTATAACGTTACACATCTGTCCAATGCAATTTCTACTGGGAAATAATATTGAATTTCTCAATACAAAATCACCTACGTCATTTCAAACTTTCATGTTAATCACTCATAAAAATTAATTGAGTGTGTTTGGTCGACATGAATTAGTGAATGAAAATGTCATGTAAATATTTTTTTATTAAGATTATTGCTGAACTTGATTTAAAATAGATAATTCATATTTATTAAATTTATCCATCAAACTCTATTACGATTAGTATTACTTTCATCATTATTAGGGCCGCCACCTACGTCGCTGATGCAGTATTTGTTGCAAACACACTGGGCCCAGTATTTGTTGCAAACACACTGGGCCCAGTATTTGTTGCCAATGCACTGGGCCCAGTATTTGTCGCAAACACACTGGGCCCAGTATTTGTCGCAAACACACTGGGCCCAGTATTTGTCGCAAACACAATGGGCCCAGTATTTGTTGCAAACACACTGGGCCCAGTATTTGTTGCAAACACACTGGGCCCAGTATTTGTTGCAAACACACTGGGCCCAGTATTTGTTGCAAACACACTGGGCCCAGTATTTGTTGCAAACACATTGGACCCAGTATTTGTTGCAAACACACTGGGCCCAGTATTTGTTGCAAACACATTGGGCCCAAGGAAAGGCAGAAACTAAAGACCGGTGGGAATAAACAGCTCATCAAGTTTCTCAGAAAGATAATGCTTCTATCTCATGACATAAAAGATACAGATGTAGTTCACAATTCATGTAGTCTTAAATATAAAATAGAAATGTCTAAATAATATGTTGCAAAACAGAATGGGAGCAATGCAGTTATTTCAAATTCAGGTGATATTGAAGCCAAGAAGCATGTATTTAAAATAAAGTAATCTGGAATTCTGGATACAGTTTGTCCAATTTGCAGTAAAATAGGAGTTTTCAACTCTGTCCCAGAATCAGCACAAATTATTTTTTTTCACAAACCAATACCTTATTAGACAAAGATGCACGATGCCAAAATCATTTGCTAAATGGTAAATTCAGGCCAGAAGTATTTCAAAGCAACATCACAGGCAAAATTAGAAATTCAACAAGCCGACAGATCATGATAAGTTCTTAAGTTTTTGAGTGCAAACAGTTGGTTTTTTTAGTAAAGGTGACCTTCACCCCACCAACTTCATATGCAATCACAAGAGAGGTCTAGATATAAGGTATCTACATATGAAGTTTCATTAAGATATCTCAATTCGTCCTCTAGGTATTGAGTGGAAACCTTTTGTCTATTTATAGCAATGGTGACCTTGACCCCATCCACCCCATATGCAATCCCAAGCAAGGTCTCAATATGAGGTATCTACATATGAAATTTCATTAAAATATCTCAATGCGTTCTCAATTTATTGAGCGGAACATGTTTTTCTATTTTTAGTAATGGTGATCTTGTCCCTGACACCACCCACCCCACAGGTAATCCCAAGCAAGGTCTAAATATAAGTTATCTATGTATGAAATTTCATTAAAATATTTCAATGCATTCTTCAGTTATTGAGTGGAAACAGTTTTTCTATTTTTAGTAATGGTGACCTTGACCCCACCCACCCCATATGCAATCCCAAGCGAGGTCTCGATATAAGGTATCATGTATGAAGTTTCATTAAAATATCTCAATGCGTTCTCAAGATATTGAGCGGAAACTGTTTTTCTATTTTTAGTAACAGTGACCTTGACCGTGAAACCATATGCAATCCCAAGCGAGGTCTCGATATAACGTATCTATGTATGAAGTTTTATTACAATAGCTCAATTTGTTTTTGAGTTAGAGAGCGAAAACAAAAAGTTGACGCCCACACACCTCTGTCAAAATTTAGTGATTTGTAACCAAAGACGAACTTCGTTTGTGGGGGTATAACTAACTTTCTTACAGTAGTTATTAATAGACAGATGGAGAGGCAGGCAGCCAAACGAACAAACCTAGATTTCTTTCCTAAACACATTGTCAATTAAAAATCGCCGCAATTACTGTTATACTACACTGTGCCACATTTTAATACTTTTATTTATTGTCATATTTCGCTACATTCTTATAACAGGTCTTACCAAAACTCAATTTGAACAACTGATGGTCACTGCATCAGACATACGGACAACAAAGTCACGATTTATCCAAACGTGTTGCGATGTTGCGGGTGAAATTTCGGACAGCTATTGGGAATGCACTCTGAGGCATGCTCTTCGGCATAAAGAAAGCCCAGTTCGAATTCCATTTTCAATCATAATTTTAATTTTTAGTGCTAAATATATAATTTGCATAGGTTTTAATTGCATTAATTCTAATTATAATTTCATTCAACCCATCACATGATGTCCAAATTCCACCAACAGGTTCGACGAGCACTCAACTCTGCAAGATCGTCACTCATGAAGTCAAAACATCTCCAGAGATACAATCATTGAGAAGCAAACAGCAACACTAGCACAACAGCTGGACCCTGAACGCAAACATGTTATTCTCGTTCTAGATGGTACTTGTGTTGACATTCAAAAGAGCGGCAATTTTGCTTTCGCTCGCAGATCGTACTCTTTGCACAAACACAGACCACTAGTCAAGCCCATGATTGTACTGGTGAGCGAGTTTTGTCGGACGAAATGTGCATTTATTTTGGGCCAGTTTTAATTCATGAACAAACTCAACGATGAAATTCACTTGTAACATCCTGGGTTGATCATCCGTTTGCGTATGTAAACAAAATAAGTTTCACTTGTGCGCATGCGCAACAATAGAGGCCCTGAAAGTGGTACATAAAACACAGTTTTTTTCACGTTGACAGTAGTATTTTCGGGACGTTTTTTTAAAACAGTGAAATATACAGTGAAATGCTTAATAACTTTATTTAATCTATATGAAACCAGATGCGTAATTTATATCAAAATAATACCAGTTTATCAAATGATTTAATAATTACTAGAGAATTTAAGTAAGGCGTTGAAACAAATACAGAAGCATGACGTTTTAAAGAGTTTAGTAGACGTTACATATCTATGTAGCGACTACGCACGTCCTTAACGTTGTAGCGGATTAAATGATGTTCTGCCAGAGTTCGTCTGCTATAATGAGCAGATAGCCAAAACTATCACAAACCTTGTCTGGGCCCCAAATTAGGATTTTATCGCCCATGCGCACGTCATTTTACTTCCCCAGACAACAGTTGCATGCGTTTCAGACTATCAACGTAAACATTTGGGGTTTTACCAAAAAATAAACTCACTATTTTGGAAGAAAAACGAAACGTACATGAAAATATAAGCGTTTATTTGTATTCTGATGATAAAATAAGAAAAGCGGTTACGAAACGCGAATATTTAACAACATCCGGATAATACTACTGTCCGACAAATACTCGCTAACCAGTAGTGTCTACAACGGGATATATCATTAGGATTCTAGGTCCATATCTCGCTGATGGCCAGAATTGCAACGCTAACATCCTCAAGCGCATGACTGGTCACAACACAAATGATTTCAAGGTATGTTTGAATGTGCAGCATGATCCATTTATATAACGTGTTCATATTAAAGAGATCATGATACATGGCAGAACATCTCGAACTTTATACAAATTATGTCATAAGAATGTTAATTAAATACTACTTTTGTGGAACGCAAACAAACTTTAACTTCTGACCGTGGCACGAGCAATTCTCCATAAAACCTGCCAGTGGGCTCGTCGGGATCAGGTTTATTCTGTTCCCTATGACTCGAATTCGAGGACGAATTCCAACTTGGCAGCGGAGAATGTCACGGTACCGAACTAAAGCGGGATTGGTGATTAGTGTGTAAGCGGCCCGGTTAACTCTTTCAGTAGAGCATTCGCCCTGATAGCGCGAGGTCCCGGGTTCGAGTCCCGGACTGGCTGCGCGCTTTGCACCAGCCAGGACTTTAAGTATTAATCTTTCATAATACCTGTAAAGTGATAAAAAACAGACCTATATACTATAGAAATGGCTTCGTGATGGTGATATCCTTGTGATGGACAGAGGACTTCGTTGTCCATTACTGACAGACATGGGGATCAGGATGCGAATGCCGTCATTACTGACAGACATAGGGATCAGGATGCGTATGCTGTCATTACTGACAGACATAGGGATCAGGATGCGTATGCTGTCATTACTGACAGACATAGGGATCAGGATGCGTATGCCACCATTACTGACAGACATGGGGATCAGGATGCGTATGCCACCATTACTGACAGACATGGGGATCAGGATGTGTATGCCGTCATTACTGACAGACATGGGGATCAGGATGCGTATGCCGTCATTACTGACAGACATGGGGATCAGGATGCGTATGCCGTCATTACTGACAGACATGGGGATCAGGTTGCGTATGCCGTCATTACTGACAGACATGGGGATCAGGATGCATATGCCTTCATTACTGACAGACATGGGGATCAGGATGCGTATCCCGTCATTACTGACAGTCATGGGGATCAGGATGCGTATCCCGTCATTACTGACAGACATGGGGATCAGGATGCGTATGCCATCATTACTGACAGACATGGGGATCAGGATGCGTATGCCGTCATTACTGACAGACATGGGGATCAGGATGCGTATGCTGTCATTCATGCAGCAAGGATACACTCAGCGCACCACGACAGAATCTAACAACTCACATCTTGTCACCAAAGTGCATGTTAATATTTTATTTTAAAAATCAATTTGCTGCGAATTTAAGCTCCTGCTGGTAGTGTCCATTGTACTTTTTTTTATTTATTCAGATACATTGGGTTGTTGAATCAGCTAACGGAATATTAAAAACGTAGAAGCATTTGGCAAAGACGGTCCCTAACACGCATGTTCCATACATAGGTATAGTTTAATTAGTACATGTACATTTGTACAAATACCAAAAAGTATAATAAAATAAATATACTGGGTACTTATATTAACATAATAACTTAATATATATCTCATCTGACTGTTAATACACTTGTTGGCGCCCTGTGCAACAGATTCTGTTCGGCCTTGGCAGCTGGAAATTTGGAGACTGATATACAGACCTCATTGAAAATGCTGGATTTATCAAGATAAAAAAATGAAATGCAAAATTTATAAACGACAATCAAATGGAGAAGCTGAGGCTGTCGGAGTGGCAGTCAATCAATAGACATTGTTGACAGAGGACGAAATAAGATCACTGATCCTAGGTGTATATCAGGGGAATATGTCAAGCCATTCTTGAGTTATTGTCCGGATAAACCAAGGAAAACACGTCGGCTGACTACAAATATGTTGTCTATGCCGTCAAGCATACAAATGACATATTGGAAATCCGATCTGGCATGTTTCTCCACAAACGTACAAAGCGTTCTTGAGGTTCAGTGACACACCAGTACTGTTCTGACACTGCACCTGTCCTGTTGGTGCGAGGGTTTGTTGGCAAGTGTGCACATATAACCAGTGTCATTTGGTATCAGTGCTACCAGCATGATGAACTGGACACCTGTGGTACCAGAAACGGGACATTGGATCTCTGATGCTGCAGACATATATTATTAGCACAAAAATATTGTGTTAAGTAATTTAACAGCAGTACAGTGTTTTAAAAAACACCAACAGTGCACATAAATCTTTTTCATGGCAACATCGGAAGCCTATCAAAATATTTATGGGACTAGTATAAACTGCACGATAAACTTGCTTATTAAGGAACAATGCCACAGAAGCATATGTTCGCTGAATACAATTTGTCATTTTGTTAATTGAATAACATTCTATTGTAACCCATGCAGACGCTGTATTAACATTGTATTTGTTAACAGGCTGAACATATTAGCAACGACGATTACGTCAGTATTTCCGCATTTGCGTTCGGCGAACTGCACATTTGGTTCAAAAACAACAACTCTAGAATCTGTTGTTTCCTTTGTATATAATTATAACTAGACCATTGTATTGATTCGCTTAATTGCGTCGCAAATTATATTGGAGTACTCCATGTAAGCATTGACAAACTTTACTATTTTTAACATAATACAAGAGTAGGAACTTTGACGAGGTTTTCATTAATCAATACTGATAAATGTAAAAATACGTCATGTGTAATGATTCTAATAATGCTGTTAATATGTGCTTCTATGAACATGTTTGATTGAAATTAAGTTGCAATGACGCTGTTTAATAATATCCGAAAATTATTTTAAGCACTTGCAAGGCCAACGTCAATTGGAATGTTAAAAGCACTACAATGTATGTAATTGATGTCATTTTACAAAACGTGCTTAAAAGGTTTAAATAAATATGGTGTTGGCAGAAAGGATTTAAAATTGTCTGTGAAATGATCTTTATTTGAATTTTTTTTTAAAAAGGCAAAAATCAGCCCTTAACAGACCTTGTCCTCAGCAAATTGGTCAATTTCAATTCAGCTCATTCAAACATTTTAGAGTTTGTTTACTTGACGGATTTAAGAAAAAGTTATCCGCAAATGAATGGTTAGCAATTATTTTGTGTGTTAAAATGCATCCTCTTGTTCATGAAGAAAACCAGTCAAATGCGACATTAGAATGGTTCAATTAAATTCTCTGCAAAGTTGCTCACAAGCTGTGAGAAATTCAGACAAGTCTATGATAGATAACTCCTTTTCATTTACAAGCAGACCGTTTCAACAGGGCAAATTCAATCATGACAATCAAATTAAGAAACATCGTGAAAATAGAGGCAAATTTTGATTGGTTTAACCAATTACTTTGTAAAGCTATGTGAAAATCAAACCAGTCTACACTAGCTACTTCCTTCTTGCTTACAAGCAGACCACTGCAACAAGGCAAATTTATTCGTAATAATAAAATCATAAAACATCGCTGTAATGATGCCGAAGGCTACAAAAAAGGAAACACTAGGAACTGAGCCAGGTATCCATTTCCAGAAATTTATCATATTATACTTGTCATATCATTTTCTTTCTCGATGGTCTAACTTTTGCATATTTTGCAAACTGAAAGTGCCACAAATTTAAGACCCCACATAAATTTGTCATTAATATTTTATTGCATGTATATGGAGCTACTAGCCGATCATTCTCGTACATTTTATATTGGCTGTCTGTATACTGTGCTTGATTTGACTGTTTTAATTGCTTATCTTTAGGAAAATTAATCATATTATTTGAAGGCTATCACAGTATTGCAAGCAAAAAATTCAAGAGTTCCCAAAAGGTGAAAACCCCTATCAATTATTTGTGAACCTTTGAATTCTGGTGAAAAAATTAAATGTTGCACATAATCCTGTACTCACCCTTAATATGATTACCAAGTTACATGATCATATCTTAAGTACTTATCAAATAATTTCAGTATTAGTTGTTTTGTTTCGTTTTAGTTTAATCTATGCACACATGAAGTTTCATCAAGGGAGCTTCCGTACTTTTTGATACATCACAGGACCCAGTTTATGTGGACGGCCAGAACTATCTATAATGATTGTCAATATTTGCTTTACTTTTATTTTGGTATTTATTGAGTAAATTGTGAATTTATATTAATTAGTAACAGCAATTTGCAGGTCAGCAAAATGGCAGCACTTCTCAGAATTACTCTTTCCTATCTTAAATTCACTATTTCTATATTTTATTATATCACATACATTAACCTAACTTACAGCAGAATAAAAACCAATTTATTTTTGCAGAAACAAGCATTGTTTTGCATGGTTAATACAGATACAATAGCGGTATGTTTCGGCTTCATTCAGTTTGCAGAATGCTATACATAGAATGGTTAGAAAACACTGAGTATACATTATTTCCACACACCGCACCCCCAATCACTGGGTCACAAGTTGTTCATTTAAACTCGGGGCAGTTTGCAGAGATGGCACATTGACTTATTTCGCTTACAGGTACACATTTATACACCTAGGTGGAGTGAAGCAATCGTGAGATACATTTGGTGCTAAGAAAAATTCCAATGGTCTGGATGGGATTTAGACCAGGCACTCACTATCCCAAGGCCTGCCTACTAGCACTGGACCACTGCTTGGTGGAGCAGAAGGCCTGCCTACTAGCACTGGACCACTGCTTGGTGGAGCAGAAGGCCTGCCTTCTAGCACTGGACCACCGCTTGGTGGAGCAGAAGGCATACCTATTAGCACTGGACCACCGCTTGGTGGAGCAGAAGGCCTGCCTATTAGCACTGGACCACTGCTTGGTGGAGCAGAAGGCCTCAACTGGGCCAAAGAGAAATCTGCCGCCATGAAGCGCTACTAAAAACACTCCAATGTCCTCTTGAAAGCCAGTAAAGTGACTTTGATCATATACATGGCCTGTGTTTCAGAATACGAAAGCAACAACTTTAAGTATCCAAGTGTTGTAGTAAGTGATGTTGGTGCTAGACTAAACAGTACTGCATACAGACGGACAGACAGACAGGACAATCTGAATCACTATATATCACCCACATCAAGACAAGGCATAAAACCGTTCCGAAAACATGTCATCAATATGCATGATTTAGTATTTTGGGACTTTGAGGGTTCCTACAGTGTCATCAAAGTCTTAGATATTCAAAAACCATGGCTAGATGTTGAAGACAGCAAATGATGTGAACAAATACAGAAATGTTTAAGAAGACCTACCCTGCGAAGATCATTCAAACAGGAAGTATGTTCATACCTATCTTGATATCCACTAATGACATGGCTTAATAACAGTAATCATTAAGTTATAACTCAAATCTTGTGATCCTCCTTGCATTTCTTTCTTCGACATTCAACATAGAAATGTCCTCCAGTGTTTGGTCATATATCGATGCAAATTAGGGAATAAAGTTGGAACGGTCAATACGTATATTCCACATTGATGTTGAAAGGTTCCTCTGAAATGCAGGAATGCACAGCAGGAATACAATGTGAGGGGCCTCAAGGCACTATTGAAACCAGACCGAGGGACAGCACAGCTACAATACAAAATATTGGGGCAATGGACGGATGCATTTATAATATACATGGCCCTTTATAGTGTTGCCCACAAACATGAGGCACCAAGTCTTCTCAAGTACATGTTCAAAATCAAGAGAGGCTGCTAACAAGCAGGGTGGCTTTGCTTGGCGCTCATACTACGAGCAGTCTCGTCTTAGACAGGGGGTAAGCCCAGTGTCATGGGCGGTGATCAATGCTGATCTGTGTTGGCGATGTATGCTTTCTAGGGAGAATTTGAATTTTATTTAGGGCAGCCTTCCTGTTAGCATTTTTTGGTCTCTTACGAGTAAGTGCATAGTCTTTGAATGCCAATCGGTCGATTTTAAGGGCTGATGTATCTCTTGATAGGGAAGGCACGTATGTATTGGTGACTTTGAGAATTGCCAAAAATAATTAGTGTGGACGTCAGTTAACACTCGGTTAACTTCGTTCCATAGAGACATTCCTTCTTCATCGTCCATTTGTGGGTGGCCCCTTTTTCCGTCATGCTAACTAGAACCTAGTAACAAGGCGTCAGTTGTCATCCGTGCTGGCAGAGTGCATCTCTCGGGTTCGTCTGGGCTGTGTGAGTATCAAGTCTCATAGTTTTAGAATCAAACGGACTACACAGCCAGCTGCTTTGGATTATGAGATGACAAAATCAAGGTGTTGGGTAAATGGCATTCTGGGGTGTACAGGAATTATATTAGAAACTGAAGTTTGTTACAGATAGCAATTAATTGTATCACTTCTATCCTCAGATGTCTTGATGCAGGGCGATTCCACTATACATTGGACTGGCGTTTATGCCCAGAAGGGGAAGGTGGTCGGCAGGAACCTGACCGTCAACTGGGGTGGTGTCCGGGGAATGAGGTGGACAGACTTCCAGAAGATCCTCCAGCCAGCTAAAGGTGATGCTCTTGTCATTCCTGGGAAACATTTTGTCCTACTGCAAAATCGTCTGGGTAAAGTCAATTAATGTTGGTTGAATTTTTGGTAGAAACTGTTTCTGTGGCGGAAAAATACAACCAGCCAAAATAATGCCAATATTTTTCTTTATATTTAGATTTAATTTGAGCATTTTAAAAAAATGGGGGTGATTTTCAACCATATGTAAAATTGTGGCCGAACTGCAACTGACGTTGAGACCAAGCCTCACACTCTTCGTGAATTGGTGGTAAGAGACAATTTTGGTAAATCTTAATATGATAGCTAAACACAATGTACAGATTGATATATTTTGACACAAGCCAAGGTTGTTGCCTTTGGTGTTATTGTAAGACCTTATGTCGCCTGTATCTGCAAGTTGATATATGCTCTGTTCTTTAGATACCGTTCCCCTTAATGACACTATGAAATTGTACTTTAAATAGGTTTGACCATACTTGTTTTTAAAACATATTAAATGCAAACAAAATATATATCTTTGATTTCAAAGCACAAAATCTGTAAAATATAACTTCACAAGAAACGTGGAAATTCCACAAAAACTAAATTTTTCGAACGAAATGCATAAAAGTCAGCACAATAATAAAAGCAAGTTCTGGGTGCCATATACATTCCTAAGTGAGGTCTCGTTATAAGGTATCTATGTATGAAGTTTCATTAAAATATCACAATGCGTTCTCAAATTATTGAGCAGAAACCGGTTTTGTATTTTTAGTAATATTGGCCTTGACCTTGAACCCACCCACCCTATATGCAATCCCAAGGGAGGTCTTGATATATGATATCTATGTGTAAAGTTACATTAAATTATTTGGATGCGTTCTCAAGTAATTGAGCGGGAACCGTTGTTTTATTTTTAGCAATAGTGACCTTGACCCCCACCCACCCCATATGAAACCCAAAGACAGGTCTCAATATAAATACACTATGTATGAAGTTTCATTAAAATATTTCGATGCATTCTCAAGTTATTGAGCAGAAACCGTTTTTCTGTTTTAGCAACGGTGACCTTGACCCCACCCACCCCCATATGCAATCCCAAGCGAGGTCTCGATATAAGGTATCTATGCATGAAGTTTCATTAAAATATCTCAATGCTCGTCAAGTTATTGAGCTAAAACCGTGCTTTATTTTTAGTTACTGTGACCTTGACCCCACCCAACACATGCAATCCAAAGAGAGGTCTCAATATAAGATATCTATGTATGAAGTTTCATTAAAATATCTTCATGCATTCTCAAGTTATTAAGCGCAAACCATTTTCTTATTTTTAGTACCTTTTACCTTGACCACACCCACCCCATATGCAATCTCAGGCAAGGCTTTGATATGTTATGAATAAATGAAGTTTCATTAAAATATCTTTATGGTTTCTAAAGTAATTGAGCGGAAACTGTTTTTCTATTTTTAGTAATGGTGACCTTTACCACACCCACCTCAGATGCAATCCCAAGCGAGGTCTCGATATAAGGTATATATGTATGAAGTTTCATTAAAATATCTCGATGCATTCTTAAGTTATTGAGCGGATACCGTTTTTTTTATATTTTTAGTAACAGTGACCTTGACCTTAGAATGATTCACCACTTATCATTTCTGGAAGGAGAATCTGTAAATGACTTCAGTGACAAAAAATACTGGTCTGTGCAGTACACTAATTTCGATGAAGCGGTTCATATGATTCAGGTTTTAGATCAAAATTGCAAACTCTTCAAAATGGATATAAAAAATGTGTTTCCCCACCCACCCCATATAAAATCATAAGCGAGGTCTCAATATAAGGTATCTATTTATGAAGTTTCATTAAAATATCTTGATGCGTTCTCAAGTTATAGAGCGGAGACCGTTTTTATATTTTTAGGAACTGTGACCTTGACCCAACCCACCCCATATGCAATCCCAAGCGAGGTCTCAATATAAGGTATCTATGTATACAGTTTCATTAAAATATCTCCATGCATTCTCAAGTTATTGAGCGGAAACTGTTTTTCTATTTTTAGCAAAGGTGACCTTACCCTTTGACCTGTTGACCTCAAAATGAATAGGCGTCTTCCTTTCCTCCCAAGTAATCAGCATACCAACTTAAATGATCGTAGGTCAAAGCATTCTCTAGATATCGTGCAGAAACAAAATGGTCTATTGACAGACGGTCATCCAACCGACCGAAGGACAGGTGCAAAGCAATATGCCCCCACTTCTAGGAAGGGGGGCATAAATATCTTGATGCGTTCTCAAGTTATTAAGCAGAAACCATTTTCTATTTTTAGTAACTATCACTCTGACCTTGACCACTCCCACCCCATATGCAATCTCAAGCAAGGCTTTGATATAAGGTATATATGTTTGAAGTTTCATTAAAATATCTCGATGCGTTCTCAAGTTATTGAGCAGAAACCGTTTTCTATTTTTAGTAACAGTGACCTTGACCCCACCCACCCCATATGCAATCCCAAGCGAGGTCTCGATATATGGTATCTATGTATGAAGTTTCATTAAAATATCTTTATGGATTCTAAAGTTATTGAGCGGAAACCGTTTTCTATTTTTAGCAACAGTGACCTTGACCATGACCCCATCCACCCCACATGAAATCCCGGGCGAGGTCTCGATATAAGGTATCAATGTATGAGGTTTCATTAAAATATCTTGATGCTTTTTCAAGTTATTGAGCGGAAACCGTTTTTCTATTTTTAGTAACGGTGACCTTGACCTTTAACCCACTCACCCCATATGCAATCCCAAGCACGATCGCGATATAAGGTATCTATGTATGAAGTTTCATTAAAATATCTTGATGCGTTCTCAAATTAGTGTGCGGAAACCGTTTTGTGTTTTTTACCAATGGTGACCTTGACCTTGACCCCACCCAATCTATATGCAATCCCAAACGAGGTCTCGATATAAGGTATCTATGTATGAAGTTTCATTAAATTATCTCAATCCGTTCTCAAGATAGAGAGCGGAAACGAAAAATTTAGCATGATTTTGCGGCTTTATTTACTAAGACGATGTCTGGGTAAAAAGCATATATATCTGGATTGTCAGGTTACCAAACACCCATTTGTTCTAGAGCATCTTGTGAAAAAATGGTTTCTAGGACAGAACGGTATCGGGAGAATAAAGGATATTTATATTTTACACGTCTAGGTTGTTGCCATTTGTGTAACAGTAGCACCCATATTGCATATTCCTGCAAAATTGGACTCCAGTTGCAAAAACGGTGAATTGTGTGCGCTACATACTAATTGCAGGTTGTGTGAAAATTTGCGTTGCGCAGTTGTGGTACTTGCATACCCATTTATTTCTGTTACCACTGCCACATCATTTCCAATAAATTTAGAGAATAAGGAAGGAAATGGAACAATGATTTATTTTGCGTATCACTTAATCATACAATTCTTCATATTTAAAACAAGTCAACTCTGGTGGTGATAGTTGTAAAAATAATAAAGTACAATCAATTAGTTGTAATATACTATGCCTGTTCGGGTTTGTTAAGGCAATGAAATGCTTAAATTGTGGTTCGTCTTAAGTCAATTTAATTTCTTATTAATACAATTATGTAAATACACCAATTCCTTATGTCCACACTATTCAGCAAGAATGGCAAATAAGGTCTGTAGAAAGAGGTCAAGATAATTTTGAATGAACTCAGAACCTTAATTATTCCTGCTGAGTAACTTGAGACAAGATATACAAATTCATAAATTGGTATATCAATACCCCATGTGGTGAGCTTTCGTAAGATAACTGAAACTTGCAACTGGAAATGCTGATTTGGTTACTTCAATGAGTGGCTATTAATTGATTTACTTAATCATCTTTTCTTCGTATTTAACCTATACTTATACTACAGTATGAACTTGCTCTTTTAGCCCAGAATAATTTACCAATATCATTACTTATTAAACATTGTGAAACTTTGAAAATGAAATTTTGAGTTGAGAAAGTGAATTACCCTTAAATTGATAAGCGGACAATTTTCCGAGTCTTGTGTCACAAATAACAATAAGTGAACTATAGACGGTGCATCTG
The DNA here is from genome assembly GCA_027627225.1 of Congeria kusceri. Classification (NCBI taxonomy): domain Eukaryota; kingdom Metazoa; phylum Mollusca; class Bivalvia; order Myida; family Dreissenidae; genus Congeria; species Congeria kusceri. The sequence continues at coordinate 14,422,185 of CM051038.1, forward strand.
ATATAGAACTAGATCTTCTGTCACAAATAACAATAAGTGAACTATAGACTGTGCACCTGATATAGAACTAGATCTTGTGTCACAAATAACAATGAGACAACTATAGACTGTGCGTCTGATATAGAACTAGACCTTGCGTCACAAATAACAATAAGTGAACAATAGACTGTGCATCTGATATAGAACTAGATCTTGTGTCACAAATAACAATAAGTGAACTATAGACTGTGCATCTGATATAGAACTAGATCTTGTGTCACAAATAACAATAAGTGAACTATAGACTGTGCGTCTGATATAGAACTAGATCTTGTGTCACAAATAACAATGAGACAACTATAGACTGTGCGTCTGATATAGAACTAGATCTTGTGTCACAAATAACAATAAGACAACTATAGACTGTGCGTTTGATATAGAACTAGAACTTGTGTCACAAATAACAATAAGTGAACTATAGACTGTGCATCTGATATAGAACTAGATCTTGTGTCACAAATAACAATAAGTGAACTATAGACTGTGCATCTGATATAGAACTAGATCTTGTGTCACAAATAACAATAAGTGAACTATAGACTGTGCGTCTGATATAGAACTAGATCTTGTGTCACAAATAACAATGAGACAACTATAGACTGTGCGTCTGATATAGAACTAGATCTTGTGTCAAAAATAACAATAAGACAACTATAGACTGTGCGTCTGATATAGAACTAGAACTTGTGTCACAAATAACAATAAGTGAACTATAGACTGTGCATCTGATATAGAACTAGATCTTGTGTCACAAATAATAGTAAGACAACTATAGACTGTGCGTCTGATATAGAACTAGACCTTGCGTCAAAAATAACAATAAGTGAACTATAGACTGTGCATCTGATATAGAACTAGATCTTGTGTCACAAATAACAATAAGTGAACTATAGACTGTGCATCTGATATAGAACTGGATCTTGTGTCACAAATAACAATAAGTGAACTATAGACTGTGCGTCTGATATAGAACTACAACTTCAGAACACAATTTAGATTGCAAATAAATATGGTAAAGCACTCGCAATGCAAAATTATAAAGTCAAGGAAATGGGTCCGTTTTAGTTCATACAATTCACATTTGTAATCCCCGAAAAAAGAAAAGAAATAATTCTATATGCAACAAAGAAGTGGAAAGCATTTGCCTTTGGACTGTGAGGTCACATGAGCAAGGGCTGGCAAATCCATCAATATTCTCTCTTTTTTTCTGATTGGATATTTCTTAAGCTTTCAAATACTGAATGGCAAATAGCATTAAATGTGCTTCTTAGTGTGTATCAAATACATGCATTGTTATAAATGTAATACGTGGGAATACCTGAGAATCGTTATGCATGTCATTTGAAGAACAATACATTATTTGGCTGTTTGGCAATGATGCAAATGGATCAAAATTTCTGTTTTCAAGATTGCAAAGCCATTATTTGTCAGCGGAATACATTTGCATAAACCTATTGGATAAACTGAAAATAAAAACTGTGTCTGAACATGTGTAATGCCCCAAAACAAATGTTCAACCATGAAATACCACACATTACATGTTGTACATGAAAATGAAACAAAGGGCAGTAACAGTATCAAGTGTTTTTTTCACCCTTGGGGGAAAGGTAGTGGGGCCATTCAGATGGGGAATTTTATGGAAAAGGGGATTTTTTTTTTAGAAAAGCATTATTAAATGCTTATATTCTCATTTGTGATAAAACATTAATGAATTGTTTTGCTACAAATGATAACTTAGATCAATTTACTTTGATGACAAATTGCTGGGATTGTTTATGAAAACTCCTCTATCTTGGCCAATTTTGTCCGAGTTTGTCCTTTTTTTCAAAATAATGCTTCATTCTGTGGGGAATTTTAAGGTCAATATAGGGGAACATATATACTTTTTTGAGCAAGGAATAGAGCCATAAAAAACACTGAGTATTGTAGAAAAAGTTACGGAACTTTTCTCTGTGCACTGACTCAATATACGTTACTAATACATGAGTTTCCTGTGAAATCTCTTTATTTGGAAATGGAAGGAATGCTCCAAACAAACCCTTAAACAAAAGGCCATAACTCTACAAATATTGAGCAGAGAATTATGATCCATGTACTCTGAACTTTTCCTAGCAACACCCTTACATGAATGTGAATCCCTTTTATTGATATGTTATGCTGCTCCCTAGAAAATTTAAAACGGACAGAAACTGCACATATATAGTACACAGAGTTAGTGCTCTTATACTCTGCACAAGAATGTTAAAAGGCAAAAACTATACATTTGTAAAAAATTCAAAAGTTTACATTTCTTTTACACCACAATAACTAAATGGATCACATAATTGTCGTACAAGATTTTTATTTTCGACACTATGTGCATACTTGCATAAATACTTATAACAATCACTAATAAAAAATATATTTACATGTAATTACTTATAGAATAGTGCATACTTACATAAATGTTTATAACAATCACTGATAAAAATAGCTTTACATGTAATTACTTATAAAATAATGCATACTTACATAAATATTTATAACAATCACTGATAAAAATAGCTTTGCATGTAACTACTTATAAAATAGTGCATACTTACATAAATATTTATAACAATCACTGATAAAAATAGCTTTGCATGTAACTACTTATAAAATAGTGCATACTTACATAAATATTTATAACAATCACTGATAAAAAATAGCTTTGCATGTAACTACTTACAAAATAATGCAGACTTACATAAATATTTATAACAATCACTGATAAAAATAGCTTTACATGCAATTACTTATAAAATAATGCATGCTTACATAAATATGTGTAACAATCACTGATAAAAAATAGCTTTACATGTAATTACTTATAAAATAGTGCATTTATCAACACAGACATTGTTTCAATAGTAGTAGTTTTGATAATTTTAAACAATATTATAACAATTTAATTTTAAATTATAAAACTCCGTATTGTCTTCAATGTGCAAATGTACTCATATTGTACATTTCTGTTGTAAGAAAATACATACATCTGTGAAAAAGTCCCTTCACGAAAATGACCATGCAAAAGCTGACAGTAATATGAAGAACTGCTAAGTTGTGACCTGAGAACATGGACATAATCTTCAGTAAGAAAAGAATCAACACAAAGGCTATGACTTAGGAAATATGCAATATCAGGTTAGCAAAATCCGATAGGCATGGTTATAACCTTGGGCACAGCAATTGCATTGTAATCTTAAATGTTAATACAGCACTATGTCTTTGAGTGTGACGACTGCATGGTGACGTTTGCCATGGCAACTGCATTGTGACCTTGTCATTATGATTACTGTATTGTGACCTTGAACATGAAAACTCTTTGTTACCTTGGGCAATACCAATCACACAATGCACATGGTGATTGTGACCTTGGACAAGGCAACTGTTTTGGAATTTTGGACATATATGTGGTGACTTTGGACTTCGCAAATGTGTGTTGACTTTGGACATGGCAATTGTGCGGTGACTTTGGACATGACAACTTTGTGGTGACTGTGGACATGACAAATGTGTTTTGATCTTGTACATGGCAAGTGCATTGTGACTTTTGGTGCATCCTGTCTCAAAAAAGTGTATTAAATACGCATTTAATGCGTATTAAACGCTGCAGTATTGGCACCGTATTTTTTCTGCGTTAAATGCGCATTAAATACACTTTTAGTACACTAAGTGTATTTTTTCTGTACTTTTTCTGCATTTTTTACAAGAAAATGTATTAATGCACTAGAAAAAACACCAAAAACACACTTTAAATACACTTAAGAGTATTTTTTGAAGATTTAGTGTATTTTTCAAGGAGATAAATGCACTATAAATGTACTTAAGTGTGTTAATGCAGGAAAATTGCAGAAAAATACACCTTATTTCTGTAATAAGTGTATTTTTTCTGCATTTTCAAGTGTATTAAATGCGCATTAAATGCAGAGAAAATACGGTGTCAATACCGCAGCGTTTAATACGCATTAAATACACTTTTTCGAGAAGGGATTGTGACCTTGAACATGGAAAGTTAATTGTGACCTTGGACACATAAAGGGCATTGTGACCTTGGAAATGACAAATATGATGTGACCCTGGACATGACAAGTGCTATTTGACATAACACTTGCCAGTTTATGTTGCTATGCTTTCTACAACTACACTAAACTAAACCTACACTCCCACTCACAGCCTCTCCTGTCAAACAAGAACCAATCACAAATGGACCTACGTACAGACCCTAAGACCGACCAAACAACTGGCTCACTGACCATTCACTTGACAGATCTGATCTGTTGATCAACCAACCGATAGGCATTGGCCCATCAAGTGACTGTTAAAATGCAAACTACAAAAATGATCGACCCAATGACAGGCACATGCCAGTCACGTAACCGACCATGGGAAAGGTCCAACAGACTATGATTGGTCCAGCCATTGGCACTGAAATGTAAATGTAAGACAGGATCTGGCACATCAAATGAGAAGCCGGAAGACTTCACACGTTCATGAACAGTGGTCCATCAAAGGAACAGGGATCAGGGTCCATGCCTACAAAGGCCTTTAAACCCAAATCTTGGTCCTGATCTTAAATGTTTGCCAATGAAAATAAAAACCATTAAAATCATTGACATTCCATTAGCCAATATTCACCGCCAGGAAAAAGATAAAGAGCTAAATCTTTTTAGTCATGGTGCCTGATCCTTGGCGATAATTCCATAATTTGATGGAAACACTACAATAGTCTACATACTAACACTGAACTAATGTGTGTGAATTGATAACCTGAATGTCGATTAGGAGAGTGAAGTAGTTGATTTCTGCTGCACAAGTGTGGTATATAAATGTAATTGTAAACTGTGGACTGAACCGTGATCAATGACCCCCGATGTGTGACCTCAAGCCTACAAGGTTTAAAAAGCAGTATTCGCATTAATAGTTTTAATCCACTAGCCCGATTCATATTGCAATCATAGTGAACAAGTGAAATTTCCACTAGCCCGACTATATACATTACTCAATTTCTACTAGCCTGAATTACATTTCGCTAGCCCTGGACTGTCGGCCAAGTGGTTAGCGTGAAGACTGTAAAAGGCAGATCAAGTTTAGGCCAAGAGGCCAAGAACTATACAAAATTCCTTCAAGGGTACAATGATCATAATCAAGGGACTTGTTCACAAACAAGATTTTTTTCCCCGTTTTAATGAACACGTTAAATATAAATTTAATTTCTTTTGTTGCAGTTGTAAAAAAATGTAAAAATATTAATACTCAACTGTGTAATGATACTGGTGTTATCGGATTTGTCAGATTAATTTAACTAATATATATACGAAATAGTGGAGCATTTCATTGACAAAACTACGATAGTGTATCTTTTTTGCAGGAAAAACTAGTTCTGCAATCAAAGAATTGTAGAAGTTGTCACATTATGTGACGTATGTAAATCAAAGCATATGTTTGTCAGAGGAAGGCAACACAATGTCAGAAAAAGAGTAAAATATAATTATAGCCTGGACAAATATTCTGACCTTGACGAGAGGCCTTGACCTTTCAGCTACAGACCATGTCCTTGCATATGACACACTGTCTCGAAATGATCATTATTCCAGCAAGTTATTTTAAAATCCTTCTATGTTAGACAAAATGACCTCGGACCCACAGATCTTGTTCTTGGCTGGGTCACATCCTTTCATGATGGTGAACAATTTATTACACTAGAATCCCTGTTTGCAGGTTGAATACATGGCCTGGACACAAATTATCTTATAGTTGACCTTGACATCAAAGTGTGACCTTCACCTTTAAACTCAAGGCTTTGTTCTTGCGGGTGACATACCGTCTCATTATGGTGATAATTTCTGCAGTTATTTGAAAATCCCTCCATGCCAGAAAACGTTTTGCTCCAGACATTTATTTGACCTTGAATTGTGAGCTTGTAAGAAAAACAAGGGTCATGTATGTGGCACACAATCTGGTCACGGGGAATAACAATCCATTATATTATATACAAATCCATTCATACATTTAGAAGTAGTGAGGCAGAAACGAAATATAAATGGACGTTTTTATATTTGACCGTTGACCTCAAAGTATGACCTTTACCTTAGGCTATAGGCCTGGTTCTTGAGAGAAGCTTACCATCACATGATTGTCATCAATTCTTCCATGTCACATGTCAGATATTATCATGCTTTAGACAATTATTTGACCTTTGACATTCATTGGTAACCTTGGCCTTTGACATACAAGCATGGTGATGTACGTGACATATCATCTGGTCATGGGGAATGATACTCAATAGTAATAGTAATATCAAAATTCAGTAATATCTAAATTCTTCGAGGCATTTAGAAGTTATGGAAAAAAAATAAAAATCTGTGACCTTGATCTTGAATTGTGACCTTGACCTTGACAGACAAGCATGGGTTTTATATGTGACACATATCTGGTCATGGGCAATAATAAACGTAAGTAACATTAAATTCCTTCCTGGCATAAAGAAATTATACAGCCGAATTAACATCAGCATAAAAATCTAAGAAAAAGTTACTCAACCAAAGATTTTTTTATCATAATTAAATAAAAAAGTAACAAATAACAAACACGCTATACAGGAAGACTTGTTTATAAAAGTGACTACTTCCCTACAAAAATTTAGTCATATAAATATGACAGACTTCTTAACAGCACCAACTCAAAAGGCAACATGTGGTGGTTGTAGAAATACAAAAAAAATCAAGCAAATTCCCTAATATCGTAAATTCTCAGTAATGCTCTGCACTCTCACTTCAGGCACACCTCAAAACATGAAATTTCATATATTATAAATCCCTTAAATATTTTTAAGCATCACTTGTCAAACAAGAGCTGTTTGGCAAACATGTATGCCACCTCTTGGTTAAAAGCAATCTTCAAAATATATCTGGTGAAGATAGGATGAAAACTGTTGGACATTGCGGAAACTGCTAAAAAGGCTAAAAAGGTTAATCAAGGGCCATAACTCTGCAGTTCCTGGTGCTATTTGGTTGTTCATCTAACTTGGCTAAGATATTATAGTTTACAAAATTTTCATCAAGTTTGGTGAAGATCGAATGAAACTGCTGGACTAAATGAGCTGAAACGTCTAAAAAGGCTCATTTTAGATAACTCAAGGGCCATAACTCCACAGTTCCTGGGGTGATCTGGTTGATTATCAAACTTGACTGTGATATAATGCCCATAAAGATTTTCATCAAGCTTGGCGAGGATCACATAAAAACTGTTGAACTTACAGAGTGGAAACGGCTAAAAAGGAAATTAAACAAACAGCAACAATTATATGAATATTATTGAAGAAGTAATCTTTCTTGCATTCTGCATGTTCTCCTAACACTGAATGCTATTAGAGGATTTCATTCAAATCGCTTTAATAATTTGTAACAAAAGATCAAAAACATTGGCAAACAAATAGATGGAAAGACAACAATGGTCAGTGATTTTGAAAACAGAAAATGGTGTTCACTTACACCATAGCACAGCATCCCAATGCATTGTTCGACATAACATGTATAATCTATCTATAAACAAATGTGTTCACCTCCAATTGAGTTATTGTTCTTCTGTTAGACGAAGTTAACTTGACTTTAGCCTGCGGGTTACCAGAATGATGTAATTCTTAACAATATATTCCATACATCAACCATTTAATTCTTTTCTTTCAATACCTTTGTGCCAAAGATACCCAGGGCTTTCAACAGAAAATATTTAAAGCAAAACTCAACAGCATGCTGCCCAAATTTTGGGGGCAGAGACAATTTAAATATAAAGGAGCATAACAATACTGTCTTTATATCAGGGTGCGAACATTGTCTGGTTTAAGTATTTTATGTTTTATGTGGACTATGTGATGGAGTGCAGGATATGAGTGTATAAAACTAGAGTTCCGCGAGTCAGATTACAATGAGAGCAATTATGCCCATAATCGAACGTAACCTTCCTTTTATGGCTACTAACACTTTGCTAAAGTGTTAAGATTGCAAAAGTCTCACTTTCAATTTTTTTTTTTTAAAGGGGCATAACTCAAGTATAATAAGAGCAATTATGCAGAAAACCGAACTTAACCTTCCTTTTATGCCTACTAACACTTCACTAAAGTTCCATAATGATTGCCAAAAACTTCTAAAGTTATTGTCTGCATAAACCTTATTTGAACAATTTTTTGTTAAAAGGGGCATAACTTAAGTATGATTAGAGCAATTATGCCGAAAATCGAACTTAACCTTCCGTCTATGCCTACTTACACTTCTCTAAAGTTTCATAATGATTGGACAAAAACTTCAACAAGAGATGTTTGTAAAACATATATGCCCCCCGACTTGCAGGCAAGTTGTAAAATATGTACAATTGTTAAAAGATTTTTTTAACATGCAATCCCAAGCGACGTCTTGATCTATGGTATCTATGTATGAAGTTTCATTAAAATATCTTGATGCGTTCTCTAGTTATTGAGCGGAAACCGTTTTTCTATTTTGAGCAATGGTGACCTTGACCCCACCAACCCCATATGCAATCCGAAGCGTGGTCTCGATAGAAGGTATACACGTATGAAGTTTCATTAAAATATCTCGATGCATTCTCAACTTATTATGCTGAAAACGTTTTTTCTATTTTTAGCAACCGTGACCTTGACCCCACCCACCCCATGTCCCAAGCGAGGTCTCGATATAAGGTACATGTGTATGAAGTTTCATTAAAATATCTCGATGCGTTCTCAAGTTATTGTGCTGAAAACATTTTTTCTATTTTTAGTAACGGTGACCTTGACCCCACCCACCCCATATGCAATCCAAGCGAGGTCTCAATATAAGGTATCTATGTATGAAGTTTCATTAAATATCTCGATGCGTTCTCAAGTTATTGAGCGGAGACCGTTTTTCCATTCTTAGTAATGGTGACCTTGACCCTAACCCCACCCACCCCATTTGCTATCCTAAGCGAGGTCTCAATATAAGGTATCTATGTATAAAGTTTCATTAAAATATCTTGATGTGTTCTCTAGTTATTGAGCGGAAACCGTTTTTCTATTTCTAGTAATGGTGACCGTTACCTTAACCCCACCCACCCCATATGCAATCCCAAGCGAGGTCTCAATATAAGGTATCTATGTATAAAGTTTAATTAAAATATCTCGATGCGTTCTCAAGTTATTGAGAGGAAACCATTTTTGTATTTTTAGCAACGGTGACCTTGACCTTTGACCTGTTGACCTCAAACTTTATAGGCATCTTCCTTTCCACCCAAGAAACCAGCACACCAACTTTCATGATCATAGGTCAAAGTGTTCTCTAGTTATCGTGCAGAAACAAAATGGTCAACATCAGACCGACCATCCGACCGCCCGCCGACCGACGGACAGATGCAAAGCAAGATACCCCCACTTCTTTGAAGGGGGGCATAAAAATTATTGTCAGCACAAATTAAAGGGGACGCCGCCGACACCGCCAAAAGTAACCCATATATGTCGCGACACAAGAACTAACAATTTTCCCTACAAATTAACACAGACCATAGCCACAAAGACCCCATAAGCAAACCAAACCTTCATCTTTCTTCTAAGACATATTTAAAGAATGCAACTAAGCAACATGAAACAGGCATTTACCACATCTGCATAAGTACCGTATGTTATCACGTAACTGCTGCATAAGAAATCTCCCATGCCCATATTGTAAAATTCTACAGTGCAAAGTTTTCAGCCTTTCACTTATTTTCAAAATCATTGGTTTAAAAGATGATGTATTGTCTCATAGATAGTAAAGCAACATTATCATTAATGAGCGGAAATCATGTTTTCTCAATTTTTCGCAAAATCTACGTTTTTTCATTTTTTTGGCAGATGAAATTAACAATTATAAACTCAAGTCTCATCATAAACCGTCTCTGTTCCATTTTCATGACAGTTATAAGTCTCATCGTAAACCGTCTCTATTCCATTTTTATGACAGTTACAAGTCTCATCGTAAACCTCTATTCCATTTTTATGACAGATCATTCATATCTTTTGTAAATCAGCAGAAATTATGTATCTATTATTAGCTTAGCAACAGTGACCTTGACCTATCCATACAGTCCCTATATCCAATTCCAAACAATATATCACCACATGGCATCACTTCTATTACATACTGTATGATCTATCTCAAGTTAATGAGCAGAAATCATGTTCTTTTTTGGTGACCTTGACTCCAGTTTTATACATCACACAATGCCTAGACATAAAGTAACATTACGTAAATTCTTATAGGAAAACAACTACCAAGATACTTTTCTGCTTTACGCCCCACTGACTGAAACCTAGGCCTTATTGGCCCAATATGAGAACACTATGAGCATAGGTCACCCAATGAAAGTGGAGACAAAGGCCACAAAATAATGCTCATACCACTAACTGGAGTACCCAATGACATACCCCAATCTTGTTTTTGGTTCTTCAAATGTTAAACAAGAGGGCCACAATGGCCCTAGGTCGCTCACCTGAGTTTAAGGCATTATAATGGCTTGTAACAAGAGGGCTAATTGGCACTTAACCACTTACCTGAGTATAAAGATCTGGGCCTTGCAGTTTTAGGAGACGATTTGAATTGTCTATATAAACCATGTGACCCACAGGGCGTGACAACTTTCTACCCCCGGGGCATAATTTGAACAAGATTTGTAGTGGACCACTATACAATGTTACATACAAAATATGAAAACCATTGGGCCTCGCGGTTTCAGAGATTTTACAGTCATTTTGCTATTTAAATCTATATAAACCATGTGACGCCAAGGGCGTGGCCATTTTTTACCCCAGGGGCATCATTTGAACAATCTTTTTAGAGAACCCCTGCACAATGTTTCACGCAAAAAATAAAACTTCCGGGCTTAACAGTTTCAACAGAGAAGATTTTTAAAGCCCACTTCCCATATAAGTCTATATAAATTATGTGACGCCCCGGGTCATGGCCACTTTTTAACGCAGGGGCATAATTTAAACAATCTTTGTAGAGGACCACTATACAATGTTACATATCAAATACGAAAACACTGGGTCTTAAGGTTTCAGAGGAGGTTTTAGTCATTTTGCTATTTAAGTCTATATAAAACATGTGACACCCATGGTCAGGCCAGTTTAAACCCCAGGGGCATCATTTGAACAATCTTTGTAGAGGACCACTATACAATGTCACATACCAAATACAAAACCTCTCGGCCTTGCAGTTTCAGAGAAGATTTTTAAAGTCATTTTGCTATTGAAGTCCATATAAACCATGTGACCCCCGGGATGTGCCCAGTTTTGACCCTATGATTTGAACAATCTTTGTAGAGGACCACTATACAATGTTACCAACCAAATATGAAACCTCCAGGTCTTGCATTTTAAGAGAAGATTTATAAAGTCAGTTAGCTATTGAAGTCTATATAAACCATGTAAGCCCCGTGGTGTGGCCAGTTTTGTCCCCAGAAAATCATTTGAACAATCTTTGTAGAGGACCACTATACAATGTTTCCAACCAACTATGAAACCTCTGGGCCTTGTGGTTTCAGAGGAAAAGATTTTTAAAATCATGTCTAATTTTATGTCATTTTGCTATTTAAGTCTATATAAACCATGTGACCCCCAAGGTGTGTCCAGTTTTGACCCCAGGTGTATCAGTTGAACAATCTATGTAGAGGACCACTATTTATAGGTTAATACACGGCTTTGGTGCGCCTTTAGGCCGTATTGGCGCACCTAGGGCAGTATTGGCCCGAGGGCTTTAGCCAGATGGCCAATAATTCCGAAGGTGCGCCGATACGGCCTAAAGGCGCACCATAGCCGTGTTTCTACCTTTTTATTACATACCTTCAAAGCAGATTAAGCAATATTTTAGTTACATCAATTTATTTAACCAACATACTGTACTTATTACAGCAAATACGTTAAAACACGTTCAGCACTTTTGATGGAATTACAAACAGTTCTCTCTCTGCATCCATACTTTGAAGCCAGTTTTTTACCCAATTAACGTCTGATTTCGTTGTTTTCATTTTGTATTTTCATTTTTTATGGAATCAACAAAATCATGGATATACATTTTTTGCTCATTGTCTTGAATATGGCTGTCTGATTCGAACAAATAAGCTGCTAAAACGTTTACAGTGCGTGGCAGCCATTTTGACGTTTTTAATGACGTCAAGGGCAGCTAACTTAGAACACTTATTCCATATATTAAAGTGCACTCATAGGCCAATTTTGATAACTCTAGTTTGAAATTTGTCAAAATTATGGGCCTTTTTGCACATAGAAATTTTACATATAAGCTATATGAACAGATTAAAGTTTTTTGGTAAGTTGGTTTTTCAGGAATGGCTTAAAAGATTACTGCGCATGAAATCGATCATGTGCCATGTATCAGGCACAACAGGAAGTACAAAAGCCATATCGTCACACCTTCTGTGTATGCCCGGATTTTTCAAATCCATATCAGAAAGAAATCAACACAATTTTGTTACTATTGATAGTAAGGTATGTAATAAACAATGTTACCAACCAAATATGAAAACTCTCTTCCTTGCAGTTTCAGACGAAAAGATTTTTAAAGTCATTTTGCTATTCAAGTCTATATAAACTATGTGAGCCCTAGGGTGTGGCCAGTTTTGACCCCAGGGGCATCCTTTGAAGGACCACTAAACAATGTTACATACCAAATATGAAATCTCTAGGCCTTGCGGTTTGAGCGGAGAAGATTTTTAATGTCATTTTGCTATTAGTCTATAAAAACCATGTGACCCCCGGGGTGTGGCCAGTTTGGATCCCAGGGCATCATTTGAACAATCTTTGTAGATGACCACTATACAAGATTTCCAACCAAATATGAAACATCTGGGCCTTGCGGTTTCAGAGGAGAAAATGTTCAAAGTCATTTTGCTATTAGAGTATATAAACCATGTGACACCCAGGGTGTGGCCAGTTTTTACCCCAGGGGAATCATTTGAACAATTTTTGTGGAGGACCACTATACAATGTTACATACCAAATATGAAACCTCTGGGCCTTGCGATTTCAGAGGAGATTTTTGCAATGTAAGTCTATAAAAACCATGTGAGCCCCGGGGTGTGGCCAGTTTTGACCCCAGGGGCATAATTTGAACAAACTTTGTAGAGGATGTCACATATCAAATACGAAATATCTCAGCCTTGAGGTTTGAGAGGTTTTTAAAGTTTACACTTTTAAATATATTTTTCGCTCTAGTGACCTACACATGCAGAACGATTTGAACAATTTTTAAAGAGGGCCACCCAATGATCATTCCTGTGAAGTTTGGTAAAAATATGTCCAGGGGTTTAGGAGGAGATGTTGTTTGAATAAAAATGTTAACACGTGATAGACGACGCACGACAGAGGACGGACAAAAGGCGATCATAAAAGCTCAGGTGAGCTCAACAAGAGCTGTCGGAGGACAGCGCGATCGACTTTTCTTGTGCTTGTCACGAGTTTCTGGCAGTTTTTCTAAAGCAAACTGTATAGTAAGGGCCAATTAAAGAAAATTAATTTCTTTCTCAAATTACTGAGTGGAAGCATTTTTCTAAATTTCAAAACAGTGACCCTGACCCAACTAACCCCATATGCAATCTAATATAATGTCTCGTTATACAGTATCTATAAATTGAATTTTATTAAAATATTTCAATTTGTTCTCGAGTTATAAAGCAGAAGATTTTTTTCTATTTTTAGTAAGTGACCTTGACCCCACCCAACCAACCACAAATGCAATCCCGAGTAAAGATTTGCTTTAGGGCATTTATGTATGAAGACTGATATTCAAGTCAGAAAGTGGAAATCAAAAATTGACGACGCCTTTCCACCCACTTAAAATTTTTGAAGTGTAAAAATGCCCATAATTTTGACAAATTTCAAAATATAGTTATCAAAATTGGCATATGATTTCATTTTAAAATAGAGAATTAGTGTTCTAAGTTTGAATGAAATCCCTCAAGCCATTCCTGAGAAACCAACTTACCCGAAAAACTTTAACCTGTTCATATAGCTTATATGTAAAATTTCAAAGTGTAAAAATGCCCATAATTTTGACAAATTTCAAACTAGAGTTATCAAAATTGGCCTATGAGTTCATTTTAATATAGGGAATAAGTGTTATAAGTTTGAATGAAATCTTTTAAGCCATTCCTGAAAAACCAACTTACCAAAAAACTTTAAACAGTTCATATAGCTTATATGTAAAATTTCTAAGTGCAAAAAGGCCCATAATTTTGACAAATTTAAAACTAGAGTTATCAAAATTGGCCTATGAGTGCACTTTAATATATGGAATAAGTGTTATAAGTTTGAATGAAATCCCTCAAGCCATTCCTGAAAAACCAGCTACCGAAAAACTGTAACCTGTCCATATAGCTTATATGTAAAATTTCTAAGTGTAAAAAGGCCCATAATTTTGACAAATTTCAAACTAGGGTTAACAAATTTGGCCTATAGGTTCATTTAACTATGGGGAATTAATGTTATAAGTTTGAAAGAGCTAAAACGGAGATTTGCTTATTGTTCTAAAGTAATTGCCATATAAGAAGAAATATGCCCAATAAAAGTTTGCATAGAAAAGCTCACTCTCCTTTACAAAGATTAAGGGCGAGACTTTTCCAGAACGTTTTGCGTACATGTGCAAGAAAGCAGAAAACATACTTTTTGAGTGTAATGTTCAACAAAATCACATTAAGTGTCTGCTAGTCTGATTGGACAAGTACTTGTTTCTCCAATTATAAAAATTGGTTAAACAAGAGTATTTAGCTGAATTTACTTAGCATAATAATTGTTCACATTAAAACGGATACTATGATAAAGCTCGAGGGGTTCCGTTGCTAAAACACCAAACCCAATTGTACTGTTGACAAGGAACATCAATGCTGCTGTTCAGTTAACCACACTGTCATGGTTGCTCCCCTTCAATTTCATTCTACAACATTATTCTCACTTGCATTTTATTTACAACAATTACTACCACCTTCTGCTTCCAGTCTATTTTCTTTTGGATATACATCTTTAAAACCAGCAGATTTTGAAACACTTAAAAGTTGACAGGAAACAAAAACTTGTTATGAAAAGAAATGAAAGCAAGAGCTACAGAAACTTGCTGCAACAAATCTGGAAGGCAACAGGTAAACACCCCATGTGAGCAAATCATCAGAGGTGATTGTGACTCACTTGGACGACACAGTACAAGGCCGAAAAGGAACCGTAGATGTGCAGAGGAGGGCTAAAATCGTTATAAAATGCCACAAAAGTGAACAATTTCTTCACAACATCAATACATGTTCTTCCTGAGGGATGATTTAACTGTGTTAAGTGAAACATCCCGAGAATTTCAAAAATACATCCGTAGCTTCATCATGACCTAAAAGCCGTCAAGGCCGATGGTCTTTATCTTGTTGCTTTGCAGCAAAGACCTGAAACTGGTCTGCAGATATGTTCTCATCAATGCCTGTGATGATGAGCACACCTCTGAAGGCTGTATGTACAGAATGTGAGAGTTGCAGTTGCATCCGGACTTTGTCTGAAAGAGCACGGACCAACATCACAAAGCATGGGCATCATCATTCGGCCAAATACGGTGAACACATCCGGACCACCAGAACCTCTGCTGTTTGCATCGCAAGTGAATGGGGTTTGTTTAAATCTCATGACCAAATCAGGAAGGGATTTGTGAATTAACAATAACTTAGTCATCAAACTGGGACCAAACTTGTAATGGGAAAAGAGAAAAGTGGAAAGAAATGGATCACCATCTTTGGAATAGATGACATGAGACAGATTACCAATTCGCTGGTGGTTACAAAATGAGTGATGAACTTTTGCCACCACCGTTGATATATGCCAGAAAACCAATCATTTCTTCTCTGACTGTGTTTTCTGCGGACAGGGATATTAATTAAGAGAAAGACAATGGTCCAACGAAGAATCTTTTATGCTACATCAACAATGTGACCATCCCTTGTGTCACCGCTGTTAGAGACTTGCTGCCTTTGAACCAGTGTAAACAACAGGTTGATACCAGATATGACTGAACAAGAGCTGTCAGAGGACAGCGCGCTCAACTTTTCTTGTGCTTGTCAGAGTTACTGGCTTTTTTTTTCTAAAACAAGAAATATGGGAATTCCACGAAACCAAATTTTCTAACGAAATGCATTAAAGTCAGGACATCAATACAATTTTTAGTAAAAGTGACCTTGACCCCACCCACCCCATATGCAATCCCAAGCGAGGTCTCGATATATGGTATCTACGTATGAAGTTTCATTAAAATATCTTTATGGTTTCTAAAGTAATTGAGCAGAAACCGTTTTTCTATTTTTAGTAATGGTGACCTTGACCACACCCACCTCAGATGCAATCCCAAGCGAGGTCTCGATGTAAGGTATATAAGTATGAAGTTTCATTAAAATATCTCGATGCATTCTCAAGTTATTGAGCAGAAACCATTTTTCTATTTTAGTAACAATGACCTTGACCTTGACCCTATATGCAGTCCCAAGAGAAGTCTCGATATAAGGTATGTATGTTTTCAGTTTCATTAAAATATCTCAATGCGTTCTTAAGTTAGTGAGCGGAAACCGTTTTTCTATTTTTAGCAACAGTGACCTTGACCCTACCCACCCCATATGAAATCCCAAGTGAGGTCTCGATATAAGGTATGTATGTATAAAGTTTCATTCAAATATCTCAATGGGTTCTCAAGTTATTGAGCGAAAACCGTTTTTCTATTTTTAGCAACAGTGACCTTGACCCTACACAACCCATATGCAATCCCAAGTGAGATCTCGATATAAAGTATGTAGGTATAAAGTTTCATTAAAATATCTCAATGCGTTCTCCCTTTTATTCAGCGGAAACTGTTTTTCTATTTTTAGTAACAGTGACCTTGACCCCACTTATCCCATATGCAATTCCAAACGAGGTCTCGATATAAGGTATCTATGTATTAAGTTTCATTAAAATATCTCAATGCGTTCTCAAGTTATTGAGAGGAAACCGTTTTTCTATTTATAGCAACAGTGACCTTGACCCCACCCACCCCATATGCAATCCCAAGTGAGGTCTTGATATAAGGTATCTATGTATTAAATTTTATTAAAATATCTCAATTTGTTCTCAATTGAGGGCAAAACCGTTTTTCTATTTTTAATAACAGTAACCGGGACCCCATCCACCACATATGCAATCCCTAGCCAGGTCTCGCTATAAGGTATCTATGTTTAGAGTTTCATACAATAGCTTAATCCAAACTCGAGTTAGAGAGTGGAAACGGTAAGTTAAGAAACTAGCTTACCGAAAAACGTTAACCTGTCCATATAGCTTATATGTGGCAGCCCATGAGATTTTTATCCCAATTGTGGCCTGCCTCGTTTTGAGAAAATTATTGTCAAAGTTGAGGCACATCATTTTTAAGAGAAAGTCAGGATTATGATAAAGATATTTCAAATAATTGTTTAAATCTTAAAAACTGTCAACGAAAAATATTATTTATTGGGTTATTTGTATACAAAATATAATTTTTGCTATGATTTCTTGTTCTGTTGCCATAGCAACCATCTGTTTATTATCATTATTTTTGTAAAACATTTGTACATTCAAACTTTGTTATTTGGGAAAGGCAGTCCAGTAAATATATATTATATAAATTACTTGTCCTCATCATTCTAGGTTCTGTATTGTATGCATGGAATGCATTAAAATCTGTGTGAAATGTGGAAATTGGTCGTTATGGTGGTGTTACTTAAACTGCTCATTCTTGCTCAAAATACATGACTGATAAAAAAGGAAGCCATTTCCAGTTATTACACATCGGTGTATTCAAAACTGCCAATAACTCGTTTTCGCCCAGATACCGCATTTGGGCCAAAAATCTCATGGACTGAAACATATGTAAAATTTCTAAGTGTAAAGGCCCATAATTTTGACAAATTTTTGGCCATGAGTTAATTTTAATATAGGGAATAAGTGTTCTAAGTTTGAATGAAATCCCTTAAGCCATTCCTGAGAAACCAGCTTACCGAAAAACTTTAACCTGTCCATATAGCTTATGTAAAATTTCAAAAGTGTAAAAAGGGATTTACTTGCGCCCTTGCCTATCCAAGCAAGCAGCAGTTTCTGGAGCAGACTTGAACAGATGCCATTTATTCAAACTAATTATGTGGGAGCAGTGGTCTAGTGGTAGGACGCTGGCTTTGGGATCACAAGGTCTCTGGTTCGAATCCCGCCCAGACCACTGGAATTTTCTGAGCAAATAATTTAGGAGCTTGCTCCTCTCCACCAAGGTGTATAAATGGGTACCTGTGAGGGCAATAACCAATGTGCCGTGGCTGTATA
The DNA here is from genome assembly GCA_027627225.1 of Congeria kusceri. NCBI lineage: Eukaryota > Metazoa > Mollusca > Bivalvia > Myida > Dreissenidae > Congeria > Congeria kusceri. The sequence continues at coordinate 14,440,609 of CM051038.1, forward strand.
CTGTGCCGACTGAAAACGGAACACTTATGACCCATGGGGGGAGGGGTAAATGTCGGCTGAAGATGTAAATGCATGTCAATATCAGGCTATAAACCTTTATGATATATATACTATATTATTCAGCCCGTTTCATCCTCTAAATCTCCCGGATGAATAACCTGTGTTTTCGCTAAATCACAACCCTGCAGATTTATTGTTCTGAATTTCTACACACTTTCCTTTGGAGGACAAGCTTGTCTTAAATTCTCCACACACAATTTGCTCAGTGTGATAATTACACAGACTTAGTAGAGACAATGACAAATGTATGGGTAAGGCAATACAAATCACATTCTTTTTATAATCTTTAGTAAGTTTAAATTATGTATACAAATCACTCTATGCAGATTCTAGATCATATATAAAATGTATTTAAAAAAATCAATGCTACAGTTTTTTAACACATGTAATGTAAACTAGATGCCTGTTGGCATCATGTTGAGCCTGTTGTCGAGAAAGCAACTTGTTTTGTAATTATTTTTAAATCTCATTTTCCCGCAAGCAGATCTTCTCCTCTGAACTCTAAGCGTGAACTTGATCTTTGAGCTAGAGACACGTCTTGCGGGCGCCACCGTCTCCACATCGTGAATGTTTGTAGCAAGTTATTTAAGTGCCCAGATGAATGATGCATTAACAGTCCGGAAAAGCTGTATTATGCCCATATTTGAACTTTTACCTCTAAGTGAGACCTTGACCTTCGAGCTGGGGACACGGATCTTGTGTGCGACTTGTCGTATCTACATGCTGAACATTTGTGGCGAGTTATTTTAAAATTCCGAGATGAACGATGTTTTGAAACTAATTTGGGGCCAGTTGTTAACAAAGGCAAAGGAAAAAAACAAAATTCCCATGTACCATATGTGGCAGGTGGGATAAAAACGAGCAAAGTTGTCGACTGTGAAATATGCCATCACAAAACGCATATAAAATGTATAGATTCCAGTTCAACAAGAATGCTTGTGCAAATGGTTGCAAGTTCAATTAAAATTTAGCATGTGTGTAATGCATCTTCACTATCAGAACTTCCCTTCTCAGATACCCCAGATTTGGTCAACGACCACATAAATGTGACATATTCTGTCAACAATCGTGAAACTTCTTCTTACATTCTACCATCCGGCTGCAATTAGGATTACTTCCAATGCTGCAACATCAAAGGACTGAGTGGAAACCATTTTTTCATTTTTATTAATGGTGAACTTTATCCCCACCTAGCCCCTATGCAATCGCAGCAAGGTCTAGATATCAGGTATCTACACATAAAGTTTCATTAAAATATCTCAATTCGTTCTCTAGGTATTGTGCCAAAACTCTTTGTCTATTTTTAGTAATGGTGACCTTAACCCCACCCATCTCATATGCAATCCCAAGCGAGGTCTCAATATGAGGTATCTACATATGAAGTTTCAATAAAATATCACAATGTGTCTCAATATGAGGTATCTACATATGAAGGTTCAATAAAATATCTCAATGTGTTCTCAATTGATTGAGCAGAATTCATTTTTCTATTTTTAGTACTGGTGACCTTGACACCCCCCCCTTATGCAATCCAAAGCGAGATCTCGATATAAGGTATCTATGTATGTATGAAGTTTCATTAAAATATCTCATTCGTTCTCAAGTTATTGAGCGGAAACAGGTTTTCTATTTTTAGTAATGGTGACCTTGACCCCATCCACCCCATATCCAATCCCAAGCGAGGTCTCCATATTGGGTATCTATGTATGAAGTTTCATTAAAATATCTCCATGCATTTTCAAGTTATTGAGCGGAAACTGTTATTCTATTTTTAGTAATAGTGACCTTGACCCCACCTACCCCATATGCAATCCCAAGCGAGGTCTCAATTAAAGGTATCTATGTATGAAGTTTCATTAAAATATCTTGATTCATTTTCATGTTATTGAGCGAAAACCGTTTTTCTATTTTTAGCAATGGTGACTTTGACTTGGACCCCTACCACCCCATATGCAATCCCAAGCGAGGTATCGATATAAGGTATATATGTATAAAGTTTCATTACAATAGCTCCATCTGTTCTCGAGTTAGACAGCAGAAACAAAAAGTTGATGTCACCACCCCAACCACCTGCCAGCCCAATGACATACCCCAATCTAATAACCGAAAAAACTTTGTTCAGCATTGTTGCAGTGTCATTTTGACTATGCATGTACATCATGGTATGATGCAAAACTCTAAATATTACAAAATAAGATAGATTTATTCAAGAGTACTCTTCTAGAGATTGTATTACTAGGAAGTATTAATCTCATCAAAATATGTTAAATGTTGAAAACAGAGTGAAACAGTTACGTTTAAATTGTATGCATAAAGTGTTTTACAAGACTTGTCCATCATATCTCAGCGACGCTTTCAACAGATCTACAAGAGAATGTTCTTTGAACTTCGTGTTACTAAGTGTAGTGAATAATTCAGGCCAACAGACCTTCATCTTCATTGGAACTGAAGACTGGAACACACTGCCTGAACATATAAAGAAAACGAAACAATTAAACAAATCTAAAACAGCGGGCCATAAGGCTCTAGGTCGCTCACCAGAGGGGCTAAGGAACTAAACTGTGCTGAGAAAGTTTCATTAAGATTCGGCTAAAAATGTGATCTCTAGTGTTCACAAGCTTTGTTTCAATTTGATCTTGTGACCTTGTTTTTGAGCCCACGTGACCTGGCTCAAACTTGTCCCAGATATCATGGGACAAATGTTCAAAGCAACTTTCGTGATGATTGGCCTATAAATGTGGCCTCTAGATAGTTCACAAGCTCATTGTTCAATTTGGCCTGGTGACCTAGTTTTTTTTACTCCACATGACCCAGTTTAGAACTCATCTGAGATATCATTGAAGCAAATCTTCTGAGCAATTTTCAAGAAGATTGGGCAAAAAATATGACTTCTAGCATTGTACCAAAATCTCAACTTTTTACTACATGATCAGGTTTTCTTTGTTTTTCTCTAACATGTGTACACATTTGCATACCATGTACTATGGACCCCATTGGAAATCAGCTCCTAGCTTAATGGATCATGCATAGGTCATAGTAATCTTTTCTTTCTGGCACAAAGAAAAGCATAGTCCTAGTCTTTTAAGCAGTACGGGCAATCTGGGGAAATACTGACAGCCGGTAACTACATACAAACGCATTAGTAGACCGACTTTTCTACATGTTTTCAAGTTTCTTGTAATGATTTTGACTTATTTTAGAAGAGTATTGTTTGGGGTTTTACATGTCTAAAAATAGCAAGTTACACAATGCAGTGGTTACTGCAAATGTTGCATGATGGGAGCAACCTATTGATTCTGTTCGAGTTTCCCTGAATTTTAAGAATAAAATAGTGTCCGTAGTTTCCCAATGTAATTTGCAATTGCAAAACTAGTACCGTCCGTATTTTCCCTACTCTGTCCGAATTTACCCTGTTTTGGGTGGCCTCATTTCTGACGTAGTTCAAGTATTTTTGAATAAAGGAAGCTCATTCTCTTTCCAATGCCACAGGTTTTCAATAGAATGTAGCGCTTCGCCATGTACACCACAGTACAAACTTCTTCAAATACGACAGTATTTAGGGGGCGAAGCGCTATATTCTACTGAAAACCTGGGGAATTCGAAAGAGGCTTATGATGCTGCAAAAGAAAGACTTGACAGAAAATATGGTGGAACTAAGAGAGTAGTAAACCAATTCTTAGATGAATTAAGAGAATTTCCAGCCGTTGAAGAATGAAACGTCGAAAGAACTTGAAAAAGTCGCTGATTTACTAGACATAGCAGTCATAAACTTGAGGGAAGTAAATCATCTTCATGATCTTGAAGGAGGCTCACTGTACCACCGTCTGTTAAAGAAACTGCCACAAACCATGTTAACACACTATCTGAGAACACTTCACGAAAAATCGTTACCAAACTCAGTTGAAACTTTGACAAAGTTTGTGAATGACGAGACTGAATACGCAGTACATGCAAATGAGACCATTTATGGTTTGACATGTCATGAAAACCCTCGAATGAAACCTCAAAAGACTTTCTTTGGAAAAACAGATACAAAGCAAAAACAATCTGTTGTGTGTCAAATTTGCAGAGAAAATCACAATGTATGGGAGTGTCAGAAATTCAAAGCTATGAACATAGAAGAAAGATGGAAACAAGCCAAAGATGCTGGACTTTGCTTCAGATGCCTCAAGGGTAATCATAAAGGATGGCGAAAGAATGAAAATTTAAGGGACAGTGTGGAATAAATGGCTGCACTAAAACACACAACAGGATGTTGCACAGAGAAGTTTTGAATGTGAAAGCTTAAGAATGTCATCCAGTAGCACAGAACAAAGATGAATCAAAAACATTCAGTCTTAATAATACAACAAGTATTGCTCTGAGAACAGTTCCAGTATTAGTATCAGCTGGTAATCATGAATTAGTCATCAATGCATAGTTAGATGATGGGCGTACAACTTTTTATCTTAACAAAGATGTTGCATGTGAATTACAACTTCAAGGTGAAAGAATGACAATAGAAGTTAGCGTAATTAATGGAAAATCAGATAAATTCAGCACTATGAATGTCAGTTTCAAACTTCAGAGCACAAACAGAGACTTTGAACTTTCAATGGAAGTCCAAACAACAAGAGAAGTAACTGGGAAACTACAAACAGTGAATTGGCAAAGGATGAAAGAGCAGTGGCCACATCTTACAGACATCCAATTTCCCAGTGCCGGTAGAAGGAAGACGATAGATTCACTGATAGGCCTTCACTACGCGCAGCTACCTAGATCACTATGAGAGAGAGTAGGTGGTGCTGGAGAACCAGTCATAAGATTGACTCCTCTCGGATGGACATGTGTCGGACCGACAAACAGAGAGAAGAATCACACTAGCACTAGCATGTTCATGTTCCATACCAATAACTTGGAGACTTCATTGAAACAGTTTTGGGAAGTTGGAAGTGTCATTGAGTGTAACCAAATGTCACCAGAGGAAAAGAAAGTGCAGATGCAAACAGAAAATAGTATTGAACACAAAAACAATAGATACATAGTTTCATTGCCATGGAAATCAGATAAAGAGACATTACCAGACAACTATAGCACCGCAATCAGAAGGCTATATATGGCACTGAGAAAAAAATTGAAAAAGATTCTGTGTTTGATAAACACACATGCCCCCAGTTGGTGCTGGGTAGCCCATTTCTGTCCAAATTAGGTCAAAGTCAAAGTGAAGTTGGGTGATATGGGTGGATTGGGGATGGTCATAAGCAACAACTGTGTAAGTATCCAAGTGTTGTAGCAAGCGGTGTTGGTGTAGACGAAATGGTAAAATGTAGTTAACCAATAAAGAGCCCATTTGAATTATTCTAAGTGCAAATTAGGTCTAGGTCAAGGTCAAAGTGAGGTTGGGTGATATGGGTGGATTGGAAACGGTCATAAGTAACAACTGTGCAAATAACCAAGTGTTGTAGTAAGCGGTGTCGGTGCTAGACGAAACGGTAAAATTTAGTTAACCAAGAAATGGCACTTTTGAATTATTACAAGTCCAAATTATGTCAAGGTCAAGGTCAAAGTGAGGTTGGGTGATATGGGTGGATAGGCAATGGTCATAAGCAACAACTGTTTAAGTATCCAAGTGTTATAGTAAGCGGTGTTGGTGCTAGACGAAATGGTAAAATCTACTTAACTTTGTCACGGACGGAAGGACGATCACTATATGCCTCCTGCATCAAGATGCTGGGGGCATAAAAATTCACCTGAATTGAAGCAAGAATACGATGGAATCATAAAGAGATATGAAGAGAAAGGTTATGTTAGGAAGGTTGAAAGAGAAGACAATGAAAAGGGATGGTAATCGCCACATTTTGCAGTAGTTAGGCCAGAAAAGGAAACAACAAAAGTTCGCATTGTATTTAATGCATCATCCAAACATGAAGGTACAAGTTTAAACGAGTGCCTTAGTGCAGGGCCAAGTTGCAAAGAGAATTTGTTGATGTGTTGCTGAGGTTCAGGAGAAATCAGATAGCAGTAGTGTGTGACATAGCTGAGATGTATTTGAAAGTTGGCTTAGCAAGTGAAGATCAGAAAAACCAAAGATTCTTATGGAGAGAATCACCAGAAAGACCTATAGAGACATTTGAATTCACACATTTGGTGTTCACTTATATGGATGATAGCATGGATTCTGCGAAGAATGTAGCAGAAGGAATAGAACTATGTAGACAATTAAGAGAATTATGGCTGGAAGCTGACATGCATGCAGGAAAGTGGATCTCAAACTCACTAGTAGTGTTAGAAACAATACCAGAAGAAGACAGAGCAGCAGAAATAGATCTAGGGACAGGAAATCTACCAACAACTAAAGCTCTTGGAGTAGCCTGGCTAACCAAAGATGATGAATTCATATTCAAAGTTGGTGATCAAATGACATTGCCAAGTGAAATAACAAAGAGAAATGTCTTGAAGACTATCAGTAGGATATTTGATCCTTTAGGGTTTTTAGCACCATATGTAGTGTGAGGAAAATAAATAATGCAGGACGTCTGGTTAAGCAGAGTTGACTGGGATAAAAAAAGTGAGAGAAACAGAGATGTTGACATTTCAAAGATGGTTCGAAGAGCTTAAAGATTTAGATTAGATCAAGATTTCACGTTGTTTGCAAAGTGAAAACAGTGAAACAGAATGTAAGTCCATGTCGATTCATACATTTGTAGATGCATCATTGATAGCATATGGAGCAGTCGGAGAATCTACTAGCGTTTCCAGACTTGAATTACTTGCTGCATCCCTTGGTTTAAAACTTGTATCGAGAATTCGCAGAGCTCTTGAAATAGAAATCAAACAAGTAACATTTTGGTCAGATAGTATGAATGTCCTTTACTTGATTAGAAACAATAGCAGACAATATAAGACATTCATCGCAAATAGAATTGGTGATATTCACAGAGCTACAAACCCAAGTCAGTGGAGATATGTTCCAACAAACGACAACCTTGCAGACAAAGTATCGAGAGGATACCTGTAGCCATTCTGGCAGTAGCTAACATTTGGAGGGAAGGACCCAGCTTCCTCAAGAAAGTGAAAATGAATGGCCAGAGAGCCATTGAAATATATTGAAAATACAATAATATTAAAATTGTATATTACAACCAGTAAACAGAATGGAATTGCATGGTCACCTAAATGGCCATATAACAACTTAAAATGAAAACCCTGACGCGTTATAATGGACAATCTGTGCAATTAGAGAGGTATGCCATATCATATGTCACCTGAAATACAGTGGTTATAAATTTATAAACGTTTTATTGGTAAAATATGACACTTGCGCTAATAACTTATTATTAAAATCACTGAATGTAAATTCTGGTAAGAAGCCAGAACCAACAAACACGGCGTGTTATACATTATAATATGTTCTTTTCAAAAAGTCAAACATCAAACAAACATTTTCTTAAAATTTTGTTTACTCGTTAAATCCTATATTCCGTGTTTTACTATAATATTTGTGTCAACATTATAACGATAACTTGAACAGAGACATACTTCAAAATGCGACGCTAAAATATATATTGCGACGCTGAAATAGATATTGCCATGTAATAAAATTTTAAATACAAATCGCCATTGTGTAGTTAGGTTAGTTTTTATCTCTATATAATGCCGATTTATATTGTATCTGTTGTCAAATGTGCAGCTGATGAATTGAGGTCCATTGTAAAATGTAAGCCACTAATTAAAACGTTAACAGGTGTGAAAACTAGACAGCTGCTTACAGTAGCTAACAATACTATGTATGAATAATCAATTATATATATAAGGCCTGTCAAAACAACTTTCAATTGAACATGAAAAATATTGTCGGGCACGAAACCTGATGAGCCAAATTCTTTGTCCGGTGTACAATATCATGGTCTTTCTTTGGGCTACAAACATAATTATCTTACTTTAAATGGCATTCCGAAATTCTGTCATTACATTTTCATAACCAGCACATTCTCCGATTGTATCTACCGGGTATATAGTGAAAAATGATGGTTATCAGTTTTATTACCGGGCAATCGCCGTGGAAGACAATAGATTAATTTGCCGAAGAGAAATAACCATGGCGTAAAGCAAAACTCAATGAATACCTTACAAACAAACACTGCTTAATATTAAAAATATTTAACATTATTATGAACGCAACGACAGTGTTAAGCTTTTCAACCGTATTAGCAAAGTTGTTGCGCAATAATGTTTGGTTATATTTTAAAATGCTTAAAGGAAGTTACTCACAGAATATTATATTTAAGAAATGTCTTCTTTTTTTCAATTCATAAAGCATCTGGAGTAGCAAACGTTTATATTATGTGAAAACAAAAATAAAATAAATAAAAATTAGAAAAAAAGTATTAAGTTTTGTAATTATTAGTCTTACTTTAAGTTTTGATATACCATGTACCTATGTTGTTGTTCCTAATAATTGAGATAGCTTTGAATGATATTACTTTCTAATCATTGCTTTACACAACTTGGTTACCAGATAGTAACGTGTAAAATGTAAAAGCTTTGTTCATAGAAGTCATGTTAATTTGTGTTGTTGTTAAGAGGTTTGGAAACATTTTTAATATTTACACAAACTTGTAATTGAATACTATAGACTATTCAAGGAACATAGTCTGACAGAGAATTTGGAGATTAAAGTATCTCATTTGAGAAATAGAAATGTTCTTCTAATAGAATAATAGTAAGATTTGTATTTACTCATTGTTGAGATGATGTCACCTTATAGGACAAATCTTTAATAGTTTGTTAAACCTTTGATAGAGATATACTTCAACTCATAGAAATAGTCTGATAGACAGATGTCTTGATAGATAGATAGATAAATAGATAGATAAACAGTCCGGACAAGCTGTATTATGCCCATATTTCACCTTTGACCTCAGTGTGACCTTGAGCGTTGAGCTAGGGACACAGATCTTTTGTGTGGCACGCCATCTCCACATGGTGAACATTTGTGGCAAGTTATATTAAAATTGCCCGATTAATGAAGTTACAGTCCAGACAAGATCGGACGCACGCACGCACGGATGCATGCACGCACCCAAGGACACACTAACACAAATATACCCAACTGTCATTGCGACAACCAAGTCAACATGTAATTGCATTTCTCACACTAAAATTGCTCAACATCTTACATTCTCATTATTGACAACAGTGACCCATAAATAGCCATTGTGTCACTGACACTAATGATGGATCATTATCAAATAAATATAAGATTGTCTACAAATGTTCATAATATTCTTAAAATCCATACATCTGGAAAAAAATGTCATGCTTGACATCATGAGATTTTGAGCCTTAATGGACGGTTCATACTGTCCTTTATTGGTTTTGTAAGTATGGCTCAGTTTTTAAATATATATTATAAAAGAAATTGTTCCACATCAATAACTCATTCTCTCTACATAACTATGTATGACATATATATACTTCCATGTGTGATGTGTGAAATATTTTCAACTGTTGCCCGGTTCGACAAACTGTTCCATTCGAAGCAATGATTCGCACGAATGCTAGTCTAAAATTTGTGACATAACGTCACTGTCACACGCAATATTCCAAACAAAACACTCCAGTGAAAAGGTAAAAATCTAGTTCCTTTGTCACGTAAATTATTTTTATTATTATATTTAAATTTATTATGGATCTATGTATATTATTATGTATACACTCAACAAATGTCATAACCAAATGGAAATAAATGGAAATCCTTGTATCTTCTTTATTGATAAGAATGTCAGCTTGAAATGTCAGCTATGATTATTTGAGTTATTCATACACATGTTCATACCAAAATATTTGAAAATATACGAAAGAGTTTCGTGTTTAGCATGGTGCAGCTGAAATACTTATAAAGAAAATACAACAATTTCCATTTGGTGCGTTATAACTTTTTTTTGAGTGTATAAGACATCAATGTAGTAAATAATCACAGTATGGACAAAAGCAAATGTTGATAACCAGTTGTTCCGAACGTATTTGCACGATACGATTTTATTATAAAAAAGTTAGATCAATTTGCCTATTGGCCTTGTGCAACAGTACCAGAAATCATCCCTGAAATCTCGGGAAAGAGTTTTAACTGTTTTCTACACGCCTTTGAAATAACTATATGTTACTTCATAATAAGAAGTGAGCCAGTAAAAGTTAACAAGAATATGTAGAAAATGGTTCTAGACTGAAACAGCATTTACAATTCTTAAATATGACTACTTCAAAATGCACATGAACCTGGCAATTGTTATAGACATAAACAAAATATACGAGTCAAGTATTGTACTGTGTCAGTATCGTATTATGTGTAAACAGACATCCTATGTCAAAACAAACTAGAGCTTTGTCACAGGAGTGGCAGCGGGCCCAGAATAATAGCATGTTTGAATGTGAGGAACCGTTTTTCTATTTTTAGTAACGGTGACCTTGACCTTGATCCCACCCACCCCCTTTGCAATCCCAAGCGACGTATTGATAAAAATTATCTATGTATGAAGTTGAATTACAATAGCTCAATTAATTCTCGAGTAATTGAGCGGAAACCGTTTTTCTATTTTTTGTAACGGCGACCTTGACAGTGACCCCATCCACCCCCTATGTAATCCCAAGCCAGGTCTCGATATAAGATATCTATGGATGAAGTTTCATTAAAATATTTTAATTCGTTCTCAAGTTAGAGAGCTGAAACCAAAAGTTGACTCCGCCTGAAAATGAAAAATTAACAAAGGGCAATAACTCAAAAATTATGAGGTGCAGAGTAATGGTTCTTGTACACTGCACTTTTCCTCAATGAGATCTATCCACCAATGAAGTTTCAAGTTAATACCTCTTATACTCTAAGAGTTATGCTCCAGGCACGAAAAATTAACACAGGGCAATTACTCCAGAATTACGAAGTGCAGAGTATTGGTTCTTGTGCACTGCACTTTTCCTCAATAAGATCTATCCACCTATGAAGTTTCAAGTTAATAGCTCTTATAGTCTAAGAGCTATACTCCAGGAAAAAACGAAGTATGAAAAATTAACAAAGGGCAATAACTCCAGAACCTTGAAGTGCAGAGTAATGGTTCTTGTGCACTGCATTTCTCCTTAATGAGATCTATCCACCCATGAAAGTTTCAAATTAATAGCTGAAACGGTTTTGAAGTTATGAAAGAAAAACATGAAAAATGTTGACGGACAGACGGACGGACAGACAGGGTGATTACTTTAAGTGCAGAGTAATGGTTCTTGTGCACTGCATTTCTCCTTAATGAGATCTATCCACCCATGAAGTTTCAAATTAATAGCTGAAACGGTTTTGAAGTTGACAGAAAAACATGAAAAATGTTGACGGACAGACGGACGGACAGACAGGGTGATTACTATAGGGCACCTGCAAAAAATGTGCCAGACCCTAACTGGAATTGTCACATGAGTGACAGATATACCCCCACAATATGGCCTTGTCACAAAACTACGGCAACCAATTGCAAAGAAAAATGGACGGAGAGAAAATGCTTAAATTTGTGAATGGTCAACAGTGTATTTGAAACAATTTAATTTCAGTAGGAGCCATAACTCTGTCAACATTTAGTGGTTTGTAACCAAAGTTGAACATGATCTGTATTTTATGATGTAAAACCTATGTACCAAAAATAATTTAAATATGTGAAGCCTTTAATTAGTTATTGTCCATGTTTTTCTGGAATTTTAGTCAAAAAGGGGCCATAACTGTGTCAAAATTTAGTGTTTTGTAACCAAAGTCGAACCTGACGTGTATTTTATGATGCTACAAATGTGTACCAATAGTTATTTAAATATGTCAAGCCATTGTTGAGTCATCGTCCGGAAATCATGTTTTTAGGGAATTTAGAGTCGAAAAAAGGCTATAACTCTGTCAAAAGTTAGTGGTTTGTAAACAACATCAAATCTGACCTGTATTCTATGATGTTACACATGTGTACCAAAAATTATTTGAATATGTCAAGCCATTGTTGAGTTATCACCCGGAAACCATGTTTTTAGGGAATTTTAAGTCGAAAAGGGGCCATAACTCTGTCAAAATTTAGTGGTTTGTAACCAAAATCGAACTTGGCCTCTATTCTATGATGTTACACATGTGTACCAAAAATTATTTGAATATGTCAAAGCTTTCTTGAGTTATCATCCGGAAACCAAAAACCATTCTCTATTTTATCCAACAGAAAGCGAAATCACATGATAATATCCACTGAACTTTAACAAAACAACACTCAGTCATCCATATGGAACTAAAATGTTTGGTATATAATCTTGCACAATATTAAATGGCATCACAATTATGCAACTCATATTAAACTGCAATATAAATGTGTATTAAATAGACATGATAAAATGCTCAGTTTTTAAATATAATTCTTATATATGCTGAAACGAATGGTGTTTATCATATGCTATACCATGTTTTCCATGTTATACAGCCATTACAAATATTTTGAGCGTTTTCATTGGCTACATATTTTCTTTGACTGACCAATCACATGACATTATTTTGGTGAAATGACATCGTCATTATGAAATGACTTCACGTCAGTAAACAACTTTGAGGATTTACCAACTTATTTTGGCAAAATTAGTAGGGTTTTATTTCGTTTACAGGCATGTGATAAAAAAGATCTGACATTCATTGTCATTTCATACCATATTTTATTAAACTCCTTCAGGAAATTTGTTAGTTTGCTTACTAACAAAATTCCTGAGCTTGTTTAATAAAATATGGTATGAAACGACAATGATTGTCAAATCCTGTATATAGTAAAATGAAATATTACTAGTTTAGTATGCAGCTGTCTTGCAATATGACATATTCAGCCATCAAACTTCTCAGAACACCATACTCGCATCATATTCTATAACAGATTATATTCTATAACAGATTAACAAAATCACATAACAGTATTTCTCAACCTTTAACTATTAAGTCCACAAACTAAAGATAATGGTCACAATAGTTGGGATTTTATGTAAAACTAGATGCCTGTTGGCAACATCTCTATCCTGTTGTTAAGAAAGCAACTTATATGGTAATTATTTTAAAATCACATTGGAAACAACCCGTATAATGCTCGTATTTGACCTTTGACCAAATTTGACCTTCCAGCCAGGAACACGCGTCTTGCGTGCAACATGGTGTCGCCATTGGGTTAACATTTGTGAAAACTATTTAAAACTACAAGCCAAAAAAGAAGAATTGTCCTCGTTTCAGCAAGAGCATGTTTTAGATTCTTTGAGGAAATTCAATGTGTTTATCCATATATATACCACAACTATCTTCACCGATATATATATAAAGAATTGACACGATTCCAGTAGTATAGAAACTAAAATTTTCATTGGCATTTCTAATATATTCACACATAAAAGTCAATGCTTTGTTACTTTTTCTGACTTAAACCACACTAGCCGACAGTGCCAACATTACTAGTACGAGAAACTGAGAATTATCAAATACCCTTGTAATTACTCCTTGTTAACAAGTTTTTGAAGATTATCTGAATTATTTGTAGTTTAACTTTAGTTTCTATCAAATACATAAACACGTTGCACGTATGATACAAACTTTGTACTTTTGTAAACAGAATAGTGTTTCATAAATAATAAATGGCTACCCACAGACAAATTATTAAAGAATATTATTTCATATCCTGGTAATGATACACCAATTGTTTTGTGAGCAGAGTTTATAAATAAATAAGAATTAATTTAGTTAAAATGTTGACTTTTGGAAAATCAGTGAAATTTTTTACCAAATATCTTGTCAGTAAACATTTTCAATTTCATTTGCACATTTGCCTCAACACTTTTTCAGCTTCAAGTTACAAATAAGGGCTGTTTCAGGAATAAAGGTGATTAGGGGTGGAACGCCAATGTTTTAAAATTCGGTGGGTGGGGGGTGACAGAGGGGATAAAACGGATTATCAATGACTTCAAAAAATTATAAAGTTGTGTTGGTAACACCCCATTTTTGGACTGGCGCTCCACCCCCCTATCACCTTTTTTCCTGGAACAGCTCAACATAATTTGGCTCAAATTTCAATATATATTTATGGTAAATCTATGAACATTTTTCATGTAACTGTTGTTCACATTAACAAGAGCTGTCAGAGGACAGCGCGCTCGACTATTCGAAGTATTTTAGTTGGTACATATTTTGGATAGTGGAAGAGGCATACATTTGTTAAAATTAGGGATGGGACCGAATATTCGAATATCGGATAATATTCTTATATACAAAAACGAATACAAATATTCGATTTTCAAATTTATTTAAAGAATAAAATTTCTTTAAAAAAATCATGTTTTTTTTTCCGGTTTGATTGCAAAGTTAACAGGAATTCCAGTCTTATTTCTTGCCTAGCAGGTGGGCGGGGGCAGTGTAACGTTTTTACAACACATGCCAAACATGTCCAATTAACGTCAATTGATAATTGGCAGGGGGGCCACGTCTTTACAAGGGCCGCGAATTAACGGTTTGTAGGAGGCGCCAATATGACGCATTGTATCCACAAATAACGAAACTGGGCCATGTTGTGATAACGGTTTCACAGTTTGCACAAGGCGTACATTGTTGTTTATTATCCTTAAGTGACATCTATGTGGTAAACTTGTTTACAGTAAATTACAATATTGCTCTCTAAGTAAACCAATCAAAATGAATCCATTATCAGCCAATCAATTTCTTTAACAAAATTAGCATGATCTGGTCATTTTTAATATACGTCACTTGTAAATTATTCTCCATTATATCAACACTGCATATTATACAAGAGTCTTTATTAACAAACAATTCCACCATCACATGCTTGGAAGTACTTTACGCAGTCATTAGACTTAACCCAGGCAACGTGTAATCTGCACAGCAGATACAATATTCATGGTTCTGAAAAAAAAAGGAACGATTAACAAATTAATTTACAATACATTTAACAATATCTTACATTTCTTAATATTTGCCTAACATTCACTAAGTTATATCGCTCATTTACCACTGAAACAAGGTAAAACAACTGCGTACACATAGTATACATATTTCGGATAGGTAAATATTCTGACAGAGTGCCGTATATAGTAGTATATAGTAGTATTTACAAAACGAATATTTGAATATATTCGAATACCTAAAACGAATATTCGAATATTGATTTCAGTATTCGGTCCCATCTCTAGTTAAACTACAATTTTTTAAGTGAAGCCTTGTACAGTTGAAAAATTTCTGGAACAAATTTTTTTTACAACAAAGTCTATGTAAAATGTGGGCTAACTCTGTCAAAATACAAAACAGAATTATGGGTAATGTTGCCCCTGATACTAGAGTTGATGACAAAGGTAAGTTCCAAGTTTCAAGTGAATAACTTGTGTAGTTTTGAAGTTACAAAACTTTTGAATATAAACTTTAACCAGAAAATCTAAGTGAAAAAGGGGCATAACTCTGTAAAATACAAAATAGAGTTATGGGTAATGTTGCCCCTGATACTAGAGATGATGACAAAGGTTAGTTTAAAGTTTCAATGTTAACCCCTGACACTGGAGTTGACAACAAAGATATTATCCAAGTTTCAAGTGAATAACTTGTGTAGTTTTGAAATTACACAACTTTTGAATATAAACTTTCACCAGAAAATCTAAGTGAACAAAAACTTTAACAACAAAGTCTATATAAAAAGTGGGCTAACTCTGTCAAAATACAAAACAGAATTATGGGTAATGTTGCCCCTGATACTAGAAATTATGACAAAGGTATATTCCAAGTTTCAAGTGTAGTTTTAAAGTTATAAGACTTTTGAATAAACACTTTAACCAAATTCAGAAGAGGACGCCGACGTTGGGGGTAGTAGGAAAGCTCACCTATTCTTCGAAAACTGCAACTGACTGACATCCATTCCATTAAATCAATTTTGTTGGTTCACCTTAATTAAAACCAAAAGATTCATCCATCGCAATATTTGATTGATAAATGAAAGTCAGACATTTACTAACACTCGAATTTTTCGTTCAAGAATTTAACTATGTCAGGAACAATGAGACTAGCTTCTTCGAGTTGTCTCTCTTTACTACGCGGCATATGTAACAAGCATTTTCATTGGTTCTTCATCAATATTCAACTAATCAATGCAGTCGATACATTTTGCATCACACATGTTAGAAATCAACATGGCGTCTTTGGAATATTATGCGGCGGCAAAGCCAGGAAAGAAGATAAAATTAACACAGATAATAAACGCATTAAAAAAAGAAAACTTACGAAAAAGAAAGATGCTGTGAACATTAAGCCACAAGTTTATAAGTCTATTCTGGAGGAAACTGATGGAGTGTGCGACAGGGAGAACTGTGATGACTTAGATGTTGACAAGGGTGTGTTTTGACTATCAGGACGAAATTGAAAACTTGGACAGTCTCGTGCAGTTTACTTCTGAACGAAAAGCCTGTCGATATTGATGTTGTTTATGCTAGATCTAGTTAATAGTCATTTACGCATTTAAGAATACTGCTTTCCAGTCAGGTACTTAATCATACTTATAGTTCCATCCGTTTTTCTTTCCCAGCTCGCTCTATTACACATGTTGACGGGTGGTGATGGTATTATTCAGATTGCATTACTTAAGTTGAGTTAAAACTTAATATTGATAATTTTCTTGGTTTCACATATTACTTTTAATGTATTCATTTGCTTTAAAACCGAAAAATGATACATTAGAGATACTATTGTTGTATTCTTTTACTTATAGACCTTTCCTGGATGACTGACACATTTTACAAACTTTCCTGAAGTCTGTAAATGGAGATTACTTAGAACAAATCTACGATTAACGCTTTCAGTATTTGTTAAGCGCAAAAGAATTTTGTTAATCTAGTCACACAATGAGTTTTAGTGATTCTTAAATACTTATCTAACTAATTTAAATTATTTACAGATCTTCCAAGACATGCACAATCAGTCCATGTTTAGCCAATTTTACAGAAAAACAAACCCAATAACTATCATTCATGCATGATAAAAGACGACCAAAGAATTTCTGCCAACTACACGTGAAGATACTTCTTTGAGAGTTCTTTGTCAATCATGTGCATGAGACAACCAAAACAAATTTCTAACATGGTGAAGTGAATGGACACAAAAACAATGAAATCAACACCAAATACATACAGAACTGAATTCGATAGCTATATTGATTTCAAGGGCTTATCAACGTCTGAATATATATTTATTTATTGAATATTCAATATCCCTCAAACTTTAATAGCTCAAGATGAAGGTCTCATAAAAATGCACAAATCCATGCAAGTTTTATTAAAACTGGCCAAATAATACTGACCGTCATGCCTACAAGACGAATTGCTAAACAAGAGACAACGCAGGACAGGTTACCCATACTGACAACGCCCCGAGCACTTTATACTTGGGTGAGCCAAGAGCATTGTACATTGGTTACAATTCTTACCTTATTCCTTTCTAACCAGCAACCTTGATACAGGAAAGACAGCACTGGGCCCAAAAGAACTGCATCCGTTGAACAGCTGTCGTCTTGCAGTTCTCTCTTTGTGAAGAAACAGTCAACAGGAGAGCATCAAATGTTATCTAGATTCTGTTTTTGTCAAGTTTATAAGAAATGTCATGTTTGAACTCAATGGATGACAGATGACGCAGGATAGGTTACCTTTACCAATAGCTCCCCAAGTACTTGATACTTGGGTAAGCCGCATTGATAATCTGGTGACAATTCTAACCTTCTTCCTTCGGAAGAACTGTCGTCCGCTTGACACCTTCTGGTTTGGAGAAATCAGTCAACAGGAAAGCACAAAACCTAACCTAGAAACCGCATTTGTCAAGTTTTATAAGAAAACTAAGGTCTGATGGAAGATGCCAAAGAGGTAAACTATACTGAGTCTATTATAGAAACTGCATTTGTCAAGTTTATCAGACATTTAAGGTTTAAACTTAATTCTTAATTCGTGATGATTTATACAGGAGGTCTACCATACCAATAGTCCCCCCCCCCCAGCACTTTATACTCAAGAGAGCCAAAAGCATTAAAACACTAATGACAATTCTTACCTCTTTTCTTTCTAACAATGATGTTGACCCTTGAAAGTTAGCACTGGCTCCTGCATGAGGCACTGCAAACGTGGAACAGATGTTGTCTTGCAATTTTCTTGTTGTGAAGAATCAGTGAACAAGAAACCTCCAAACCTAACCTAGAAGCTGCGTTTGCAAAATGTAATGAACGAGTTTATACACTGCCATTAAGATGGTCATAATTTGCATCATAATAATAATTAGCATCTCCATGATCATCATCATAATCATCATCATCAGCAGCAGCAGCACTAATATCATTATCATATAATAAACACCATCATCACCATTATCACAATCAACATCATCATAGCCATCATCATCATCATCACCACTAACACCACCACCATCTCCATTATAAACACAATCATCATCACCATCATCGTCACCAACGTTATCATGATCATGACAATTCTAGACTAGTTTCCAGTTTACCACAAACAATAGTTCACAGACTACTACTTCACAGACGACAGATGACACAATACAGTTTACCTATACCAGTGCGTCCCCGAGCAACTTCATACTCGGGTGGGTCAAGAGCATTGGTACATAATAGGCAATACTTACCTCGTTCCTTCTATCAGCACACACCACACCCACACTGGGCAGCATTGAGCCTCAAAAAGCTCTGCAATTAATTGATGAACTGCTTGCCCCTTTCTTATTTGGATGTCAACAATAAAGCTTTTAACCTAACCTGGAAATTGCTTTTGTCAATTTAATGACACATTTTAGGTTTAAACAAAAGATGGAAAAGCGTAAGCAACACTATAGCAATATTCTAATTCAGTATTGTAATTTCATCATCATCATCAGCAAACAGCAGCTGCAGCAGCAATATCATTATCATATAATTTACATCGTTATTACTACAATCATCATCATCATCATCATCATAACCATCATCATCATCATCACAATCACTACCATCATCATCATAACCATCAATATCATCATAACCACCACCACCATCATCATAATCAACCTCATCATCATCGTCGCTCTCAAAGTACTTCATACTCGGGTATGCTTAAGCATTGATACACAGGTGACAATTCTTACCTCTTTTCATTCTATCCGTGACACTGAAACTTCAAAATTAGCACAGGACCTAATATATCACTGCAAACACGCAAATGTCTGCTTGCAACTTTCGTGTTTGGAAGTAAACCTTAAGCACTGAAACTAACCAAGATGCTGTGTTTGTAAAATTTATAACAAATTTAAGGTTTAATCTTAATTAGTGACAGATGACGCAGGAGGTTACACTAACCAAATGCTCCCCGAGCAACTTAAGACTCAGGTGGGCCAAGAACATTCGAAACATTGGTAACAATTCTGACCTCCTTTCTACCAGTGATGTTGACCCTTACAGGCAGAACGGGCTTACTCATACAGCACTGCAAACTTAGAAAGCCGTCGTCTTGCAATTTTCATGTTGTGATGCTTCAAACCTAAACCAGAAACAGCATTTGTATTTTGTCGAGACTATCAGAAGTTTCCAGTCTCAACTTAATGGACCAGAGGGTTCCCATAGCAACACCTCCCCGAGCAACTTCATACTCGGGTGGGCCAATAGCATTGGTACATAGGTGACAATTTGTTTCTTCTGTCAGTGGCACTGGTGTAGACCCCACACAAGCCAGCACGGAGTCTTATAAAGCACTGCAATTGATGAACTGCTTGCCCCTTTCTTATTTGGATGTCAACATGATAGCTTTAAACCTAACATACAAACTGCATTTGTTAAGTTCATTTAAGTTTTTAACTAAGGATGTACACTATTTCAATATTCTAATTTAGTCATATCATTATCATCATCATCCTCACCACCACCATCGCTATCATCATCATCTAAGGAATCATCATCATCATCATTACAACTACTATCATCATCACCATCATTCTTACCTCGTTCTTTCTATCAGTAACGTAGAAACTTGAAAGCCAGCACTGGTCCAAGTAAAGCACTGCAATCAATGAACTGTCAACTGCTGGCCATTTTCTTGTTTGGAATAACCAGTCAACTGGAAAGTTTTAACCTAGAAGTGTATTTTAAAGTTTTATTTATGAGTTTTTCACAGTCATCATCATCATCACTACCTCCATAATCAACATAATTATCAACACCGTGATATTCTCGGTTGTTATCATGATGACTACAGTTCTTGACTCGTTTCTTTCTGTCAGTGACATCAGCATAAAGCCACTAAAGCCAGCACTGGGTAAAAAAAAATACTGCATTAAAAAAACTTCTGTTTGTCACTTTCTTGCTTGAAAGAAAGCAAGAATGTGTGGAGGCACCCTGTGTGCCTCGAATGTGTGGAGTCGGATTCCTACTTAATGAGCGTTCAAATTATCTTTCTCAAATGACACAAAGTACAGTTTCTACCCAGGAAAACGACGCAAAACTGCCACAATAAGCCTCTGCCTTTTGGCACAAACAAGCTTAAATAAATAAGTTTACATTAATTAGGATGTTCTTGGCCAAGTATGTTCTTAGAAAATCTAGTCTGAAGAATAAAGGCGCAGGAGAGGCATCCTTCGCTGACTGACCACTATGTTCCTGACTTAGGACAGCTTTTCTCTAGAATGAAAAAGCATGAGAGGCATTCAGTTCTTTGAAAACTTCACAGAGGATTTACAGCAAACAGGAGAGGCAAGTACTGCCCACTATTAGAATGTGTGTTATCACTTACCTCTAACTCTTACCTCTTGGCAATATTCAACAATAACCTTGACACACAGCACAGACCCCAGTTATGCACTGCAGTGGAAGAATTGCCGTCTACTTGCCACTTCTTTGTTTCCTTGTTCAGACCAATCGGTTCCCAGCATAGCACTGAACGTATCCTAGCGTCTGCATTTGTAAGGCCGCACTCGTAAATAACGTCCGCTGTAAAGATCGATACATTTTAGTTACTAAATAAATGCATTTATAAAAAGAAATTTATAGGATTATATCATGAATTACTTCTAGAAAGAACACTAAAAAAGCCACAATTGCAAACATTAAAGCATGACCACCAACTGGACCCATACACTGTGATTAATGTTATATAGGATTGAGGTTGGACCAGTTTTCACACACTTGCTACCATGTGTATGGCAAGATTTATTTGAATACAGTCCTAATTGTAATCTGTTTACAGAGACATAAAAAAACTAAACAGGCAGACATATTTCCTAAAACTGTGACAAACAATGATAGTAATTATATTTATAATTTATGATTTAAAAAAAGGCTGTGAATGGGGAATACTAGTACATTATACTGAAGGTTTCACATATGTTGAGGAACTGTGGGAAATCAACAATATAATTACACAGCATTACGACACTACTGTACAGCAAATAGTTTAGCTTTAAAATGTTTAAATTAAATGAAGTACATTTAACACTACTAACATACATTTTTCTGGTTTATCTGAAGAACCACTCTTAACATAACTGCTTACAAAGAATCAGATGCCAGGAAACTGCCGTCATCATAGTTCTGTATCTTCTTCAAACAACTGCTGAACCCTAGACTCACGCCTTCAATATCTGTTTTATTCGTAACGTTTTCCTGGCTCAGCGTTTATCTCTTGACCATGCACATGTTAATTTTGGTTTCTGACATAAATCAATATATTGCTAGTCCCTTGCAAACTTTGAATGAAGGTTTGTTTCACCAGCTCGAAACATTCAAACTGCAATAAATAGCCAAATGTTTCCACTTATCCGACGATTTAAACATTCCATAAGTACTCTAGCTAAAGACAATGGAGTTGTCCTGGTCTTTGTACAAGTCGGTTTACATGAAAACATACTTGGTCTGAACGCGGGATGTCTGTGTGGCGATGGGAACTGTGCATCACAATTTGTAAGCAGGCTGAACTGATGCGATTCTTTTTAATGAAGCAGAAATTTCTACCCCAGCAGCCATACACCTTAATCTGTATCATAGCTTGGGTTCCATTTTTGGTTTCAGGGGCCGCGAAATCTAAAAAAAAACTTACTTGTCCACGGACAACTAATTATAAAATTTAACTTGTCCGTTGATGAAATCCACTTGTCCGTATATATATATAAAACTGAGTCATTCCTGTGTAAAAACCACACTTAGTATCTGCCAAAAGAGGGAAATGCTTACATATTTTACATGTTGCAGTTTGATCAGCAATACGTAACCATGGGAAATCATTTAGCCCAGTTTGCTGAAAACTTCTTGTACATTTAGTTGAATCATATTTCTTATCATAATCTTTTTTAGTTTTTTTTTATGGTGGACTTTTCAAAGCTTCAGGTTTCTGTTCCAAAGTTGAAGACTTTATTAAAAAACGTTCCATTGTTTAATGTAAAAGTCGTCTGAAATAAGATTGCAGACTGCGTTTCGTTTATTTTAATTCCAACATGATAAATTCCGTTACAAGTGCTAAAAAATAGAAACCCGTCTACACTGCAGTCTAAAAGTCGGATCGTATATTGAAAATGCGAAACTGAAATTCGGCTTTATTTTTTTTAATTCTCCGAGCTGTTTCTCAAGAAATTGGTTGTCCACGGACAACTTGATTGAAAAAATTCAGTTGTCCAGACCTACAAATGTACGACTCGGACAACTCAGACATTTGATTTCGCCACCCCTGGGTTTATCACATGCAGCAATGCCTGTTCATTTTCGTGTCCCATGAATGGGAGGTTATACATACCATATTTCTTTGATCATTTCGGGGACTCTGCCCACAAATTTCCTGGATTTTTACTGATTTTGCTGGAGTTAACGAGTCAACTGGGCCCGAATACGAACCCGGCCCGGTCTTACTCGTCCTGGTCAAACTCGGCCCAGTATTCAAACGGGATCAAAGGGGGGTGTTTTTCACACTTTGAAAAACGTGTTATGATCTTAACAAAACAAGTTGATTGCACTTGATCGTAGGTATGTTTAATGAAAATTATTAACAAGTTTGTTAATAGTTAATGGGTAATGGGTTATAAATTAGTTCATTAAAAGTAGGTATGTTTGGTAAAAGTTGGTGTGTCATCAAAAAAATGTAAATTGATTATAATTAATTTAATAAAAATTCTGTCTTAAGTGATAATTTATACTAATAAATGAACACATTTGAGTAAATAAGAACTGTATATAAAGCTAATTTGGTTGAATAATGTATATATTGTATTTGCAATTTTATTATAAGATCTTGTGTTGTTAGACCAATATTTACGTGGAATATTTTGATTTCCGTTGTGTTAATAATATATTGGGTGTGTGTGTGTTTTGGAAGCATGCAGTACCCGTGTATTGCGTGTGGGAGAGAGGTAAGGGAGCGACAACAGGCGGTTGATTGCGATTGGTGTCACCGATGGCAACACAGGACATGTGGTACAGGTAAGATAAATGAATAAGATTGTCGATTGTATTTGTTATTTAAATAATATAATGGTGTATTTAATGTACACACGAGACTTAATCATCACTAAGTCAAATGATAGTAGTTAGTCAGAACAGTAGTTAGTTATGTATTATATAATTATTATTGATTTTTTACATAGGGATTTCCCAAGCTGCCTACAGAGAAGCTTCAAAGATGGGCGGACGTCTGACGTTTGTGTGCAGTCCCTGTCTTCGAGACGACATGACCATGTTGGAGGAAAGTGCGTCGTCGGAGACGAGCGTCTATCCGAGCGGCGATATCGACGTCGACATGCCGGTACTGGAATCTAGTGTGGTGAGCCCGGCGCGCGAGATGAGCTTCTATGAGCCAGCATCGAGAGACCAGGTAACAAAAATACAATGTCGTGTATCGAATATAGCGTTAATTCACCATAAGCGTACCACAGGCGACGTGGTGTGTATGCATTCATCAGGACGCTCCTGGTGCTCCCGTTCCTGCCAGCAGCACACATTCCACGTGAGTGCTACCTGGACGGCGAGATGTTAACATCCTCGTTCGTGGGAACGGTCGGCCGAGTGTACGGGCTCCATACGCAAGTCTAATACATCGTGCATAAATGTATATATTTATATGACATGAAGATGGTGTGAATTTACTGTTTAAATATGTATTGCTGTTTTTTTATAAAGTTCTGTTTGTGCATTTATGTACCAATACTATGCTCTATGTACTTTGATATGCATGTTCAACAACTGTATATACAGATCTGCTGTGTAAATATGTTTTCGTGGTGTTTGTATATAAGACTATGTATATATTTATTATTTCTTTGATGTTGGAAATGTAAAAGTTGACTTTATTATTTATGATTTGAATAAACACATAATTATCTACATCTTTTTTTTTCATTTTATCATTTTTTACTATCACAAAGTTCACCGTGTAATTAATTTCCGACGTATAATTACCGCATACTTTACGATATTCTAAGTATTTTACACTAATTCAATATAACTAGGCCGAGTTAGGCCCGGCCGAATTCGTAAAGTGGGCCGAATTGGATCAGTCCGAGTTAGTATTAGGGCCGAGTTGACCCCGAACCTTGCTGGACATGTATGTGTGAGAATTATTTCTCCAGGTTTGAAATACGTATGGAAAGACCTTGGATCAAAAAGGTACTGGGTGCAGTTAAAAAGGAGCAGGTGGAAGGACTGATAAGTTTGTTGACATTTACTTATTATTTGCTAAATCCAGGGGTTTTATGAGTCTAATGCCTCTATTTTAAGTTTTTAATCATAGTCTTTTCATCTGTCATTTCATATTTGCACAAATATATAAAATTTTAAAACATATTCAACATTTTCGTGTTGACCTGCCCAGGGGCAGCAAGGGGGACCAAAAAGGAGCAGGGTGCAGCACCCTGCTTTTGTGCTCTAGATCTTTCCCTAAGGCGTAAAAAAAAAATATGTTTGTTTCAGGTAACATGCCCCCAAAAATTACGGTAGGCACGTTTTTTTTTTTGTTTTTTTTTTTGGTAAATGGTCAACTTGAAGATTCTAAAACTGAATAAATATGCCAAACGTAGTAATATCCTTAAACATTGTTTATAAGTGGATACTATCAAAACAAAACACTTGTTTATCCAAAAATACATTCAATTATTGAAAAAGGTAAATAAACCAGAAAATCAATCTGGCAAACCCAGTAAAATGTTATAGGGTCGGGGCATTTTTTTAGGGTAGGGCGGGTTACCTGAAACAAACATATTTGATTTTTACGCCGAATACGTATTTATTCCAATCCAATGAAATGTAGTTTTATTGCATGACGTTTTATTGTTAAATTGTATACATACATTGAGCAAAAAAAAAATTCATTAAAATGCTAAAGATTAAAGTTATTGCACAACGAAAGTTTTATACAAAAAGTAGATTTCAAAATTCTTTCACTACGAAGTTCAGCTCAAACAACCAACTGTGCACGTTTAGCTCCGTGCACACTGTTTATGATCATGCTTTCTTTATAAAATTTGAATGAATGTCTGCCACTTTTTGTTTTAAATTATTTATGTACTGTAGTGACCTTATTGTGTTGTTTGTTTTTGCAAACAGATCTATCCTCAGATCATAAATAGCATTTACTGTTACGGGATTTGGCATTAATGTGTTGTTGTTGTTGTTTTATTATGTGACTAAGAATCATTTTATCAATTTGTATCTTCTGTTGCCTTCTGAAACTCTGCACAAACTTTATAAAAATTATTGACATGAGAGTCTAGATCTTTCACTGTTTACAGTGTAAAATATTTTTCAAAAATATCATGGGCAACAACTTTTGTTTTCGTCAAGCTGAACATCAAATACATGACCAAATAGCCGAACTTCAAATAAATACTCACATGAGAAAGTATTATACTTAAAAATCCATTATTTTTTTTCCAACAAACATGTCGTCTGATCTTTTTGCACGAGACATCGATCTTCAGCAGTGATCAGTCACTCAGTCACATGTCAAATTTGGCGGGAAACAAATTACAGGGGAAGTAAGGCTTAGAAGCTTTGCGCCAAATGATTTTACAGTGATCTCCCTTGTTCGTCAAAACATAATTGTTCGTCAATTATAAAATACTATAAAACAATGGTTTAATTTTCTCCGTCGCATAAATGCAAAATAAGTCGAAAAATACATGCTGCAGATAAATCAAATAACATTTTTATTAAATGCTTTTCCTATTCTATGTTTATACATGGACTATTGCAGTGTTGTTGACCAAGGTAATGAATGAAAATTCCTTTAAAATAATAGTGAGTGGTGTTGTTCTCAATGAATGTACATGAATGGATAGACCACATTGGAAACTTAATTCCTAGCTATTTTACATTCATTCTGTAATGGTACTAAAAACAAATAGGATCTTAGCTGCATTTTTTTTCAAACCAGCTCAATAATTGTCAACACGATGTAATAACAAATTATAGCTCGATAGTTGGTACCCTGAGGCTAATATTTACGTCTTGGATAATTACCCAGTTTAAGCTGTCTTGTATGCAAGGTAAATGTGAAGCAAAATTTAGTTAGCAGTCCAAAAACATTTTGCTGAAAACTTCACTATCATTTCACTGATCTTCATTCAAGAATATGTTTTTAACCTTATTAAACTATATAATCAGCTCTTATGAATAACTGATTAATCTAACCCTGGAGGATGTTCTAAACTGGACCTGTATCCACCAATCTATTCTTAGAATTAAGACGAAGTATAAAGAATATTATTGAAACTGTACTGTCCTAAGATCGCTTCAATGTTGATTCTAACTTAGTATTCACCATCTCTAATTACAGCATTCTTTATTTATGTTGATTCTAACTTGGTATTCACCATCTCTAATTACAGCATTCTTTATTTAGAACGATTTCTTATGGACATAAGTAACATTGGTACCCAGTATATTTGCAAATCCAAAAGTACTTTTCCTGAGTCTAAGTCTATGCTTAATTCTTAAGTCTAAGAGTGGGTTGGTGAATACGGGCCCGGTATACTTCTCAGACATGTCATTTACTCTGTAATACTTTTCAGAGATGTACACGGTTTGAAGGATGCAGGAAGGATCTTTGGACAGAAATTTCAGATAATCACTGTCCATTTGACACATGCTGGTTAACTCCCAGTTTATGTTATGGTTAAAAACATAGACATATCTGACTACTCATTGGGGAAAAATAAAAGAACACAACTAAAAATATTTCCATTTATTTTCAATGTTTTGACACTTGCTATTAAACAATTATAATAATTATTATAATTATGAATGTTTTTCGACATATTTCAGAGCACAGCAGCAAAACAATTAAAAGAATATAAAGCAAGAAATGAAACAGTTCAGCCTCACAATGTGACCAAATATAATACAACTTCCAACAGCCAGCAGAAATGTCCTTTACTCGAAAGCGACTTGAGAATAAAGAATTTACTCTTCTGTGAGCTTATAACCCATGCTTTTGGAAAATATCTGGTTCAATATCAGTCTGTCATCAAGTTTGTTACCTAAATGTAAAATAATCTGAGCAGATAACGTTTAATTAACAACTGACATTTTGATGTTTATCTTTTTGCTAATCCAGGATGGCACTTTCCATCTAAAGTGGATTTATGTTTAGAAGAGACTTTCTTGAAACAGAATATACCATAAAAGCGTAAAGTGCCGTCCCGGATTAGCCTGTGCAGACTGCACAGGCTAATACGGGACGGACACTACGCACATGCATTAAGACCGGTTTTCCCACAACACTCCTCAAATGTTTAGCATTCAAGTTGGTTCTATATTTACAATCTTGTTCTTAATATCCTTCTAAGGCAAGTGTAGCATTCATATGACTTGTATCGTTATTGACTTGAATTACACTCAACTCTTGATTTAACATGTACAATGATGCCCAAGGCTTAGCCACTGGCATTTAAGGAATTTGTTAACCAAATTTTGTCACGACCATACTGAAGCATTTGTGTATGCTTAATGAGTCAATTCAGATAGTATTCTACACTGAAGTACTATGGTTCATGTATAATCACACTGTATTAATGCAGGAAGGCTAAAACTTGCTAAAACACAATTTTCTTCCTATACGGAACATGCAACTATACACACAGAAAGATATTAACAACATTTTTAATACTTTTTTTTTCAATTTACAAAAATTACTTACAACTACTGATACAAAAAATAAACGTAGCACATCTTTCTTTTTCTTTCTTTTTTTTTCTTTCAGAACAATGTCAGGTTAAAAAATCATAATATGCTAAAATCAACTGTTTACTTTTCACATAATTTTTTTTTTAACCAGAAATTTGTGAAAGCCAATAGAAAATAAGACGAGCAAAGAAATCGGAAACCAAATTTCTAAAGTTGTATGTAACTTTATTACAGATCTTGCTTTATGTATATAACTTTTAAGGTAAGGACTACCCCAGAGGCTTTTTTTGAGTAAGATAAACAAAAGAAAAGTGTTTTTCACTAAGAAGTTGTGCAAAAGAAATGTCGAAGAATAACAAGTGTCACACAATTTACGCAGCGTAAAATTCAACTTGCATGTACAATGTAGCACACCATATAAGTTAACAATAAAATGGTACACAAACTTTTGTAACATTAAAACAAGTAAAATCATGTACCTTTGCATGTCAACAGACCTTCAAAGAATAAAGAAACATAAAACAATCTGTACATACAAATTTAATATTTATGTACACAAAATGTGATCATATTGGTGCAAAAAGCAATGCTAACATGATTTCCATCATCATAATTTATGTACAAACATTTTTTTTTATTATACAACACAACATGCATCAGTGACTAATGTGATTTGTTAAGACATTCGATTAAGTCTAGAGCCAACAAAATATACACTAAGCCGGCAGATTTAAATGTAGATGGATTAAAATTAAACATGCTTGTACATGTATTGTGAAAACATTCTACTATGGTATTTGTAAATATTTATAATTAATCAAGAAGAAAAAAGATAATTCAGTCTACCTTGGGACATATTTAATAATGTATCTATACAAAAATTAATCTCATTAGTTAATTTTCAAATAAAATACATTTTCATACGGCATTTGAGACAATCCTTGGTTCAAAGTAGTATATACCGATAGTAACATAAGTGATTACAGATCACCAGAAAAATACCGGCTTTAAAAATTTGCTGGATTTTCAGGTATAATAGTAGTATTTTTTCATAATAACGAACATGTTTAAATCAGTACATCAACATATAAGGCGCGTCTTGGGAAAACCGGACTTAATGCATGTGTGTAAAGTGTCGTCCCGGATTAGCCAGTGCAGTCCGCACAGGCTATCCAGGATGGCACTTTCCGCCTACAGTGGATTTATGTTTAGAAGAGACTTCCTTAAAACAGAAATACCATTAAAGTGAAAGTGCCGTCCTGGATTAGCCGGTGCGGACTGCACAGGCTAATCCGGGACGACACTTTACGCACATGTATTAAGTCCGGTTTTCCCACGACGCGCCTCATATATTTTCTATTTTAATCACTAAAGTTGCAACTCCAGATTTTATAATTTAAGAGCAAATTTTGAAGTAACGCGACTTAAAAAATGCAGATATTGAATGTTTTGTATCCAGTAATTTTTAGTCTTACATGAAGACAGTATTGATTAATCGTATTTACAACTCTAATAGATTGTGTTGTTTGGCTTTTTTTTAATCCATTTTTTTTTTTTGCTTTTTAATTAATAGCGGAAACTTTAAAGATTTTCTAAGTTTATTTATTTATAAAGTTCTGTACATAATTGTTTGTAAGGGCATAATGATGCAAACAATGTTATTTGAGAAATACTGATACTAAATAAATTACCATTAAACACATCCACTGAAAACTTTCTCACCCGACAATCGAATATTTTCATTCTCAAACTATTTGATTTTCTACACTGAAAATTGAAAAGAACGTTTTTTCTTGTTTACTATTTGCTAAACAATAATTTACACATTCATTACCAACTACTGCATCAGAATCATCACAATACAGTATCAGTATGTTTCAACATAGCTTACACAATTTCAATTGCAAACCAAACCTAACCAAAGTTCCAAGCTTTATAAAAGTTCAGAACATCAAGCATACACATAGCATACAAAAACGAAACATCTGAGAATTTATTAATTATTTAAACAAGTGCAAAAAATATACAACACATTCCTTTACGTATGTCTGATTTATTTCAAAATACAACTGCCCGTAAATCAGTGTCACTTTTCAACACTTCATGATTCACTGTAACACATCCAAACATGAAAACATAATCAATTTTAACTTCTAATTACATTTCAATGATATAATCACAATATTTAACCCACATGGAAATACAACGCCAAGAAAAATGACATCACCTCCGTTTTATTGCTTGTTCTGATTACTAGAAAATGTTGTTCAAACAAAAATGTTTAATAAAATTTAACTAATATACAAATAAGTGTTAGACACAGTATAACAATTGTCATATACTTACACATTACTTGGTCTAAAGTGTAAAGTCAAAACGTGGAACGTGTATCATGTATTGATGGGGTACCAGTAATACAAACATATCTGATATCATATCATTTACTTTGACCTACACCAGAGTCAGTGTTTGATTGTATTTAGCAAAAAATGCGGACATAAATACAGAATATTAAGTAATGTAGTCATTCAATAGAATGTAAGTAGTGCAAACATTTATAGTTTAGCTCAAGTACAGTATGTTAAGTCAGAGATGTACATTATCCCCCCCCACCCAAAAAACTTTCGAAACAAAATCTTAATTGTATTCTTTTAATCAAATTCTCGCCTGTACTTTACGATGAAGATATGTAGACCACTCTGCGACGTTTACACAAACATGCATTTATTCAAGACGAAAAAAAAATGTCTCAGTTTGGAAATGACGAGAGTCATTATGTTTCACAGAGAAGAACTGCAGATGTTTCTCCTTGTAATTGATGACTAGATTTAGAAACAGTAAGGTAAACTCTCCTTCTCTCTTTCAAAAGCTTGCATGCCACAGTAAAAAACTTGTTTTTGTATATAATTCCAGTGTAAAATGACTTGAGGTGAATAAATATCAAGGAAATGGCAATTCGGCAATGGGTCAACTACTAAATAAAATTAAATATACAATAACTGTGGATACAACAATATCAGTAGTGTTTTATCCAGACCTAAACAGCGCGGCACCGCGCCACGCCCATTTATTGATTTTCAAAAGCAATTAGCACCTCGTGCCCTCTTATCTATCGACTGTATTGATTGTTAACGACGGCCCTTTGTAATGGCATGTTATTATAAACAAATCTGTGACCAACTGATAAGATCAGCAGTAGGGGCAGTCAGATTACGAGTTTGTACAATAAAAACATGCTGATTTTGTTTTTAAAATGGGCGTAAATTGTCTGCTTTTAACAGCCTCGTTTTCATATGCAATTTCTAACATGTTTTTGTTTCGTGAATTTTTATGATAAATGTGATAACAAAGGGCAGAATGCATATAAATGTAGACTCAATGTTGTCTTTATTCATAAACTATGAAAAAATACATGTGTATACAAGATTTCTTCCAATAATAACCAAAAGTCCCTGAAAAAACGATTTGCAGAACTAGCTCTAATTTCGGACAAACATATTCGGATAAATCATTTCAATCTGAATTTCAATGTTTGTTTTCTTAATGTTCAGTCTTGACTTTTGCTTTTCATCATTAATCAAAATAGTAGTAGCAAGGTCATCATCAACAGCTTAATTCAGATAAACAATAATGATGAAAATAAAAATATTTCATACAATAAAAAAGATGAAAAATAAAAATTATTCCAGAGTAATAGGATTTTACCATTAATCAGCATGATTTTAACTTGGCCATAAACCGTTTTATTTAAAAGTTGTCTTTTTTGATTGCCCATTAAAAATACTTATAATAAATAAATATTTTTTCTGATCTTTGCAAATAATGTAACTTAATTATAATAGGAACTTATAATATTGGAAAATTAAAATGTGTTAATAAATTGACTTAATAATCATCAAATATATAAAAGGAATCAGTCAGTAATACTTCACGAAAGAACTATTTTAAT
This sequence comes from Congeria kusceri, assembly GCA_027627225.1. Classification (NCBI taxonomy): domain Eukaryota; kingdom Metazoa; phylum Mollusca; class Bivalvia; order Myida; family Dreissenidae; genus Congeria; species Congeria kusceri. The sequence goes on from CM051038.1 coordinate 14,472,805, forward strand.
CTAATGTGCCCTGTTTAACAGTGTCACCGCGCACAAAATGCCCCTTTTCCAAATCAAGCGCCATGCCCCTCTGCCCTTCTAGATTAAACTCTAATATCAGGGTGTAGAAAGCTATGGCTGTTTATTACAAACTCTCACTAACATATAGCTGTGTAGAAAATACAGGAAGTATAACCTGCTGTTCAGACAACTACAAATCATTATCAACTTTGCATAAATGACTATGCATGTTCAAATATCCAATATAAACTAATTTCTGGTAAAACAAAATTAATGTTTTCATTTTTTTTTGTAGATAGCGTAAGATGTTACGACTCGAAAAAAAATAGGAGGAAAACCCAATTTAGTATGTTAATATGTTTTAATTTGCATGTTTAAGCATTTAATACATCGTATAAGCACACCCAAATTTGTGCGACAAAATCATAGGAATACATCAGGAGGACTCAAGTGAAAACTCACTAAAACTTAACTAAAACTAAAAATATTTAGTATCATTTCCATACTGCTGGTGAAAAACACATTGAACATGCAATGGAAATCTTTTGCCCATTTCTATCAAACCTAAAGCATTCAATAATATTCCATCTTCAATGCTTCTAACAAAAAATGAGGAATTTAATATTGAATAAATAAATGCAGTTGTTCTATATAATTTGTTTGACAATTTCTGATTAAAGGAATACATATTTCATCAATTATTTTATCACATGCTACATATTGTTTTCAGCTGAATACAGCCATTACGAACATTTTTATCGTACACATGTGTAAGATAACATTTTGAGTGGTTTCATTGGCTACATATTCTTTGACTGACCAATCGCATGACGTTATTTTGGTGAAATGACGTCGTCAACATGAAATGACATCACATCAGTACACAACTTTTAGGATTTACCAACTTATTTTGGTAAAATTAGAAGGATTTTATTTCGTTTAAAAGCATGTGATAAAAAAGATCTGACACAAGTTTGTCATTTCATACCATATTTTATTAACCTCGCCCAGGAAATTCCTTAACTCGTTTAACAAAAGAATGTATGAAATGTCAACTTGTGTCAGATCCTATATATCTTAACCACCCATCCTTGACAATCAATACACATCTACCACATTAAATAGTATACACACATTCCGTTCTAATTATTATATAATTAGTATATACTAATTTAATAAACAAGTATCACATTTTGTTGTCATTATAGGAAAAAAAAATACATTACACTAAATTTATGGGCAATTCACAAAAGCATGGCTTATCGGTGTTTATTGTCAAAACATGACACGGCTATTATCTCTAACAATTTGTCAGTTGCAAGCAAAATGACATACTTTATTATGTAATACTTGAAAATTATATATGTAACATCTAAAGGCATGACTAACAAGTTTTCTGTTATTTGTTTAATTACGGTACCAGGCACAACATGCTTTTAATTGATTACAGCCTGAATATTACTTGGATTGAACTGAAATGTAAAAAGAAAATACATATTTTTTTGCAGGATGGAATCTGTGGAATGCTAGTCAAGAAAACTTTGATTTCTATTACAACTGTGCAGACAGGTAGTGAAGGAATGCTAGCACTTCTTTATCAGACAATCACAGACACTGGAAAATAGCAAACGCATCACGAGACCATTATGACTATATAGCCTTAAAACACGTGTCAAGAAGTCACTATTGCATTCAATGCACTCATATAATACCTTTATTGTTCTGCAAAAGAACGATCATTAGCATTGACGTGCGTCATTGTCCAAAAAATTATTTTTAAACATTTTCAAATATTGCAGATTAAGTCGTTAACAAGTCCGGTTAGTTGTTCACCTGAACTTATACAAATAATTAGGTTATATTAAAATTATCTGCAGATATTTTACTGCTCTCCCTAATTCAGGATTAAAGTCACTATTTGTAAACACATATACTGTGTATTTTCACTGAAACAGAAACAAATGTTGGGCATTGTTCATACATAATCTTTAGTTAACTACTTTTTTTTTTCTTTTATCAAAAGACCTATCATTACCTTTTAATAAACAGCTTTTCATACAAAACAAAAGCATCTAATTCTAATTGTGAAACAAGTGGATTTCTAGTAAACACAATACTTTATAAGATAAACTCACCACACTTATTATGAAGCACAACTTCCACAACACCAGCTAATACCATACAAGTATGCATATTGTATTAACCTATAGCTTCCACAAAATGTGTACACTATTATTCATCAAATGATCTAAGTAATAACAACTGACTGTAACAAAATACTGAAAGCACATATTTCAATTTAATCCCACAAATGCCCCTTAATTCAATTTAAACAAACTGAAAATTACTACAGCACAGCCAAAGTATAAAACTTATCACTGCACATAATTCAAGATCACCTTCATACATGTAGTAACTTCTTTGTTTTCCATTGTCTGAAAAACGGCTAAAATAATTTTCGACTCTTGCGCTACATTAGTGACAATACTTCACGACAAGCATTAATCGAACGTTCTGTTTCCATTCGAAATCAGTTAAGAGTAACTCATTCATCCCACAAGAAAGACATCTGAAGCACTTTAATGACTTGTTGAAAAAGTTCCATATCCTTACCTCTTAACACTATTATATTCATTTTGTCTATAAAGTCGTACGGCTCCTTTGTAGATCGAGGCTGAGGCTTATCTTTTTTTTTTTAACACAGGACTGATGCAAAAGTTGAACTAAAATAATCCACCACATCCACAATGTACATCCAAACCTGAAGGATGGAACTAATTTTCAACGAACTAATGGAAAAATCCGCAGTAACAAACATATCACACAAGATTTCTTTCACAATGTATATCCACAGCGAGGTGTTTCAGTCAACAAAACATTGTGACACAGCAATTTTGTCAACACCCTAGTCGGCTGAATGCACACACAAGTGTCTGTGGAAGTGTTCGCGAGCCAAAGTCACTTTGGCGTACATCTAATACTATGTGTGTTTGTCGCCGAATGTGAAACCAGGAGACTGTGCATGATTGGAACCCGAACTACCGCCGGACATCTGACTGATATTGACCACAGACGAGGACTGCGTAATTCCCGTCATCTGGTATTCAGCATGTCCTTGCCTGCAATGAGACGTAACTAATCTTGCACTATTTCTTAATACAAGAGCTGTCAGAGAAAAGGAATGACCTATGACATTTTGAAGTTAAAGACATTTTAATAAAAAAATTAACCCAAAAATCTATGTGAAAAAGGGGCATAACTCTGTCAAAGTACAAAACTGAGTTATGGGAAATGTTGCACCTGATGTTTGAGTTGATGACAAAGTAACATTTCAAGTTTCACGTGAATAACTTATGTAGTTTTGAAGTTATAAGACTTTTGAATATAAACTTTAATCAGAAAATCTATGTGAAAAAGGGAAGAACTCTGTCAAAATACAAAACAGAGTCATGGAGAATGTTGCACCTGATGTTGGAGTTGATGACAAAGGAATATTCCATGTTTCAAGTGAATAACCTATGTAGTTTTGAAGTTACAAGACTTTTGAATATAAACTTTAACCTAGTTCAGACGCGGACGCCGGGACAAGTAGAAAATCTCACCTATTCTTCAAATAATGGAGCTAAAAATTAGTCATACTTAATTGCACAAAGAATCAATGAGACATTCTACCAGACTGAAATTTGCAAAACAGTTATCACTTCATTATTTCTTTATAAAATTTATGGTTATTCTTAACAAAACCAAAGTGTTGTTACTATCACTATGATTCCAGTCTATCATTACTCTCATTATTACTCCATTGCTTGGCCATGGATACCATTATCTCATCAATGATACAATGTACTAGATTTTAATATTTTCCGAAATAGGTTAACTACCATTATTCAGTCAGTTAGTACTTAATCTCCAGCAAAGAAATAGTATGATGACATTAATTAACATGGAGTACACGGGTCCATTTTTACATCTAATTTATACATGTACATTCTATTTGATTTGAATGGCATTTCAATGCTTGATTTTACAGAGAGGGAAAAATTCAACATTTCTTACCCTCCTTTAGATTTCATGGCTGCTGGCTTAAGATAATCATCTTGGGCTAACAACAGAACGTCTGGACGCATCTCTTTCTTGTATTGTAAACATTTCCGAATGAACGTCTGAAAAAATGAACATTTGTCAGCTTTATCATATAAACATATGTACAAAAACAGAGTTTTCATCAGAAATTTCAGCTTTCGATTTTTTTACCAAAATAAAACACTGCAAACCAGCAATACTACAGGGCATTTATCTTCCCTGATCTTACAGCTAACAGCTACACTGGACAGAACACAAAATCTAATAGTGACACACGAAATCACAACATGGCTTTTCAAAACTAAAGCACTGCAAATACTGCGACTACAAGGTGTTAAAGGCCTAGTTTAAGGAATGTCTGGGGTACTCAACTCTGTGTAATGGTCCACCATAAAATCTCTTACCATTATCTGCAATCTTTTCTCTCAGCTGACTGAGAGGCTGAGTGCTCTGTTTCAATCGCAGTAGTGTATTGATCACAGCTGATAAGGGTCCCCACACTGTGTCCACAGCAGGGTGCCAATACACAGGAGTACAATACCCCAAATTTGGGGGGGGGGGAGGGGGTCAAATAAAGAAGGATTAACCCTTATCCAGCCTATACCAAAGTATCTCGCCATTTAAAAAACTCATCTATAAAGCTGTTCCCCCACTATTCCGGCTTAGCCTGTAACCCAATACACAAGAGGAATACACAGTTCAACACCTCTAATCTGATAACAGCTAATTACTGAAAAGTGTTGGGAGGCTTTATCTTTCTTGTTTATGTGATACCAGGGCAAAATCAGTTAAATTAACAAATTGCTGCTTAAATCTGCTGTTGTTTCCTCTGAGTGTTGCAAGATGACAAACAGCCAAAATGTTAGGCATCGTCTTCAAGATGTTTTATCAATCATATTGTGTTACAAATCTTACATCATTTCATTGTCATTTAATTGTTACATACTTATGAAAAGATCTGTTAAAGATATAAAAAAAAAAATAGTTTGAATATGTCATTATCATCAGAAGAAATGTAATTATTACATATATATTTCTTTTCTTCAAACTAATTCCGGTGTTTGAGAAATAAATTCATTTATAAACTCAATTTAATAAATTTTATACCAGAGTAAACCTTGCTTAATTTCCTTTCAGAATAGTATGTGGTATAGATACATACAAGTAACTATGCCTCAGTTATAGTGATTTACAGCAGATTACTCCTTTAAACCTAGCTTACTTGTGTAACACTCCAATTTATCTGGCTCTGCAGCTGCTGATAGGCAAAGGTGTATTCGGCGGGTTAAGAGTTAAACTAGGCCACTTTTCCGTATGTCCGCATTCGTATCCATTTCTGCATAGAATCACTGCAAACTAGCGCGCTATTACATACCTTGGCCTCGGGGGTGACCGGTGGTTTGGATGGAAACTCCACCTCCTTTGCATTCAGGATCGTATTCTCCTCCAGGATAGCAGCCTGTGAAAGGTTGTGACCAAAAGGCTGAAACAAACACAAACATTAGCTCAAACCTTTTATTATTAACTACTATAATTACATCCTATTATTTCGCTGGATTGTAGACAGCTATAGGTTTACTGAGACATTTTTATACCATTTCTGGGTAGAACCAGTACTTGGTGTCTGAGAAAAATAATAAATTTTGAAAGCTCTCCAAATATCTATCAAGCTTATGGTTCACCAATCTCTAGGCAGACACCACATTTACTACACCACTGTGCTCAAGAAAAACAAATATTACATTAGGCATGGTCTTGAACAAATGGGACATTCACATGAGGTTAATGCTCATATTTGCACATTCAGCAAAATAAAATTCTGTTTTGCAACTACCATTCTAAGTCAAATATAATATATACTAAAAGATACCTTTTTTTTCGATCAATACTTTACACACGTATTTAATAGACCAATATACAGTTTGAATAAAGCAGATAAAACGGTCCATTTATGTATTAAATAAATATGTGTTTTTTAGGCATTCATAAAACTATCACCATTCCATACCTTTTTTCCGTAAAGACATTGGTAGAATATCACACCCACTGACCAGACATCGACTTTGGACGAGATTTTCGGTGGATTTTTACCCACCATAAAACACTCAGGCGGCAAGTACCTGTAACGTGTATTTATTTTTTAACAAACTTCAACTGAATCTAAATAAAATTACAAAATATGGTATTTTAAGGTTAAAAATTGAACATCTGTAAGCCGCTTGCTATTGTCCTTTTAGGCAAATGAAGTTTTTTGAGTAATGAATAATGGTGACCAGACTCAATTGAAATAGGACCATTTTCTACAGTGAATTCTAACTTTTAGGAAGTTATCTGCAGATTTAAAAAACTTTTCTTTCAGGAGAGAAATAAAGTCTGACATTTTTACTAATACAAATTTATGTGCAACACCATGTAAATATGTAATACAGAAAGTTCATATTCAACGTAACTTACAAACAAGCACAAAGCAGTTACATCAACCTAGAGCTAACCATATAAACAAACAGATCATAATTATTGCCAATATAAATTGTACACCCAATTCGAAAGGGCATTTTATAACCTTTAAAGGGCACAGCTATCCATTTTTTTACTACCACTTTTAACCTTTGAAAGGTGAAGCTACTATCATTTTTTCAGTGGTACAAATAACAGTTTTCCCTAAGAATCTTTGTGAAAATGGGCCCAGAACCAAGACTACCACTTACCAGTAAGTCCCCGCCCCCTGGGATGTGAGGTCCATCCCATCATGATTAGTGTTGTCGTCATCCATGATCTTGCTCAGACCGAAGTCTGTGATCTTGATCTCACCGCTGACCGACGTGGTGCCAGTCATCGACGAAGCTGCGGGAAGAGTCATTGGTGAAGCTACGTAAAGTCATTCAAAATGTGTTAAACGTAAGTGGTCGAAAGTAACACCAGCCAGTAAGCACTACACAGGTAAATTTTGAACCGGGCTTGCTCCGATTCTTATTTTTATATAGATGGGCTGGTAACATTTACTTGCTCTGAATAGTAAAAAAATTTGGGCTTGCTTGGCCAAACTGCTAATTTCAATGACTGAAACATAGAGCTACCATTAGCAGACAATGACAATGTGGTATCAGCCAATGATGAAACTATGACAAGTTTGACAAGTTTAACATTGTGGTATCAGCCAATGATGAAACTATGACAAGTTTAACATTGTGGTATCAGCCAATGATGAAACTATGACAAGTTTAACATTGGCTGTATGATGAAACTATGACAAGTTAAACATTGTGGTAACAGACAATGATTAAACTATGACAACTTTAATATCAGCCAATGATTACACTAGTCCAAAAAGTTAGAGTATCAAACATTAGGTAAATATTTTGATATCATTTTTCTATAAGAAAGTTGTAGATATAATATACTGAATGAAATTACATTAATTGCATGCTAGATATTACTGTACTGTTACTCTACATTTTACTCCGGAGTGGATTCAAAGGCTAGTTTATTCATAACAATATGCAATGCAAGGTTCTTTCGATTTTATTTTACATTCTGCAATAATTGTTTTGTTTGTATTTCAATGGAACGCTGCACAAACAATTTCCAATTAGAACATGAACAAGTCCCGACACAAAAAGAGAAAAACAATACTAGAAGTATTCCTATATTACTGGCAGTCTTCACATATATTTCATTTTATTTTATATATGATGCAATTTAATTCTTTAAATTAAATACTTACATCCATTTTGGGCAGGATGACCCAGTAATATATTACCTGAAAAAAAGTTTATATACTGTAAATTCTCGCGTATAGGACGCCCCCGCGTATAAGATGCACCAAAAAATTGAGATCCTAATTTGTGGAAAAAAAATCTGCTATTTGAAAGCTTCTAAACATCAAATTCGTAAATTTCGCGTCCATTGTTTATTGACACTGAAAATATTTTTGTCACGAAAATCGCAATGTGGATACATTACACTAGATGTATTTTCGCTGTATTGACAGGTGTTGAAAAGTCTCAAGTGTCAACACCGTTAATTACACCATAAGCGCTAATTGTCTGTTTGACAAACATCGTCAGTTTGGCAAGTATCATCAATTCCAATATCCTTTTTGCTTGCAGAGCAGTATAAAAGGTGTGAAGTAGTTTGTAAGGTGGTGTTTACACTACGGTTCATTTAACCCTGGTTCTTATTTTTGATGTATTATGTTTTACTGCATATATATTTCGGAAAAATAAGAATTAAGAATATAAAACACACAAAATAAGATTATATATTATATAATACTATATTTTTAAAAGATCCCAATATAAAACAGTGCGAAACGTATCGTGTACGAATACTTGCGTATATAAGCGTCTTAGTGACGTCGATCGAGTGTCTATTTAAAATGGCGCCCAAAACACCACAATTGATATTTATGATAGAAAAACTAGGAGTTTTTGCTTATATTCGCGTGTATAAGACGCACCTGAAAAATGCTACAAATTTTGGCTGAAAAAAAGTGCGGCTGGTACGCGACAATTTACGGTACAATTGCAACATCATTCAACACAAATATACCTATCTGTAAATATATTTTGTTACAATGACCAATCAGATATAGTTTTGGAGTGCTGGAAGTTGTGCTACCAAAAGCAAGCATGGCAATTATAAAATCTTGATAGGATATAAGTAATACAATGAAAATCATGAAATAATGTCAATCACATTAATATTAAAGTGGTTTATTTTAGAATTGACACTGTTCTTGTGGAAATCGAACAAACACTCGAACACCTTTTTTTTTCAAAGTCCCAGGAACCGATAGAATACTTTGAAATAATGATTGTTTGAAATTACTGTTGTAAAATTGCAAAGACATACACTAGTGATGTTTTCTGTATTTCTTATTGCCCCTGACACTGTGACTACACTGCAGATCCGCTATATCGCGATGTCCAATATATCGCAAATCGGCCGTGGATCCCGAATTTTTTTCATGTACTTCAATATTTGCCTATTACCAAATGCTCATAAATAAATCCAGTTTGATCCGGATTTTCTTGCCTTCACGGCGTCTCTTTTATTCACACTCTTGTAGTGCGACAAACAATACGCAGACTAGCTCAACATCAAAGTGTAACAGTTTGACGTCATCAGCTTACAGCGCGCGTGCCACCCATGACAACGTCCATTCACTGCTGTCGCTCTATTTAGCACCCGAATTACACGCAGTCCACGTGCAGGGTGTATACAGTAACTGTATGTCATAAATCAATACTGAGCTATCTGACTGACAATAATGTAATCGATACGGCTTAACTGTGTTTCTTTTTTGTTTCAGGAGAAATGCTAACCGCATATTGTTCGCGATATAGACACCTAATTGTGTTGCTGCGTGCTACGAAACTTTTATACAAAAGTAAAGATCTCAATGTTCTCTGCGCTGCAAAGTTTTTATATGGCGATCAATACACCCACGCTTTCCATGCGGACGACGTGACGTTTTACATGATTGTCAGCAATTTTTCGCGCCCTTTTTCTTACAGAACAAAGAGTTTACACGATATACATGTGTGTTGTTCTTCTTAATAGAATGTATATTTACTTCACGTGAATAGTGAAATTCGGATAGGCGTTTCGGACTTTATATTTTTATACGCGATTTGAAATTTATTAAATGGAATTTATGGAATAATATTATATTTTCATATACAAATGGAATATTTTACATATGGATTTAATACATAATGGATGTTAACTACATTGAAAAGGGTGAGTTATTTACTTAATAACATTCATGTTTGAGATCGGGGAAAAACAGGCTAGTGTATACATGTATATCTACTGAATGGCCTGGCAAGCTATATCACGATCCGGGTATATTGCGATCGCAATCCGTGGACCCCACGAATCGCGATATAATGGAGTTACAGTGTATTATGAATGGTGCAAGATATTTTATTCAGAATTTGTTGCAAGTAAATGCGAACTGATGACATAACAAACGTATATCCACTTTAAATACGAAAACATAATAAATACTCAAATGTCCAAGCTTTAATTAAACGAACATAATTATGGTTAGGTTTAAACGATTGCTAACCTCAACAACTTGTGAAAATCAAGCAGAGACAATGATGATAATAACCATAAATTTGTCAAAATTGATTTCGATCTTCACAATTCATACATCAAATTAAGAATTGATTAATGCACTCAAAAACAGGTGCTGGAACCCGATAAATTTGTTCAAAATAGCAATAATTCAAATAATGAAGTTAGAATTAAACATCAAATTTCTAATTACCGTTCAAATAAGAAGGGAAAAATACAGATACTGAAAAAAAACTCTTAAAAGTAACGAGGAATTTGGTTTAATGATGGTCAAAATAACCGTGTTTGACTGTATACAATCAACGAAAACGCAGTCATGACAACTTGCCAGGTAGCTACAGTGCAATGAACACAAACATACCAGGTTCTCAAACATTCATGTTTTTTTTAAATGTCTGACAATGACAACAGTCATGAAAACCATTCCAAGGCTGGTATTCAGAAAGCTCTGAAGGAAAATGTTTAATTTGTACCCTAAGTGGAAATTTTATATAAAATTGTTGATGTGAAAAACAATGATTCCTGTTCTCCAAAGGGTAACTCATTAAAAATCTGTTTAATATTACTTCTTTCAACATTTTATTGTAAACAGACAAATGCATAGAACAGCCAAAGACATAACGAATTTTATTAATTTAAGACATTTATCTAGGTTATTGCTACAGAGCTTTGTGAACACAGACGTAGGTAGATACAATGTACTGTGGAATCACTAATCTTCGCGGCGGTCAAATTTTCGCGCATTTCGCCCTCCCGCCATTGTGCGAATATATGACCACTGCAAATATTTACCGATTTAATCATTTAAAAAGACCTCCAGAGATATCATGATGTTCATTCATAGGTAAGTAGGTAGTCGTTCATAAACAATGCAGGTATACGTGAATGTTGTGAATGTTTTATAAATAATTGTCTAAGTTAAAATAATAACATTCAAAAAGTTATGATCTGTAAGAAGAAATAACGAATTCTGTATGAAAGAGGTAATGTGCACAAGTTGACAGTTTGTCTTCACAAGTTGACACATTGAGTAACGAATAAGCACCCCAGATGCAGATCATTTATTAAAGTCAGCATTCAATTAACAAAATGTCAGAATGACACGATGTGATATAAATTATCCACTAGTATGACCTCGTCTTACGATGTGGTCATTATTATCCAGATGGGAGAAGTGGACACCAGTTGCCAATTTAGAGCCTAATCCAGTACAGATACACATGTTTGTAGCAATAAACAAGCTTTTATAATAGGACTCTGCTAACGTTTTGCCCAGTCATATCAATTGATAAGTACTTTTTGAAAAAAAAAAAAAAAAGTAACAACTGAGTTTTTTCAAAATCTGGTTTGCACGAATTTAAGACCGTGCAAATATATCCTCAATCACATTTGCGCGAAATTTCTACCCCGTGAATTCAAGTGATTCCACAGTATTCAACCTACAAGGTATTAAATCTTTGTAAATCACTGGTGGCAATAAAAATGAAGACTAGTCATTCTTAGCCATTCTTGTTACATGTGTTTATACATTTGTTTATAAATGCATCTACAACCTACCGGGTTTTAAATCGTAGTGAATCACAGGTGGCTTAATTTCATTGAGATACTTTAGGGCGCTGACTGTCTGACAGACTATCGAGCGGGCCTCCTTCTCTGGTATGCATTTGTTTTGCTTCAGATAGAAATCCAGATCATTCCCTTCACAGTACTCCAGTACTGTACAGAATCTGAAATTGCAGAAGAAATTTGTCAATAAAGTAACAGCCGAGACTTTGACACAAAATGCTTTCAACAGCAGAGACTTGAAATTAAGGTAGAATCTGAAAATTACTGAATTTTTGTTACATGTTTTGTTTCCATAGATGAGGTTTGGAAGTGTTTTCACAAGAGAAATTGAACTTAACATGTATACAAGTTACAATAATGTTTTGTTGCCATGAATTCATTTGAACAAACATCATTTCTTTACTGTACATAATCGGAACATATAAAGAAACATGTTGTGTTTTTACAGATGATACTTTACAAGTATTTTCCCAAGAGAAATTAAACATACATGGCTCACCCTGGTTAAATAAATCATTTAACAAATAAAACCTTCCTATTAAAATCCTACCCATTTGGATACTAAGGATAGGATATTATTACAACCAATTTGTAGCCAAACAGAAGTTTTCTTGATCAAATTGTTGATCTTTAAAGCTCTGGCTAGCTGGCAGAGTGAGCCCTAAGTGAGCAAGTATATCATAACTTTTGGACAATAAAAATCAACCGCACAAAATGCTATATAATATGGCTCACTTACGAATTATTATCAATTTCAAAGACATCGTATAATCTGACTATTCTTGGATGATCCAAGCTTTTGTGAATCTTGTATTCCCGCAGTGCATGCCTGTAAGGAGACAACAAATATAGTGATTTTCTTCCCTTTTTTTGGTTCTTAAAATAAGACCCATTCCTAAAACAGCTAAATTTTTACATTTTTAATAAGGTCTTAATCTAATAGATACCTCAAACTAATAAAGATAATATACATCCATGCCGAGAATCTCTTTATCAATTGCAATGGATAAAATCTATTAAAATATGTTTTTAACCAAATTGAAAAACATTGGAATTATTCAGATTTGTATTCTCATTTTTTGTAGTTGTTTTTAGGACTACTTACTTTATATAGTTGGCCTTCTTGTCATCTTTCCATTCTCTGTTCAACTGGTGAATCTTGCAGGCAACATATCTTTGCTCTTTCAGGTCAAAGCCCTGGATGAAGTAGAAGATAAAAGTTCACAAAGAGTCACTTCTATTGAAATGAAACAAGTGGAGTATCCAATCATGGGTTATTCCCATCAGGTATCTCCTGACCAAATGAAAAACAGCAAAAGTTTGCAACTAAAGAAAATATCTGCAGAACAGAATAGAAATGACTCCTGTTGTTGTGAGATTTTCTTCTGAAAATACTCGTTTCTGTAATAACCTGGCAAATTGTAAATATGTTCACACAAGCCATTTATAGCACAAGCCAGATATATAACAATATAGATGTAGTTTATGGTCTCACCTTATGGACTTCACTAAAACCTCCTTTGCCAATCAGATTTAATAACAAGTATCTCTCATTCAGGATTGGGTGGTCTTTAAACCTGAAATACAGCAATTACATCTCGTTCTGTGTGATATGTATATAACTTCATCAGCGATGACTGTTACTACCTACTGGTAATCAATGATGATTTTATAATCATAAATCATAATATGATTACAGATTAATAATTTATACTCATTTCAACACTTGAACTTTGGTTACATGACCAAAACAATTAGGGTAGGTAGGTAGGGATTTTTTTAAATTTAGTAAATGGTCACCTGGAAGATTCTACAACTGAATAAATATGCAAAACATATTGGTAATATCCTTAAATATTGTTTTGAAGTGGATGCTATCAAAACAAAACACTTATTTAACCAAAGAACATTTAATTATTAACAAAAAAATATCTGACAAACTCAATAAAATGTTCTAGGGTCGGAGTATTTTTTTAGGGTAGGTGGGTAACATGAAACTTTTTTTTTACGCCTTATTGGTAAAATCATTCCATTGATAAACTTGATACTCTAAACAACTAGAAACTTCAAAATGAGCAATTATTTAGTTCAGTGTGGTATCTATATTAGAATCTGGTTGTAACCTTTTTTTGACAGGTTGCCACTCAGAAATGTTCCAATATTCATTCATTCTGGGTCGTGAAAAAAGTTCGAAATAAACCAACTATTACAGGCAAATACAGGCAGAACTCCACCAATAAAACTGGTAATGTCCTCATTGTGGATACGTTTCAGTCCTCGTATATATACATTTTGATCCCGCTCAATGTTATTTGGCGAGAAATTTAATTTAAATCTGACAAGCAACAAGATTAACCAAACTCTTACAGGCAACACTCCATTACCAAACCTGGAACTGTCCTCATTGTGGATACATTTCAGTTCTCATATATAAACATTTCATTCCGGCTAAATGTTATTTGGCAAGAAATTTAATTTAAATCTGACAAGCAAAACGATAAACCAAACTATTACAGGCAACACTCCACCAACAAACCTGGAATTATCCTCATTGTGGATACGTTTCAATTCTCGTATATGAAGATTTCGTTCCCGCTCCAATTTCTCTAACTCCAGTTGAAGGTCGACATCCTCCTTTTTCAAGGCTGCTTGTCGAAGTTTCATGATGTCATCACGTTCATAGAACTCTGATAAAGTAAACCTGCGAGAACAGAATAAAACCTTATGAAGACAGACACGACAAGCTCACCTTTTGAGTACAATTTTCTGCCCCGAGTTAAATGCTTTGATGCTCCTACAAATCAATTCTTTAGTGGAGTACATATACACTGAACGACACAATATTTTCGTTTCAAAATATGCCATTCTTTTTTCCCCTCAATATGGAACTTACGAGGGTTACAATCAGACTATATAGCTGTTAACGAAGTCAAGCTGAACAAACTACACTGACAGTGTTGGTGCTGCAATAGAGAATATAGCTTCTCATTGCAAATGTTCTGTGCCACAATGGAGAACATAACCTCACAAATGTTCAGGTTTCATTTCCTACCCCAAATCCCTTAGGAATCACATGCTGGCACGTCACACATTCCCCCCGTCTCGACAGATTTCACCCAACATAAATAGTTTACAACTTAACATGATGATGGTAACACTCCAAATACATATACTTCAAAATTACCAAGACGATTAACATTTTTACTGACTATTCACAAGTCATTTTCTCATTTATTATCATCCATACGAACATAAATCATTCGAAACAGTGTTTCATACAGTTGATTAACATTTTTTACGGACTCTTTAAAAGTCCCACTTTTTCTCATTTATAATCATCCATACATACAAAAATCATACGAAACAGTGTTTCATTCTCAAATGGACCTCTTTATTATATTGAGCACACCCTCTCACTCCCAAATGTATGCACACATACGCACACACATGTAGACCCTCTTTTTTCAGTACACTCAACTATTTAACATTCCCCACTCTGCACTCACATTTTCTCCTGAGTCCCAGGCTTGAGGAAGCCATCCTTAGAGCTCTTGGTCTGTGTGGAGGTTGGTTTCCTCTTCAGGAGGAGCTTCCTCTGCTTCTCAATATCCTCCCGCTCTTGCGCTATACGTTCCTGTTGTCTGCAAATGCAACAGGGAATACGTTAAAAGGCAAGCCTCCGCAGAAGTCCCAGATCCATTACTGGCCCAGAGGTCTAAAAATCTCTTTAACTATTACCGCCCAAACTCGATATAACTGGCCATTGAAAAACATTTAATTTGCAAATAGATACCTGGCCAGAATGTGTCACAGGCCAAGAGGACCAGTGTTCTGGTAATTTTTCCTAGATTTTGTACAATTTTACGGCTTTGTCCGAGGTCTGGCAGACAAAAGTGGTGAATGAACAGATGGGCAACCAGTTGCAAGTGGAATGAGCTTTGTTAAGTGGAATGATGTAGGATAAGAAAGTGTGTTCCCCAAGAAGAGTAGACGGTACTAGATTCCTTGTTCAGAATACTTAGTACTGTGACAAATCAGCAGCTTGCATTCCTTTTTGCACATTATGAGGATTGAGCGTGAAACTATTCTATCTGATACAGAAATGTTAATAGATACAACAGTTTTATGCTCAACCCTTGAATTGCTTTTTTATTTATTTTTAATTTAATTTAGTGAACAGTATTCTAATAGATTCTGGTTTCACTGAAAGGTACGATATAGGCAATGATAGGCACGGATTAGAAAGTGTGCTCCTCAAAATGAGCCGAGGGGCTGTATTACTTCTGTGAGAAAAGTTAGAGCAGAGGGGCTGTATTACTTCTGTGAGAAAAGTTAAAGCAGAGGGGCTGTATTACTTCTGTGAGAAAAGTTAAAGCAGAGGGGCTGTATTACTTCTGTCAGAAAAGTTAGAGCAGAGGGGCTGTATTACTTCTGTGAGAAAAGTTAAAGCAGAGGGCTGTATTACTTCTGTTAGAAAAGTTAAAGCAGAGGGGCTGTATTACTTCTGTGAGAAAAGTTAAAGCAGAGGGGCTGTATTACTTCTGTGATAAAAGTTAAAGCAGAGGGGCTGTATTACTTCTGTGAGAAAAGTTAAAGCAGAGGGGCTGTATTACTTCTGTGAGAAAAGTTAAAGCAGAGGGGCTGTATTACTTCTGTGAGAAAAGTTAAAGCAGAGGGGCTGTATTACTTCTGTGAGAAAAGTTAGAGCAGAGGGGCTGTATTAACTTGTGTGTGAAAAGTTAGAGCAGAGGTGCTGTATTAACTTGTGTGAGAAAAGTCAGAGCAGAGGGGCTGTATTAACTTGTGTGAGAAAAGTTAGAGCAGAGGGGCTGTATTAACTTGTGTGAGAAAAGTTAGAGCAGAGGGGCTGTATTAACTTGTGTGAGAAAAGTTAGAGCAGAGGGGCTGTATTAACTTGTGTCAGAAAAGTTAGAGCAGAGGGGCTGTATTAACTTGTGTGAGAAAAGTTAGAGCAGAGCGGCTGTATTAACTTGTGTGAGAAAAGTTAGAGCAGACGGGCTGTATTACTTCTGTGAGAAAAGTTAGAGCAGAGAGGCTGTATTAACTTCTATGAGAAAAGTTAGAGCAGAGGGGCTGTATTACTTATGTGAGAAAAGTTAGAGCAGAGGGGCTGTATTAACTTGTGTGAGAAAAGTTAGAGCAGAGGGGCTGTATTAACTTGTGTGAGAAAAGTTAGAGCAGAGCGGCTGTATTAACTTGTGTGAGAAAAGTTAGAGCAGACGGGCTGTATTACTTCTGTGAGAAAAGTTAGAGCAGAGAGGCTGTATTAACTTCTATGAGAAAAGTTAGAGCAGAGGGGCTGTATTACTTATGTGAGAAAAGTTAGAGCAGAGGGGCTGTATTAACTTGTGTGAGAAAAGTTAGAGCAGAGGGGCTGTATTAACTTCTATGAGAAAAGTTAGAGCAGAGGGGCTGTATTACTTCAGTTAGAAAAGTTAGAGCAGAGGGGCTGTATTACTTCTGTGAGAAAAGTTAGAGCAGAGGGGCTGTATTACTTCAGTGAGAAAAGTTACAGCAGAGGGGCTGTATTACTCCTGTGAGAAAAGTTAGAGCAGAGGGGCTGTATTACTTCTGTGAGAAAAGTTAATCAGACAATTCCATGTTTTTCCGGTCTTTTTTACACATTAGTGAATAAAATTTAAGTCTTACTTCAAAATTTATTCTTATAAAAATATGTTAATTAACTACTAGTGCTATACAGCCAGTGTTTTTTTCACCTTTGGGGAAAGGTGGCGGGGCCCTTCAGATGGGGAATTTTACAGAAAAAGGGGAAAGTTTGTTTTAGAAAAGCATTATTAGTAAATTTACATGTTTATATTCTACTTTGTGATAAAACATTAATTGACTGTTTTGCTACAACTGATAAATTAGATTTTGCTCTACCTTGGTTTGTTGGGATTGTTTACAAAAATTCCTCTTGTCTATTCCTCTTAGGCTATTTTTGTCCGATTTGGGTCTTTTTTTTCAAAATAAAGCTTACATTCTGAGGGGAATTTTAAGGTAAATATAGGGGTAAAATATATAGCTTTTCAGAAGGGGAATGGGGCCAACTTTTGGCCCCAAATTGGCCATAAATAAAAACACTGACAGCTCTAAACACCTACTTTGTCACATCATTGAAGGCCCAGCCATCAACCCAGTTTTCTACAAAGGTTGCGCCCTGTCTTTGCGTCACAAACTGACCTAGTCGCAAACGATTCTCCATACTTTTCTGCCGCGTTGTCTTCTTTTCTAAACAACTCTGAAAGACGAATATTGAACACCTTGAAAGTAATTCTTTTTATTTTTGACCGTTATAAAGTAACAGTAGTTTATTGTTCTGTTTTGTTTTCTGAGATGATTTTAAGTGGTTTCTGGTTTGCACTTCTAGTAAAACGACACACTTAATGCAATTAAAATCAAGAAAATGACCAACTGTGTTTGATGAATAACTAACTGTAAACAACTTGTACACAAACCTATAACAGGCAGAATACAGTACAAATCTGTGCTTAAACAGAACCACATACCAAATATAAACATTTAATTTTACCAATGGCCTACCCACCTTTTCTATCAGAAGTGTCTTGTTGACATTTAAGCATTTTTGTAAATTTTCTTTATGTTTCTCAATCAGTTTTTGTTGTGCAGTCAACTGCCTCCGTAACTCTTCATTTTGCTGCAGGTAAATAAAACACATAGTACAAATAATTGTCTACTGAGTGTATCTTAATATTATATAGCTTACAATTATTACAACTCAACTGACAGATCGATGATGGACTTATAAGATTGCCAAATCTATTCCAACAAACACAGTGTACGTAACAGTAGTTTTATACGACATCTTCAAGTCTGGGCTTTCAGAATGGCTAACAGATTGTTAATCTAACTTTTCTGAACCATTAATTGGCATGTTATTTCGTTAATATGGTAAACATATTTTATTAGAATAAACCAAATGTAACAAATTCAAGCAAAGGGTATATAATATCATTAACTGTCAGTAGAATTTAACTCACCAAATAGATATTTCTTACAATAAGTAAATTTATCTCACCCAATAGCAACCACAGCGATTCAATGAGAAATGCAACTAGTGGAGAAATAGGCATGATACTTTGCTCATTAATAGATAGATATGCGCCTTTATTCAGGTAAAAATTACAGAATAGCTGTAACTAAATACACAAATGCTTAACTAATCAATCAGTAACTGTGACTCAAAAGAAAAAGATTCTACATCAATAACAACAATTTTTAATTTAGGACTAACCCGATTGAGTTCTTCGATTTTCTGATTCTTTTCTTCGATCTCATTGGACGTGCCCAACTCAACTTCAGTCTGAAGTACAAAGCATAAACAGATTTATATATACATATACTGATTCTTGAATAGAATGTCATGAAAAAAATGTTTTCCAATTAAATATATATAACATTTGTACCAGTATGTTAATATGCACATGGATTCTTATTATAATGCAAACGGGCAAAATTGATCCTACATCCTACAAATAGCATGCAGAAGAAATTCTAAAACACCTTAAATTATAGGAATAGTTATAAACAGTTTGGTTAAGTGTAGAATATTTAGGATACACATGAAAAGGATCAGGCAAATTAACGAAGGACAATGGCCTTCAAGAATCGCAAAACTATGAAATCAAACATAAAACATAAATTAATCCATTTCTTGAAAAAGACCCTTCACCATATTTCATACATATTGTAGTTTGTTATTTCAGAGATAATTTACCAAGGTAAAATATTGTTTGTTTGGCTGTGCTGTTCTTTAATTAAACGCTTCACACATTGAGGATTATCAAGCAAGTACACAAAGTTTTAAGACTGAACGTACTTGAAAACACTTTCGACATGTCCTAGCCAAATTTCCAATATTCAATGTTAAAACTGATTATCTTTGTAACAATATACACTGTACATAAAGAACATGATACATGCTTGTAATAGATGTATGCTGCAACAAGCATGAGGAGCATTTAAAACATTACAGCAGACATTTCGAAAAGTGCCAGTCTTAAGAAACTAACCGGTTATAAGCCAGTCTGAATGTCCAATCAAATTTGCACTTATGCAAGTATATAAATGACATTAGACACATATGAGGCGTGTCGTGGGAAAAGCAGGCTTAATGCATGTGTGTTAAGTGTCGTCCCAGATTAGCCTGTGCCCGGATTAGCTTGTATGGTATTTTCTCTTTCGAGGTAGTATCTTTTAACATAAATCAACTGTACGTGGAAATTGCCGTCATTAATTAGCCTGTGGGGACTGCACAGGCTTATCCAGGACAACACTTTACGCACGTGCATTAAGCCCGGGTTTCCCAAGACACGTCTCATATGTTTAGTTCCTGGTACATGTTTCCAATGTAACTCAATTCTAAAGCACTTTGACAGACAAACATCGACACAAAAACACCATGCATGCAATGCAAAAATGTATGCTCCAACAATGGGATTAATGTTCTCTCCTTTTCCAAGAAAGAAGATTCGGTCCTGTGATTTTAATATGACCGCAGTACCAAATTTACAGCAAACTTAAAACACTTTTCGAAATGTCGGACAAAACACTTTTACAAGAAAACAGGTACAGTGTCCATTATCCATAAAACTACATACAGGCAGACATTTTTTTCTACATGAACTAGGTAAGTAACGTAACAGACAGACAGATACTAGGAGTGTTGAGCATGAACTTTGTGTATCTGATATAGAATAGACCGATTAGGGTTTTGCCACGAATAGTTTAAACTGCTCCCCAGCTATTGTTAAAGGATTAATTTCGATTTCATCGAAAATCACAAACATTACCACGTGCTCTTTGGAACATCACAAACAAATTTCACGTGCTCGTTTGTATGAAATTGTTTAACCACTAAACACATGATAACCAAGTGCGATGATTGGTTAATATTGCAGATTAATTTGAATATGATTGACATTTGCGAAAGTGTCTATTGTTAAGCAGATAGAACAGAATCACACAAAAGCCTCGACTGGTTGTTTCTTGAGGCATTCAGATGCAACAGGCATGGTACTGTACACAGATCACTGTTTATTAATGACAAAAGTTTACAAAATATGTTTGTTTTTTAAATTAATAAGACATTTCCAACAAGGAAGTCCTGACCTTATGAATATATGTAAGTAGTAGTAAACATATAAACATAAGTAGTAGTAAACATATAAAATAATTTGGCAAGTGTTAATACTGAAACCACGATGGACCATAGCATCTGAAGCTACCATACATATCCATTCAAACAGTGATTTTTCCCAAAAAAACTTGCATTCAATCTCATTGATTTGAAATTACATGCATTAAAGCACTGAATTACTTATTTTAAACAGATGCCGTTCAAATGAGAGGGTGTATACCAAACACACTGTTAAACAGGCTAGCTGAACAAGTTAATAACGAAACAACTAGAAAGAGTGGTTGTGATTTTACAATGACAGACAGTTGATCAATTTTAACATTAAGCTGCAGGATGTAATTACAGACAACAGAGAAACAACTTCAATATATTCATTTTAATTAGGGACAGATCTGGGATCAAAACAGGTACAGGGTGCTGCTCAAAAGGAACAGCAGGGTTTCCCGCAGGTCTGTTTCGCTTGTCGGTCCCGACATGCCTTCAAAGCTGTTAGTCATTTGCCAACATGCTTAAATAACGCCGACATGCTTTAATTTTCAAAGCGACAACCTTTAATTACTTTATCTATTACACTGACCTTTAATCACAGGGCCATAAAAGAACGCCGTATTGATCGATAAGGTCTAACTTCCAACAGTGTTATTGACAAGTGACTGAACTGTGTAGTCCCGCCCACAACGATCTCATTAGCAAATCAAAAATGGCGATTTTTAGGGAGGAGTTTATACCTTACTAACAACTAAAAACGTGTTTGACAACAAATACTAGCGTTGACGGGAAAAGGGAATAGACATTTTAAAACATTTGGTTATAATATTTAACGTTTTATTTTATCCCGGTCATTTCCTTATCCATTTCACAAATTGACAATCAAAATTATGGAAACGAATTTTATCCCGGTAATTTCCTTATCCATTTCACAAATTGACAATCAAAATTATGGAAACCAATTATGTTATATAGCGCCTCATTTTAAACACAATTTAACGTCGTCAAACGTAATTTCGTTCTCATAAACAAGTTGCAATTAAGCACATGACCAGTACACACACATTTTTCATGAGGCATCCGTGACCTTATGCATGGCAATTTTCGCGCGCTTTTGTAGCAAAACACGCTTTTTACATGGAGATACTGGAACACATTTTATGTCGATTAGGAACCGCATACTAGTATTCCAGTATTTAACAATAACAGTGATATTTTCGGCTTTTAATGTCCGCATGTAGTATAACTGATATTAAATATTGATTTATTTTGCATCCAAAAACAATCGATGAAATAAAAAAAAGTTTGTGAGAAAACGAGCGGTCATGACAGAATTTCCGAAAACGGCGGAAAAAAGCTAGGGTTTTCACTGATTCTAAATACCATGAACATTGTATGATTGAAAATTAATTCCATAAAAAATGCAGCCTAGTATTTTGATGTACTCTGGCTCCAAAGGAGTTAGGTCAACGCGTTTTTATTCAGTTAAGAAAACCTCGGTAGTTGCAATTTTAGTAGGAGAAATATTGTTAATAGTATCAGCATATCAAAATAAGAATTTCCCAACTTAAAGACAATTCAAAGAGATGTGCTGGTTGAGCAAATAGGCTAGGAAGTTTAAGCGATAAAGGGCGGTAGTTAAAGCGATACTGCCTATTTGATCACCGCAGAGATTTCGGACGTTGTAGCCAATTTCGGAAAGGTGGGGTCGTGCGATGCGGCCAATTTTGGGGAGTTGGATTCAAGTGGTGCAGCCAATTTCGGGGAGGTGTGTGTGGAGGGGGGGGGGGGGGGGGGTCCGCCGATTTTTGTCGCGGGTGGTGGTGTCCGGGATGCTGACATGCCTTCAAGAAATCCTGCGGGAACCCCTTAACAGTGTGGAAATTCAGACCACTTCTTTGGCTTTTTCTAATAAACTGGTAAATTCAGGGTATTTATTAGTTAAATGCTGAAAGGTTTTAAAAACGTCAAAATGCTTGTAATAAAACAAAGTCTATTCAAAGTATATTCATTTGCCATTCAATATGTGCAACACTTCGAAATTCAAAAGATATTCATTTCTGTGTTGACCGGCCCAGAGGGGCAGCATGGGAAGGGGGGAACCTGAAAGGACCAGGGCGCAGCACTCTGCTATTTTGCACTGGATCTTTCCCTATTTTAATGCAATTGACCTTAAAAGGTTTTAACACTGCAGTAAGTTAAAGAATGTACAAAATAAAGTGTACATAGAATGTGGTTCAAATTAAAATCAGTCAGAATTTTAATGCTAACAAATAAAAGATCAAATGTCACAGCAGAGGGCTTAAATGTTAACAGGGGATAAACATAACTTATTGCAAATGCATTGAAAGGCAACTTTTTGAAAGCTTGGGATTGGGCCAGTCTTGAAATAATTAAATTATGATTCGAAGCTAACGCAGTAAGTAACCTGAATAATGTCTATCAATATTACAGAAAAGGCATCAAATGTGTCATTCGTAAAAGCATAAATGATCATTTTCCACATTAAATATGATGTTTACAACAGACTGCAAGAAATTTGGTATGATGTAAGCAAGAACGGCAACAATTATTTGCAGAAACATGAACTTAATATGCTCATTACTGGGAAACATGTATTAAAATATTGAAAGTTGTTTTGCACATTGCATTTTTAAGAATCGTCAATCAATTTGCGTAAGAAAATAGCTAAAAATCTTCAGCAATTCTATTTACTTTACACAGAAACAGAAAAACAAACTTAGTAGATATTTTATCCAATTCATCTCAATACAGGAGTTTGCCTTACAAACTGTGTCATCTTTTTGCTAATCACTCTTGCTGATCCCCATACCCAAAAGCAAAAGCAAACTGAAGTCATGATATGTCAAAAATCAGAACCACTCTTTTTGGTGCAATGGTCAAGCCAGTAGTAGGATACATGAATGAAAAACATACAATTATGCCAAACAAGTCAGAAAACAAATGGCTTTACTTGCTGATCTGCAGTCAGATATTGTCCACTTTGCAAATTCTCTTGCATACCATTCTACAAGAGAGAGACCAAAGAAATATGTTTGCGTCTTGTACTAGATATCGTAATTCCATACTTTCAATGGCCAATATGTTTGTTTCTTTTTTTAATGACATTTTCAATCAAATAAAATATGTTGCTCTACAGTAAAGCAATTTATTTTTGTAGTAAAGGATTGGTCTGGAGATTTATTTTTCGATCTCTGCTACTAACTTGAGCATGTTATGCTAGAGAAGCTTATATGTAACTGTTAGAAACAACATCAATCAAGTAAAATGTCATTAAAAAGTAGCCTCTTCGCAAAGAACTCCTGAATACCATCTTTTTTGCATTAAAATAAGACATTTTTACAAAAGGATCTTGATTTTTAGCTTTTAAAGTACTTCATATAAAGAAAAGAATGCAAAAAAGATGGACTGTGAAAACCTAATGACATATCTAACATTTCACACTAAATGCATAAGACAGTCAAAGAGTTCAGTCAAATCTAAATTGCAAGAAGCAGAAAGACTACAGCCACACCACCTTCACTCTTAAAGATTTCACTCTACAAACATTACGCATAGAGTGCTCAGTCAACGCCAAAATAAGTGAAGACTGTATAACAACAGCTTTACTAGCGCTCAGCAGGAGTGTGATTCTCAAGTCTGTTTCCTGGGAAGAACCAGTACTTGGTGTCTGTGGAAAGACCTTGAGAACCCTCCCCAAGTCGACTGTTTTGTTTTGTTGGGGTTTTTCGCCGTTTTTAACAGTATTTCAGTCGTATCAAGGCAGTACGTTAACCTACTCAAACTTTTCCTGGGCAAGCTTAGCCGACCTAAGTGATTTACCAGTACTAAGTGCACATACAACATATCCGATACACCATTACGATCTTAAGTTTTGCCATCTGACTGGCGAAATTCAGAAGAAGGAAGGCACATGTATAATCGCACCCACGAGAGAACAGTTTTAATCACCTTCACTACAAACTTGTCACTCTAAAAAATCATCAAGCACAGATTGTCTGGTGAATGCCAAATGGGCTAAGTAAGGCATAAGAACAAGCAGGGTTGTCATTTTTGAATGAAACTAGAAATTTTTATCTAAATCTTAGCGATTTGACCAATGGTCTAGGGGGGCCCCTTGTGATAATACATATCACAATTTAAAGTTCCTGAAAAAAACAACTAATTTTCTCACGGTTTTAAACGATGAATTAGATTGTCAATGGGTTAATAATGACAACCCTGAATTAGAGCTTCACAAGAACTAGTTTCAATCATGTGTCTTACCTGTACAGCCTTGGATAGGAGGTACATGGCTGGGTAGCCGTGCATACTGTTGGAGTTGCTACTCTGCGGAGACGACGACATATACGACTGAAAGCGTTTCCACATAATCTCATCTGCCATTTTTACAATAATAAAATTCACATAAAACTAGAATGTATAGAGAGAATATTTTCTTAAGCAGTAATAATTATACAGACATGAACCTACATCATATGGAGACTATTTTTAGCATTGCAGGATTAGAATATTTATAAGGATTGCTTTAAAAAAAACGTAATGTTTTCAAAAACAGCTGAAAAACTGGCATGTTTCCAACACTGACAAGTATAACTATATCATTATACTATTTAATCTCAAAATGTTTCAAAGGCAATATAAACTTTTACCTATTTCTGACCCAGTATACTGCGTTATACTAAGTATTTTTAACTAAAATAAATAAACTTCAGCAAATTAACATATGATAATTCCCTCTATCAAAGTATTCTGCTCCACTTTAACACAGACAGATGAGGTGGCAAAAACAATTGCCAGTATAGACCAGCTTAACCCACATTAAGCATGGACATGTTACATTTTGCCCAAATTTACTATTTACTTTCTGTACAGAAAAGTAGCCAACAGCATTTGTCCAAAATTTACAAGTAAATCAACATAAGGTATTGCTACCCTTGCATAGTTACAACTACTGGAAGTTCAGGCAGTCTACTCACATATTGAACACCTTGTGGCGACGGAGATTTGGCCCCTACCTGGGACATGCACTGACTACGACTAGGAGATTGACCAGTCTGAAAGAACGACAGCAAACAAAATGGTTACACACAACCCTATCTGCTAACAGGCTAGGCTAGGTTTGTGCCAAGAAATGAGAATTATTAGCCAAATGTGTGGATTTTGCAAATTTTGAAAGATTTTTCTCAGAAAAGAATGCTAACATTAGATAGGACTCAAAAAGTGAATATGCTTGGTTGGTGCTTGGAAATACAATTTGTAGCTGAAGTTTTTACAAACTTACCTATCATTTTACATAGTTTACCCATAGAACATGCTAATACCTCATTTTCAAATCATTTCAGACGTTTCATTAGCAACTGGCCCTTTTGGCTACTGGTTGCACAAACAAAATAACATGGCACGCAAATGGCATAATACAAACACTATCATAAAAGTAATTGGAAATGCAGCAAATTCGGTAAATAGTGAAATCAGGTTTCACTTAATACATTGCACACATTGCTGCTTCTGTAGGAGAACATGCTCTCTATTAATACTGAAAACTAAATGCATGTGATAATACTCTGCAACCAACATTTTTGATCAGACAGTTGGAAATTTTGATATATCTGGTTTAATAACATTTCTATACAAAATGTATGCACTCACTTGTCTTTTATTTCTTATCTACATTTGTATCTAATGACTTATAAGTCTAATTTAAATGCAACTTCTGCACACATTTCACATGATCATGATTTGTTTTATTATCAAGTATTGATGCCTTAAATAAAACAGATTTCATCCTGACCTTGTTAAAATAATCGTTTATCTTCTTCCCGTTGGCCTCTGGTCTTGTCTTTGCAGCAAGAACTGAAAACATGAAGAAGTCATGTATAATTAAGAAATAATTTTTGATTTATCGCTATTTATCAGCCAATATACAATGATTTGGAGTTCTGATGCGTAGGAATTAAGCAACTTCAGCTTTAGCCCGAGTGGTTCAATAACAACGCATCAGAATGACAAAGAGTTGTTTATTGGTCGATGAACATCAATAATGTGAAAATTATTTCAATTCTAACATGATCTGACAAATAAGTTTCGATACAAATTCATTGAGACGTCTCTTTCAGTTATAAAACCTTAAAAAATGACCTCAGTCTCAGAACTATTTTTTCACATTGTTTACTGGGTACATAAACGATAATTTTCTTCTTTGTCTATAAAAAAATCTGCGAGTATCATGTTATAATATTTAATTAAGAATTTATTCTATTTGTGCGTTATCAACAATTATTATATTTTTGCATTATTGTCTATTGGATGCAGATGAGGTGGCTTGAAACATACTTTTATTCACGGCTTACTCTGACATTCGCCAAATTAGCCAATGGCTACAAATGAACACATTTGGATACAGAAAAATCTATTTGGCTACAACTTTTTTCTTCACAAAACTCCATAAAATAGCCAAAATGAGAAGAATTTCGAAGTAGTATGGTATATTTGGCTAAATAAATTTTGAGCCAGGGGGTGCACTGTTTATTCATCTTGAAAAGTGAAATAAACAAACCGTTTCAAATTTGTTAGTTATGATATAAATTAGTAGATTAGTTTTCTAACATCCTTTTTCCAAATTTCGAGTTATAATATAAATTTTAGTATTGGAGAAATCATTGACGAATCCTACATCAGCATTGTGATATAATATTTGAGCATCAAAAGGCCAACTTGATTATTTGTAACACATGTCTACACTTACGGCCGTCTGGATTACTATCACTGTTGGTTGGTTTTCTTTTGCGTTTTCTTTCTGACGGTGTACGTTTTTCTGGAGTGTGAATCTAAAATACCAATACAATTAGGTATAAGAAAGACAAAGAAAGGCATACAAACGTAAAATAAACATATTTTAACAAACATTTATCATATTAAAGTAATTGATAACATTTCGTGATTATTATATTTTCAAATAACCATAGCTACAAATATACCAGTGGTCAAAATTACAGCGAGTCTGTAAGCCCTAAACTGGTAAATTTTGATTCTCAGTTTTTTACAGGCATACCTGTAACATTTTTTGCAGGACAGTAATAACTAGAATTGTCACGAGTGACGGATATACCCCCACAATATGGCCTTGTCACAAAACAATGGCATCCATTCGAAAGAAATGGACAGAGAGAGAATGCTTACATTTGTGAATGGTCAACAGTGTATTTGGAAAAAATTAATTTCAATGCAAGCCATAAATCTGTCAACATTTAGTGGTTTGCAACCAAACTTGAACTTGATCTGTATTTTATGATGATACACCTATGTACCAAAAATAATTTAAATATGTGAAGCCTTTCATGAGTTATTGTCCATGTTTTTCGGGAATTTAAGTCCAAAAGGGGCCATAACTGTGTCAAAATTTAGTGGTTTGTAACCAAAGTCGAACTTGACCTGTATTTTATGATGCAACACATGTGTACCAATTATTATTTAAATATGTCACGCCATTGTTGAGTTATCGTCAGGCAACTATGTTTTTAGGGAATTTAAGTCAAATAAAGGGCCATAACTCTGTCAAAATTTAGTGGTTTGTAATCAAAGTCGAACTTGACCTGTATTTTATGATGCTACACATGTTTACCAAGAATTATTTGAATATGTCAAGCCATTCTTGAGTTATCGTCCGGAAATCATGTTTTTAGGGAAATTTAAGTCGAAAAGGGGCCATAACTCTGTCAAAATTTAGTGGTTTGTAACCACAATCGAACTTGACCTGTATTCTATGATGTTACACATGTGTAGCAAAAATTACTTGAATATGTCAAGCCTTTCTTGAGTTATCATCCGGAAACCATGTTTTTAGGGAATTTTAAGTCGAAAAGGGGCCATAACTCTGTCAAAACTTAGTGGTTTGTAACCAACATCGAACATGACCTGTATTCTATGATGTTACACATGTGTACCAAAAATTATTTGAATATGTCAAGCCTTTCTTGAGTTATCATCCGGAAACGAAAAACCAACAGACCAACAAGCTTACTCCTATATACCACCCCCCCTAAACTTCGTTTGTGGGGGTATAATTATCGGATTACCGAACCTCGTGGCCAGTCGAGGATTCAGGACATTCACAGAAACTGTTGTCATTATAAGATATGCCAACACACAAGACAATCCACCCAAAACAGTCCTATATCTTGATCCCCTACACATAAGATAATCCAGACAAACCAGCCCAATTTCTTGATCCTCCTTATCTATCGACCCTGCACTGAGATTGCTGTTGTTGTCGCCAGCTGCCTGCATGGGAAGCATGCCACCACCAGCGATAATAGGACTCTGCAAACTGGCCGGCTGATTCAATGGCTGAAACTGATCAAAATATTTGTGTGTTTTATTTTTTGTGTATTTCTGAAGTGATAAACAATTTTATATTCAAAGAACTTTATATCAAACTATCGCTCATCGGACTCTGTTAACTGGCCGGGTTGATTCAATGGCTGAAACTGATGAATTGATGCTTGTTTAATTTACTTACTAACAATAATAAACAGTATAACTAACTGATAAACAATTTAAATTTCAAGCAGAAAATGTCAAACCATCGTTTATATTACTTCAAACTGGCCAACCGCTTATTCGACGGCTGAAACTGATGTCAAATACAGGTGACTGACGTGGACAAATGTTTGTTATTTCCCCACTAATTAACACAGATAATGTTAAACCAGAGGTTCCGAACATCTGTCCATTTTGTGGTTCAAAATGATTCAGTATACAAAATCAAGAATTATTATACAAAACACAAGCCACTGAGAAGAGCCACCTAGACGATTGGATTACCATTACATGAATAACGCAATCTCAAACACAACTGACTGAATACTTTCGTCCAAACATAGGATCACAGGATAATTCACTCGACAAGGCCAAAATTAAAATTAAGTTTGTTTGCCATTGCCTACCTACCCGACGAAAAGGTCCCTACTCAAAAGTTTTCTTCTTTGTTAAATAAAACCAGTTGTTGTTTTTTTAATTTCGAATAATCTATTTTTTCTTTCGGATCTTCTTTGATTTGGGTCGTTTTCCATTGGGTTAATAAATAATATTTATTAATAATAGGCCATATCAAAATGCAATTCTAATAATGTTTCATAGTACTTGTGAAAACAACGGGCAGTTTGTCACCATTCATTGTCTATTTAAAGATGATTGCTAGCAAGCTCTCGTTATATCAACAGACACTTGATTATATTATTAAAAGCAATGTCTATGCTATATGTTATATTTTGACGCTAAATGGATCATTCATAAATTTGCAATTTTTTTTTCAAAGAAAAATATGCCTACCTTCCTCCCCATTACCAGCAACCTTGGGTAGGCAATGGCAAACAAACAATTTTTTAAGGTTCGCCCAAAATAATAATGTATGAAACCAAATGCAAGGCATACATGTCAAAACTGGTCCAAAAAGGTTCACATGGAACGGAACGACAGTCGCACTAAAGACTACAAAGCGCAAGACACTTAAGTTAGTAGATTTTAAACTTAGGCATGCTTTTAAACATTTTAACTACCCTGAAATATGCCGACAGCAACTTACTCGACCATAGAATCGGGCTTCAAGTAGCTCTTGTTTTCTAGGGTCCAGGCTTCCAATATTCACATTTTCCATCCTGCAACTGAAACACAGAAACAGATACTGTTTTCGTGTGGGTTTTATTTTCGCTAATATTCGCAATTTCATTTCATTACAAATTCAAAAGCACCGCAAATAAATGTGTGACAAACCTGAAAAGGTGTGAAAATGTGTGAAAATAGCCTATTGTAACTGTGTGTTGTTGTTTTTCATGCTTAGCCATAACAAAAACACTTGCAATGCTAATTTAAAGAATTAATATAAATTTATAGATAGGATAACTTGATTCAATAAATAACATTATTTTTCCTTCATGGTAGGATAACGCTAATGGCAGTCGGTATTAATTTTCCTATTAGGTCAACAGGGGTTTCGCTGTTGATCGCCACTGTCGCCAAATACGACAAAATTGTTAAAGTGGCGACAGTTTTTTTAAACTGGCGATTTTTAATTGGTGACCACATGATTTTAGACAGTGCTAATCTGGTATAAGAAATCTCATTTGCAACAAAACTGGGGCAGATTAAGTTACCACACAGCCTCCAAACATGACCTAAGGGCATTGTTTGTTATCAGATCATTTAGTAGCCTCTTGTTGCAGACTATCGTGTCATAGTGTGATAGCTTATCTCTTACGTCACAGCATCAGTTTTCCGCTTGGTTAGGCACAGTCACACTCAGTTGAAATCCAAAGCAGCACTATTGATTTGTAATCTTCTGACTAGTTATTATTGTTTAATGATTTTATCTGCAATAGGGGACATTAAAGTTAAAAATAACAACACAGGTAGCAAAAATGAGCAACTTGGGACAAGTGGTAAACGTTCATTTCAAAACGAGGTTGACCTAAATACTCCCAGTAGCCTAAAACAAAGGAAAACAGTTCTGTGTCAGGATTTGTTTCAGAACATTAACAAAATGTTTGTCCACAGTCATGATGAATTTTAACATGAATTATGGACAGACAGTTGTTATATCAACAAATGAAGATCATAATTAGAAGAAGGATTTACCAATCTGCAAGTAAAGTGTTATTTTTATATTGTCATATATTTTCGCGACCCTACAAAACGATCAAAATTACTAAATCTGTTCAAATAAAGTGTTGTAAAATCCTAATTTCCTACAATTAACGATTATACTGCTAAGTTTTAATTATAATAATGTAGTTATTTAATGCTATTTATTAGTGACGGTTAATGTTTATTAGATTCTGAAGCATGTCAATATATGATGGTCAAATTTGGCTCAAACTTGTTAAAAGTGGCGAATTTTAGTGGCGAAACCCCTGGGTCAATCTACTTTCATGACTATGACGCGAATTTAAGAACATGCAAATTAAAAAAACTGATCATTTTGGGAGAAAAGCGTGAAAATTCATCCTCGCAAATTTAAAGCATTCTACAGTAATTCTGAGAAACTTGTGTCTTACAATTTTATCCTTAAGTTTGGGACAAGGAATTTTATTCAGTTTGTTTTAATACCGGTAGTCATATCATTCCATCTAATTGAATATATTATATTTTTACTTGCAAGGTCTACAATGTCACTGGAAATTATTTTTTAAATATATTTAACTAACAAAACCAATGTCTGGCTTAATAGCAACATTATTTAGAATGGAATTATTCAGTAAGGTTATATGGGTCAGTTTTCTTGGCAAAAAAGCACAGCTGGCATATGACGCAATTTTTTAAGCTTAAAATACATTTAAATGTTCACGAATATCTTAAAAAAACTATGAAAAAAAATGGCTAATCCAGCATGTAAACATAACAAATGTCAACGACAATTACTAGACTTGCACAATTCCTGGAAAAAACATTCTTAGAAATATGCAATTTTCCCTGATTATTATATGTGTATTAATTTACCGAACTGTTAAACAGAAGGCACAAAGGAGTATTACGTCAATATTAATACCATGTCATTTTTTCAACTTTGGTCTTCGTAACTAACAACCAGTAGCAACACATGTTTAGAATGACAAATATCTCAGATTCTGAATATCTCAAACCCATGAATACTCTAACTGTATAAGTATAAAGAGTATTACTTTTTGTAATATTGAACTGCTGTATTTATTGTTTCTGTATCAACTATCTACCCCAATATTTACCTTCTACATTCGTAGAGAATTAATAAAAACACTGATCTCATATGCAATGAAACATGCATTGTACAAGATTAAATGCTACTGCTGTCTTTAACAACAACACATTATACAAGTGAGCCAATTGCCAGCTGAATGGAAGTGCAGTGCCCAGTGACAATCTCGTCTGTAGCATATAACCACAGACACTTTTAAACACCAGTTGTGAACATTTACACATCAACTGCCATGTCCAATAGAGATCAAAACTCAGTGCACGTATAGGCATTATAATAAGTCGGACACTGGCTGAGAAACATAGATGCAAAGGCATATCAATTTAATACTGGCAAACTTGCACAAAATCAGAAAAATCAATAGCAGCACGCTGCTTATACAAATACATTGTGTAGCCTCTTGATAATTATGATATCAGCTCATTGAGCTCAACTTAAAGAGAGCATGTATTTAACACACTATACCTGAATCATGTGACTCTAGTGACAGTGTGCATGCCAGTACTGGAGTAAATGCAGTTACTGGGGAAATACAATATGTTGCCAGTCTTTGCCTTCCGATGGTTATCCTGCTATCATTTTGATAAGAATACTCATGATTGCTTTTGAACATGAAGGAAGAAACAAATATAATATTGTGAAGGGCATGGAGTTGGAAAATACTATTGTCCGTGTTATTACTTTTACCCATATTACCGCAGCATTTAAGTGAACGTGAATTAATCGATTAAACAAATTGTTCTAAAGGATCAACCATTAATCTTCCATCATAACCAAATAATTTACATGTAACAAGTAAAATAATTTATTAATTCATGGACAAACCAGACTTTAATGACACACATCTAGTTCTCTTATTTTTATTGATAACAAATCTAATTTCTTGAGTTGCAAAAAACATATTGTACTCATATTATGTTCAACAGTGATTTTTATTGAGCCATTTGAAATTCTGCTGGCATCAATGAAAGTTAATCATGTGCACCATAGTGATACGGACGCAAATTTGTCTGAAGCCACAGTTTACCTCTAAATCAACAGTGGTCAAAATTATAACAGATTATCAGTTTTAGTTTTATTTAATTTTTTTTTTTTGGGGGGGGGGGGCTATTCTGTCTTACACCCACCACAGTTACATTTGTTGCAAAAACAGAAAACAATACACCTGAAAGATACTTGAAACAACACACAAGAAACAAAGTTTAAAATGATTATGTCCAACCACGGCTTGCACTAAGGTGAAGTACTGACTTCCAAAAATGAACATTGGAAGTCCCGAGTATTTTAGACATGAAATTTGTAACAAAATTCAAGTTTCTCAAGTTTCATTCGGAATATTGTACAGTTCACTAAATGGTAATTGTGAAATTTCATATTTTATCCGTGTCACCACATTGTTTTACATGTAAATATATAGCTTATGCATATAAACACTTTACATGGTGGATTAGTGTGTTTGTATGAAATGGTATTCAATAATCAGTTTGTCTCTCGACAAAAGACCAGCTCATAGTACAATTTTGCTTCTTCAAACAGGGGTGTGGAAATCCTATGCCCGACTTGTCCGACGCGGGTAATTTTACAGTCAGACAAGTACATTTTTCTGTCTACTTGTCCAGGGACAAGTACAATTTCAGGGTGTGAAAATGGTGTAAGAGTTGGAAGTTAATTGTCATGCTATTATATTCTTATGCATTTGAATAACAAATTGTGTTTTATTTATCATTTAATGAAAACACATCAGGAAGGCCTGGGATGTAAACAATATTTTATTTGAACAAGTGACCGCTGCATGCCGACAAGTAGATTTTTTGCTAAGAACTTGTCCATGGACAAGTAAACCAATATTGGTATTTCCACATCCCTGCTTTTACCCTTGCTTAAAACATGCAAATATGTTTGAGCTTACTCTGACCGAAACTGCAGTCTTTTGTCTTCACCTTTGTCAAACCACTGGTTTGCACATCTCCGTGTTCAAGATGATGCTTACTACTGTAGTTCAGCTCTGAAAACAAATAATATAGCTGTGAATCAACATGTTTTCAACAAATACGAAAACTAGTTAATACAGAAAACAGAAATCTTTATATAAATAAATAAACATTGACTACTTCGACACCAACACATAGCGCCGACATCAAAACTGAGTGTCCCAATATACCAAAATATATTACATCAACAAAATTAAGACAAATTCAGCTGAAGAAACTCTTAGGTCTTAGGACTATGGCTTGGACAAGTAGCGATTTACAACTCTGGTAACAGGCATTAAATTACCAGTGTGTACACAGGTACCTGTAAAAGTTATTCACCTCAAACACTTACACAAATAAGTACCGTCCTTTGTGGATAACTAGTCATGTCAATCATGTCTAAACAAATTTCAAAGATTCATGTTGTGTTCAGTCCGCTAAGTAACACTGACTTATGCAGACACTGGGTCATTCCAAGCAACACATATAAAAACATCCAGTTGCATACGCCAGTCAATAAATTGGCAGTTTCCTTAAGCAAGCCCGAGTTCTTGTATTATTACTTGAGAACTGTGAAGAACAGCCTGCCTATTTAAAACTGAGAATCTGAGCAAGCCCAGTTCAAAATTTACAAGTGCAGGTCTTTAGGGCTTGTGCTAATTTCGACCACTGGTACACTGTCAACACGGTTGGTGTCACATTGTTTAAAATTATTTGTGATAATACCCAGGTCATCAAAACTTATTTGATGCCTGAAGAGTTAGTAAGGAAATTAGAGATCTACAGTGGTTCTAATATGTCAGCTAGGTTAAAATGGACTACATGCTGTGGAATCACTTGAATTTCGCGGGATACAAATTACGCGCACTAGCAATCGCGGCCATATTCGCTCGGTCTTAAATTCACGCAAAGCCGATTAAAAAAAAAAGAGAAACAAAGTCAGTTGTGTTTTACAAAGAAATTATCAAAACATTTGGAAATGTATAAAACACATGTGTTTTCAAGTTTACGCTTTGTAATGCTTAATATTGGTATTTGACTTTTAAAAAAATATCAAAATGACAGAAACAATCCAGGAGTTAATTCTTCAAACAGATCATCAATCTAAAATTAATGTTAATATTTAAACGAGGAAAATTACCAATTTTATTCATTAAAAAATATTCACATCGCAACATTTACATATACCTGTGTTTATTTATTCACGATTAATTACATATATGTGAACGAACTTGTAAACTCCCTATGCATTACTAAATTACAAAATTGGCAAATTTTCGCGGTGGTCATAACTTCGCGCAATGGCGGGAGCGCTAAAAGCGGGAAAATTACACATCCGTGAAAATTAGTGATTCCACAGTAATTGATGCAAATCACTGAAATCATAACTGGTCAGTTGACTGTCATTTAACCCCATGTTTCTAATGTATTAACACATTATTAAATGGATAAACTCATGCACAATTTTCTGCAGTCAAATCTGAAATGTGGCTGTAGAACCTGAACAGAATAATAAATTATTTTTCACAAGCAATATTATAATAAGCATGTTTTCAGCCATTTTATTTACCCCACCCATTTGTTTTTTTTACATACCACCACTATCATTTGACAATTAAAACAAATAACAAAGAAAAATAAACATGCCCTACAACACCCATTGATCAATAGGTCATTGAAGAATATTAAACATCTGGATCTGACCATAAATTTTCCATCAAATACCAAAATAAGAAAATATCCCATTCAACATCACTGACAACATGTTAATAACAACAAATACTGGTGACTAAATACACACATTTTGTAAATAAATTAAGCAAAACAGGCATATACCACAGAGTAAAACACAATCTTTAAAGTCTAGAACATTCAGAAAAGCTCATTTACTCAAATGTCATGTTATAATTAAATGCAGGTCTGTAAAGGATGCCCACACACTGGAAGTTGGAACCATAAAAACAACCTGTTTAGGAAATTTTCTACAAAGTTTCCAACAAATATCCTCAAGCCCATCAACACTTTTTAACTATGCTGACGTATATACAGCGACGATCATGTAACTCACCAGGCGATTATTGCAATCACATCGCTCGACTCAAGAATGTCTTTATTTTCGGAGGACATTATTCGCTCATCACATACATGTTCATAGGCAAAGAAACATGGCGGGTCACACAATATTTGTATAAACAAACGTGAAAAATAAGCATAGTTACCAACTACATAGTTGTGATTGCTTGCATATAGCGAGATTAAACATCGATCTCAACTTCTTGAGCGTCGATCTTTGTATTTTCTTCAAAATGGCGACGTAATCAGCATACACAAATGGTCATTTTTCACTTCGTTGTTGATGCTGTGACGTCACATTTACACTCATGTAGCGCGCGATGTGTCCGAATAAGACACATTGGTAATTAATGATTTATACTTTTTAACGAGCCATATGTTGCTTTAATACGTTTATTTGCACATTTTACGCGTTTCTGAGGTTATTCGAATAAAGTGAAAAATTCCACAAAATGTACTTTACCGAATACACATGCGTTCGGATTGTTTCGGTCATGTACGTAGAAGCCAATCACTATTCCCGCCCAAGATCATCATTACGTATGCACAGTGGTCCCAACTGCTGAAAAAAGCGTAAAGATGGTAATAATTGCAATGTGAGTCACAGGGGTGTCAACTTAAATTGTTCAACTTCGATACAAAAGATTTCATTGTATTGTCGTCACTATTGGGGCTAAAAAGCGAATACGCCAAATAGTGCGAAGGTTATCTTAAATTGTATATGTAGAGCTATTATAGAACCGCACATTATACGGAGTATATCTATGTAGATCTAGATCTATGCCCGAATATGTAATATGATCGCCGTATTTAAAATCGAAGTTTCTTTGTTCTTGATATTTGAACCTGAAATAAGAAAACAATAGTTATTGCGATTAGACGTATTCTAAACTTATTTAAATACAGACTTGAATTCATGCAATGCGGAATAAACACGAACATGTATAATCTACTAGTTTAATATTATTTTCAGTAGTTCTAGATCTATTGTTTATGCTATATTTAAATAAAGATTTTATAGATATACATTAGATAAATATTAAGAGTTATTAAACATATGAACGATGTATTTAGTTATTAAATAAGTCAATTTGTTTCAATAGTGCAATTAGCTCTTGTGCTAGATCAATCGTGTAGATCGCTTTTGTTGCTTTTAGTGCGCGTTTAGATCTACTAATAAACTATGCACTACCATTCGATGTATTTCAAGCTGGAATTCTATGTTTGTAAATATTTATTGTTTTGTAACCAAAGTTGTGTGATGTAAGCTACAGTGCTAGACACTCGGACTAGCAAGGATGCCAAAAGCTTCCGTAAGTATCTTATCCATTGAGATTGACATTTACATTTTGTATTTTCTAAATAAGGGCACATAGGTCAATATTCCTTAGATAAATTAAATGTTTTTTGTTGTTGTTGTTTTTTAACTAAGATGGCCTAAAGTTTCTAGATAGTTTTTACTGAAGTTTGTTCAGCAATCTGTTTAAAATTGTTTTGTCCGTCCCATGTAATACC
The DNA here is from genome assembly GCA_027627225.1 of Congeria kusceri. Taxonomy (NCBI): domain Eukaryota; kingdom Metazoa; phylum Mollusca; class Bivalvia; order Myida; family Dreissenidae; genus Congeria; species Congeria kusceri. The sequence continues at coordinate 14,511,023 of CM051038.1, forward strand.
CATTTCAAAGCTGTTTAAAAATGTCCGTTTAATTTCTTTTTTCTCGTATGTAACTGATGTATATAGAAAACACAATTCGAGACATTGCACGTGTTTCACAATTAGCGCGAACTAGTTAAGATACACAGCGCGTCAGCACTTTCTGCCTAGTTTATAATGTATGACGATGTCCACAAATAAACAACAGCTATAATAAAATAAAACCTATGTTATGGCTATATAGACCTACGCAACATTGAATTTTTTTCGGACGCTACGGACCATTATTCAATACGGGCCATGTTGTGTTATAAAACAGACCACGTTTCATTGATGGTGGCAAATATTATATCGCGTTACCTTCGTCAGTAGAATCTACTTATAATCGCGGTGTCAAGGGCAAATTGAGTGCAAATTGTGTGTCAAGACTTCGTGAAGTCATGCGTACAAATTATTAATTTTAAAGTTGCACGCACGAAAACGAGTTATGTAACAAAGAAAAAAAATGCATGGTCAATGATGTTAAATCCAACATTTACGAAACAAATAAACGTTTGTTACATATGTTGTACAATAAATCTTTTGGTAGAACAAGAACAACAGCAAACCAATATATAGGTCTAATTCTGTGTCGGGAACATATAAACGCATTACCATTTCTGCGTGTATATCCTTGACCTAATTTAAAACAATTATGACAGTGTTGTAGAGCAAAACGCAAATGTATATGTAAATGAATACATATATATGAAAATGAATGTGTTCGTTTAACTTAAAGGGGAGAGAAACTCTATAAGAATTAGTTCTTCCGTTTCAATCCTCTTCTAATACTCATTGTATTGTGTATTTTGATATATTATGTATTTGCTAAAAGAAATAAATATGTTTAAATCAACTTAAAGGGACTATGTCAATGAAAAGGACCTCAAGGGGGTAATGTCTTTAAAAAAAAAATCTCAAATCAAGATATTAATAATGGCATATAATAATGGTTAAAATAAGGAATATAACATGGCAAAAGAGTTTCCGCATTCTGAGATAAAAATCATTTTATAATATTGGTCGTGTTTGTTTGGCTCTTTTCATGTTTACATTTTTACGTCAGAATTGTGAGCGTTTTGTATAACTATAGTTTACACACGTTGCTTTAAAACGCAGAATAGCGCTGTCTACTGTTATTTCTTAGTAAGACTCCTAATTTAAAGGGACTATGTCATCTAAAAGGGCCCCAATGGGGCAATTTCTTTAAAAAAAATGCAATGTATATATTAATACCCGCATATAATAACGATTAAAACAGGGTATATATAATGGGAAAAGAATTTACGCATTCTGAGATAAAAATCAATTTATAATACAGGTTTTGTTTGTTTGGCCGTTTTCCACTTTACATTTTGACGTCAGAATTGGGAGCATTTTATGTAACTATATTTAGGGTTTTAATTTTTTCAGACTCTTTTGCTTATTAGATTTTATCAAATATGTAATCGTGTATGATATTATTTTCTATTTATTTAATGCACATGTTCTAGGATAGCGCATTACTATCATATAAAATAATTTATAGTACAATATGAACCCAATGTTTCGTTGACATAGTCCCTTTAAGTCCATAGTCCCTTTTAGTCGTGAGTTCGATAGCCACTTGGATTTGTTTGTTTTTGTTGTTGTTGTTTTTTTTCAATTATTTTTGCTGATCTGTTTTCATCCTCTATCTTACTATGTAATATATGTTGTACGTGTATGCAAAATGCATGGTTTATAGGCGCACAACACAGTTACATCCCTTAGATCGAAATGAGACTAGTTGTAGCGTTGTCATTCCATTCTATATCGAAATGAGGGTTCTTTACACAGTCGGCATTACTTGCCATAATAGTCCACAAGGCAATAATACGAGTATCTCTAACAATGTTTTGTGTAAAAAATGTTCGTCTGTCTGTCCATTACTTCGTTTCGATTAAACTATTGTGATTATGATGATGATGGTGATGATGATGATGATGATGTTATGATGATAATGATTTGAAAATATTTATTATATATTTTTGATACAGACCTGTAGCTGATCACTGCATACCCACAGACAAGGGTTATAATTGCACGATCAAAAGTTTACCCCCCCCCCCAACCCGAAATCCTGGATTCCGTCCTGGTGGTCTTATTCCAGGACACCCAGGTGAATATTTGGGAACATTCGCCTAATAGCGAAAATAGGGGCGTCATTTATTTGACGTAATATTTTTAATAAATTGATTTTTTTTTAGAAACTGTCATTGTAAACAATCATATGAAATACACATTATAATACACATGAAAACATTATCTTACATAATTAAAAGATAAGAAAACATTCGTGAATCTTTGCTGTTTTGAAGAAGAAACCTTTCAGGTTTCGATTTACTGACTCGTAGCATGCAATAAAAAGAAGTAGTTTTCCGCGATACCTGTTTTTGGAAATAACCTTCTCAAAAGACCGTTGGTCTCCGCCAACAGTCTGAAAATGAATAGTAACATAAACACTGTATTTTACGTGTCTTGTCAAATGGAAACGTATGCGACTGGTATTTATACATGTTACCGGTAATTGTGTTTGAAACCTAACGCCGCACTATCTCATACAAAATATTCATTAATATTTACAATAGCATAGGCGAAATACCGAGGTCGATGATGAGTCAGACGATTTCTCGGACGAAGAAATTGAGCAAGACGACGACGACGTTGATGCCGACAAACGTAGACGGCGTACGCCGAAGGCCTCGCCAAAAGAGAAACAGACGTCATCGAAGCAGGCGACACCTCGCGGCGGCATTCTAGCCCTGATCGAGGACGAAGACGACAGCCATTCGCAGACTGACGCCGAGTCGATGAAGTCACGGTTGACGTGCGAGTACGTGTACAGTGACGCAAATCCTATCGACTATTACAGCTCGAGTTTCCCGAGCTTATTAGGCCACCTGGGACCGAACGCTTCTTACAAACTGAAGCGGAAAGGGAACGCGAACAAACAGGTACAGCTATTGAATGCAACCTCTCACCTTGTTAACAGAATACAGCTAGGGCTAACAATCATCGATGTACATCTTTAAGGAATTACACAGACGTTAATTAAGAACCTCTAAAAAGAATGTATAGATTTTAAGAGCTTAAACCCAGCTCCCTGAAAATTAAAGTATATCCTCGAGTGTTCGGATATGTTCTTTAAATGCCAGTCGTGTGCGTGCCTGCGTGGCCGTGGTTAGTGGTCTAAGTCGTCGACAACAACGTCCTCTCAACTGATTATCAGGTTGACGCTAGGGCTTACAACCGTCTTTTATTGCGTTAAATGCGATAATTATTCAGCCCCCGAAATGAATTAACAAATTGCATTTTAAGTTGTTACACTGGCCTAACATTAGCTCCCTTGCATTTATTTTTCAGTATATACTCATGTTTTAGGATACGCTCCTCATTGCCAGTCGTATTTTTTGCTCTTATTTGTTGTTAAAAGGTCGTCGAAAATGAAGCACGTAATTTATAATGAACCATACCGTGTAACGTAACATATAACGTACCATATAACGTTATATATAACGTAACATATAACGTAACACGTAACTTTACACATAACTTTACATATAACGTAACACATAAGGTAACATATATAGCATTTTGCGTAACGAATACTGATTTCCTTCAGCATTCTTCGCACTCAAGACGGAGCAGCGTGACGACGTCTATCAACAAAACCGAGGCCAACTACACGACGTTTGCTGACCGAATGAAGAAGAGCAACGAAGCGAGTGTTTTAACATTGTGTTTAAAGGAATTCTTAAACGAATGTGATCTTGTATTATCATTTAATACCGTCAGAAGGACAGTATTAACAAACATACAGCCAAGTATCAAAAGTATATTCGCAACTTTGTAGTCGTGTAAGCCGTAATTAATGCTGTATTTGTTTGCGACATTACGACGTCTTTGTAATCGTATAAGCCCTAACTAATGCTTTATTTGTTTGCGACGTCACGACGTCTTTGTAGTCGTTTAAGCCCTAATTAATGCTTTATTTGTTTGCGACTTCACGACTTCTTTATAGTCGTGTAAGCCCTAATTAATGCTTTATTTGTTTGCGACGTCATGACGTTGTGGACATGGTCGTTAAGTGTAGATATTAACTTGTTACTATGTAAGATACACATTCACCCGAAATTTCATTATATAGGTGATTACTTAATTGTACATATTATTATTTATATTTGGTAAAATGTTCTTAATAGAATCTCTTAATTGTGGGTAACCGTGTCACTGTGAATTCGAGATCAAGGTGAAGACGATTTCCTTTACTTTAAAAATACAGCAAATACTTAGTTCTGAGTTATAAATTTGTATATGTCCATCACGTTTTCATGTTTTGTTTGCAGGCTCTTTGGACGCGTATAGAGACGGTTGCTAAGGAACGGATGGAACGGTATGAAAGGCACGAGTTGGAGATGGCGGCTAAAATCAGAAAACAGCGGCGGGAGATCCAGCGGCGTTCCGAAGAATTGTTAAATAAACTGGCTTTACAAGAGATGCGGGTAACATATATTTTTTATATTTTAATAAATCAAACACGTTTATGCATATGATTGAAGTTGGTGATCGGCGTGTATATATATACATATACATGCATATAATATTCTAACTTGTTCAAATGTTCTATAATGTTAAATATATAACACTGTGCAGGGCTATTAAAACTCCATAATATTGACATTATATGAACAGGAACATCATTAAAATTGAAAGTTATTTCGACGACAACTCATTTTACATGCATTACTATGACAAGAAAATCACACCCAAGCTAGTCGTAGCGACATTGTGTTACGATGTTCCTTATAGAAAAAGGAAGACAAGATATTTGCTTCTCCCCACGGCAGGATGTGGCGCCACCACCGCACCATGCAGCGGCGAGCATTCAGCCTGGAGCCAATGAGACCCAATAAACTGGACGAGGTTACACCTGTAGGTATCCCTGCAGGGGGATTGAGAAGGTTACTAAATAATAACCCACAAACTCCGCACAGTGATCTCCCTTTATAGGTACATGTCTATGAACCAATAAAACATAATAAACTGCATGTCGTTACACCAATGGCACTAGCGGATCCGGGGGGGGGGGGGCGCACACACTCACTCCTCTCGCTCAATTTGGTCAAAGATACACATTCATTTCAGTCAACAATACACGACCTAACCCGCCCAATACGATTTCTTACGTACACCGTAGTACCGGCGCCAAAGTTCACCGAAAACAATAAACTATAGTCAATGGGTATATATACCTTTGTTTGTGGATCATATTGTTTTCCTTTTTAAATTCATATATTATATAAAGATGTCAGATGCAATACACCGTTGACACGGGATACCACACAGAAGACATTTATACTTTTGGAATAAATATGATTTAAAGTCGAAATTCAGGTCATATCAATGACTACTTTCGAGTTTAAACAGTTTCGTCTCAGTATTTCACAACGCAATCATACGAGTATATTTAACAATATTTCGTGTAAATAGCATTGCTCGTCTGTCTTTCCGTTAGTTCGGTTCGATTAAAAAAGACACACAGTGCATAGCACATTTGAGGACAATTTATGAGCATGACTGTGACGACGACGATGATGATGATGATTTGCAAAGATTTGTCATACATCTTTGATATGGATCTGTACATAGCTGATCACTGCAGACCCACAGACAACATAAAAGGGTTATAACTGCACGATCAAAAGTTTACGCCCCCACCCCACCTGGACCCGCTATTGAATAGCTATCAATGTAAGGAGAAATATTTGATACCCAAACTTAACGCAGTTATCTCCCCTGTATTAATACTGCGAAGCGGAGATCACCGTAAGGAGTAACAGTAAGGGACGTAACTCGTACAGCCAAAGGACGTCACAATGATGTGATGCTAACGCAAACTCCAAACAGGGATCTCCATTCAAATATTTAATCAGAATAATGTCCGGTATCCAAGAATGGTCTCCAAACAAGTAATTAGGTACAAGATATCAAAGGGCATAAATCTATAGGAGCAACATAAAGTATAAATACCATGTAAGAAAAAAAACTGCTTCATAAACCAATGACGTATATAAAGAAGTTTGTGTTTACTACAATCATAAGGAGGAAGTAACCTAAAATCTATTGATTTTTATTTCAGTCTCCTTGGTCAAAGTACAGTGTGATGCCAACATAACATGTTGTGTCAACGAAACATGTGTCACCATGGAAACGTGCACAGTTACATGGATTGAAATTTGTGGCAATCATTGTCAGCATGTTTTTAAAATATGGATTTAATATCGACATGTACTGAATTTAATAATTATTATATGGATTTGGATAAGGTCGGGATATTATTTAATAAAATCTTGAGCTATGTGTACATTGTTCAACATATATTGACATTATTTCATCATATTTTGAATGAAAAACTTCAACATGTTTTAATTATTTAGACACTATTTCAGTATATTTTAAGTCATGATAGACATTATTTCTACACTTCAGTACGTTATTTCTACATTGAAGTAAATTATAAGAACCTTATTCCAGTTTTAATGCAGACATTATTTTAACATGTATTGGATTCTACCACATAGTTATTTTAACATGCTAAGAATGATATATGGATATTATTTCAACATTATTAGCAATCATAATCACATTATTTGGACAGTAATTGCGACATGACGTTATTCCAATATGTTGCATTATTTCAACATGTTAAGACTGATATGTACATTATTTCAACATGTTTAGTAATTTGTACATTATTTTAACATATTTAGAACTATACGGACATTATTTCTACATGTTTTGAGTTCTTTGGACATCAGTTTAATGTATGCAGAGTTATTGTGGCGTATTCAGTGTCACATGTACACTATTCCAATATGATTTATTGAAAGATTTGAGTAAAGTACCATACATTTCTGGTATCTGACCCATTACAAGTTTCATGTAGTCAAACAGTCATATAAACTCATATTTTATCTGAACATTTTTGTTAAAATTCACCAATACATGTCACACTGACACTTTGCATCAAAGGTGGGAAAATGTGATGTGCGTATCTTATATATAAATACATGTATATATTGTATCCTTCTTCATACCATTTGCTACTTTATTGCAATTTATTTATGTTTTACATACAATATTAAATATTAATCTATTTCGTTTAATTAAATGTGAAAAAAATGGTGTGTTACTTCATTTAATTTGATTACACACATAACAAAATAAAACCTTAAATGCAGTTCACACTATTTAGTATATTGGAATTATAAAGTTGTGTTCGTTAATTAAAACTGCATTTGATCTCAAAATATATTTGTAAATGCAGTTTTGTTCTATATGCAAAATCAGATCGCTATTAGATTTACAACAACGCCTGTTTATTTTGATATATGATAAACACATTGTACAGAATACAATTAATTTAACAAGACCTCACCGTCACAAATTACGTTCTGACTTTCGAAATAGCCTACGTTGTCAGTCAAATCTGGTCAATTTCCCAATTGCGTTGTTAATATAAATGTATAATAATCACGTCGATGTATATATAGATGATTTAAAGTGTTTAAAAGACAAGAAAAAAATATAAAAAAACTCCCGTACATGAATGTTGTTCAAAATACAGATACTGCTCACTTTAAACCAAGCAAGCAAGCAGCAACAGCAGTAATGTCATGTGTAAGAGATGGACAGAAAAAGAACATTTCTATTTTCAACCAAAATAGCATGTTTTTGAATTTCGACCAAAATAGTTTGCATATTATTTTTCGCCCAGAATAGCTTGCAGTTTTGTTTTTTGACCAAAAATAGCATGTATTTTATTTAAACCCAAAGTGGCATGAAATGCATTTTCTACCAAACTTGATTGCAGATTTTTTCGCAAAGAAAAGCTTGCGTTTTATTTTCGACCAGAATGGCATTTATGTTGTGTTAGCCCATAAGAGCTTGCTTTTTATAGATTTTGATCAAAAGAGCTTGTCGCTTATTTTCGCCCAAAATAGCCTTCATTGTATTTTCGCATAAAATAGCCTGCATTGTATTTTCGACCAAAGTAGCTTGCAGCTTATTTTCGCTCAAAATAGTCTGCATTTTATTTTAGCCCAAAATAGCTTGCAGCTTATTTTCGCCAATAATAGCTGGCCGTTTATTTTCGCCAAAATTGCTTGCATTTTATTTTCCCCCAAAATAGCTCGTAGTTTATTTTCACACAAAAATAGCTTGCAGTTTATTTTCAGTTCATTTTCGCCCAAAATAGCTTGCATTTTATTTTCGCCCAAAATAGCCTGCATTGTATATTCGCCCAAAATAGCCTGCAGTTTATTTTCGCACAAAATAGCTTGCATTTAATTTTTGCCCAAAATGGCTTGCATTTTATTTTCGCCAAAAATAGCTTGCAGTTTATTTTCACCCTCAATAGCCTGCATTGTATATTCGTCCAAAATAGCCTTCAGTTTATTTTCGCCCAAAATAGCTTGCATTTTATTTTCGCTTTAAAAAGCCTGCATCGTATATTCGCCTAAAATAGCCTTTATTGTTGCCCCAAAAAGCTTGCATTTAATTTTGACCCCAAAAAGCTTGCATTATATTTTCGTCCAAAACAGCTTGCAGTTTATTTTCGCTCAAAATAGCTTTCAGTTTATTTCACCAAAAATAGCCTGCATATTATTTTCGCCCAAAATAGCTTGCAGTTTATTTTCACCCAAAATGGCTTGCATTTTATTTTTTCCCAAAATAGCTTGCAGTTTATTTTCGCCCAAAATTTCTTGCATTGTATATTCGCCCAAAATACCATGCAATATTTATTGTCGCCCAAAATAGCTTGCAATTTACTTTCACCCTAAATAGCCTGCATTGTATATTCGCCCTAAATAGCCTTCAGTTTATTTTTGCCCAAAGTAGCTTGCATTTTATTTTCGCTTAAAATAGCCTGCATTGTATATTCGCCTAAAATAGCCTGTAGTTTATTTTCGCCCCAGAAAGCTTGCAGTTTATTTTCGCCCAAAATAGCCTGCAGTTTATTTTCGCCCAAAATAGCGTGCTGTTTATTTTTGCATAAATTAGCATGTATTCTATTTTAGACCAAAATAGCCTGCAGTTTATTTTCACCCCAAAAAGCTTGCATTTAATTTTCGCCCCAAAAAGCTTGCATTTTATTTTCCCCCAAAATAGCTTGCAGTTTATGTTCACCCAAAATAGCCTGCATTGTTTTTTTTACCAAAGCAGCTTGCAGCCTTTTTTCGCCCAAAATAGCATGCATTGCATTTTCGCCCTAAATAGCCTGCATGTTATTTTCTTCCAAAATAGCCAGCATTTTATTTTCGCCCAAAATAGTCTGCATTTTATTTTCGCTCAAAATAGTTTGCATTTTATTTTCGCCTAAATAGCCTGCATTGTATTTTCGACCAAAGTAGCTAGCATTGTATTTTCGCATAAAAAAGCTTGTATTCTATATGCCTAAAATAGCCTGCATTTTATTTTCGCCCAAAATATCTTGCATTTAATTTTATCCCAAAATAGCTTGCATTTTATTTTCTCCCAAAATAGCTTGCAGTTTATTTCACCCAAAATAGCCTGCATTTTATTTTCGCTCAAATTGGCCTGCATTGTATTTTCGACCAAAGTAGCTTGCAGCCTAATTTCGCCCAAAATAGCCTGACTTGTAATTTCGCCCTAAATAGCCTGCATGTTATTTTCTTCCAAAATAACTTGCAGTTTATTTTCGCCCAAAATAGCCTGCATTGTATCAGCAGTTTTTTGCCTAAATTAGCATGTATTATATATATATAGATATTTTGGTAGAAAATAAAAACAATCTTTTTTTTCGAAAATAAATGTAGACCTTTATATGTTGCTTGACTATTCTGGTAGAAAATACGGTGCACGCTATGTTTGGTCAAAATAAAATGCATAATATTTTGGTCCAAAATAAAGTGTAGGCTCTATTGAAAAAAAAATCAATGTAAGCCATTTATATCGAAAATAAAATGCAAGCTTTTTTATTTGGGACGAAGATTAAATGCAAGCTACTTTGGGTAGAAATAAAATGCATATTAGAGTATTAGAAAATACATTTGCTACGACAACACACCCGACAGATGGTATTTTTAAGGAGAATAAAAGATATAACATAAGTAAATACAGATGCATTGTACAATACAAGCAATCATATATCTCAGTATACTGCATGAAAGAAGCAAGCATGAATGGTACTATATAGCAGGTGTGACATATTTGGCTTGTATAAATAAAAGAAGCAATGATGAATGTACTATACTGCATGTGCGACAAATTTGACTTGTAAATAATTATAAAAGAACTGAAAAAAATCAATCATGAATGGTACTATATTGCACGTTGGACATATTCGACTTGTAAATATAAAAGAAGCAGGTGTGACAATTTTGACTTTTAAATATATATATATAAGAAGCAGAATGGTAGTATACTGCCGGTGTGAAATATTCGACTTGTTGTGCACCCACGAGCTGCAAATGAACATCTCCACGTTTAGGTTAGTTGAAGCCGTAACCAAATACCCGGACACGCACATAACTACGCATCCAACAGAACCAACCGAATTCGAAGTGAGTCAGATATAATAATGTAAAATTTCCTAAATATAAATCATTGATTTATAAATAAAACAAATAATTAATATATACAAGAAATGTCTTTAAAAAAGACAATCGGCGTTGAAATGAATATTGAGATGTCATTTTTACCCTAAACATAATACAAGAGGGTCAAGATGGCCCTAGATTACGGTATGAGATCATAGTGTAGGCAGCACTATACAATGCTTCAAGTGGACAACGTCTCCGTGTGACTGAAATTTTTTTGATGTGACGTGAAACAAACAAACAATAAAAAAGAAATCAATTTTCACACTTTATTCATGATCATTTTAATTAGTTGTTGTTTACAATTATTTAAATATAGAGATTCAACACGAATAGAAACTTGTATTTAAATTAATTCATTGTACAGAAAATGTTATTCATAGTTCTTTCATTTAATGTAGATGTACACCAAAAGGCACTTCCAACTAGACCTTTGTTGATTGTGGTTTTCTCAAAAATGACAAATCGCATCGGTTTCAAATTTTGCACAGCCCCCCCCCCCCCTCCCCATTATGCACAATTTAGAATATAGGTATGATAAACATTGAATGGTTCAGTGATCATTTATATTTCCTCTTGCTTGTGGGTGTCAAAACTAATACATGCACGAGAAAATCGTGGTGAATGTAGAAATTTAATGCAGTTTATAATCAAAGTGTTTAACAACGACATTCCAACAACAAAAAAACAACATTCAACATCAATTATTTCATGCATAACACCATCCCATACAGTAAAATAGATATTTCAAAAAATGTTAATCATGTGCACATTAATCTGCAATTTTATCCAGTCATTGTACTTGGATATCACGTGATTAACGTTTAACCTATTTTACACAAAGAAGCACGTGGACAACTTCTAATCTGTTTGTGATATTTGATTAATATAAATCTATACGTGAACAATAATTAGGGAGGAGTTATAAAATGTTAGTGGCAAAACCTGAAAGGGTACTGTATACAGGACGTGTGCGTGCCTATTCTGGTACCCGATCTTTACTTACTACGTGGTAAAGGTCTGGCATCACCCAAATCTCCCATGGTAACACCGGTTAAATTAAGATGGCTGAGGTACGTTACTTTCAATAGGCAATTATAAACGATCTTCAAAGTTAAGTACTTCTTTACCTGTCGTTGTAATATCGTTCCGCCTTTCATTCAACCTTTGTCTCGTCTGTTTATACGCATGCTTGCCATTGCAGTATAAATTGTAGTTCCGTTAAAAAGCTCACCCAAATTAACTTGATGTCTATTTCGGATATCCGGATAAGTTTTCAGGAACTAATTCAGTGTAAGCAGTAATGCATAATGGTAGTTAATTTGATTTCTTATAATGCTCAAAAGACCAATCACATTACTGTATATTATCTATAAGTTTGTGTTAAAGTAAAAAGTATTACAGCAAAAGTAAATGTGTATTGCATCACCATTTTAGATTTATTACATTTGGAAGTACATTAAAAATGTGGGTCTAGTTAGTAGTAGTTGATGCTAGTAGAACTTACTGTATAATTCATGTTTTTGTATGTATTTCAGGATGCTGATTGATTAAAAAATTGCTGGATTCATTTTGTGTGCATGGCTGGCCAACTCTACTGGCAATTCAAAGGATCTTGAAATAGACTGCATGCCTTTCAGAGCAAGGAAATTGCAATAAATTTATACAATAAATGAAGATGCCTTGCAACTTACAGTTGAAACACTGTACATGTCACTCTTATTACAGTGATATGACTGGAAATACTGATCAAATCATTTTATATATAAGACTTATGTCAGCTTATAAGTAATATTATTTGGGCATAATTATAATTAACAAATTTTAATTACACTGTTTAAACCTTTATTTGATTTATAATTTCAAATCAAACAAATAATAACACAGCTAATTCACACATAGATTCTTATGTCTTTTATAAACCAAAACATCTACATATATATTTCTGGTTAATAATGACACAATGTTACCGTACATAAGTGCAATACATGTTCTTAATTGGAATACAATTATCAATTTATTGCATACAATATATTTTAATGACTGAACATGTTTACGTTCACAATAATTGTATACATGTGAATTATATATATATATATATATATATATATATATATATATATATATATATATATATATATATATATATATATATATATATATATATATATATATATATATATATATATATATATATATATATATATATATATATATATATATATATATATATATATATATATATATATGTAATATATATATATATATATGTATGCAGTGTAGGCTAAGGCAATGCACATCATCAAACAAATCAGTACTACATAATTGAACATATTTAAATTTAATTGCTCAATGTTTTCTAAAGCTACATATAACAGTAATTAAATTATCATTTTAAACATAGAATAAGTTTACACGTGCTTGGGGTATGTTGCAAAGTTTTTAAGATGTCCTCATTATTGCTTTGTTTGATACATACTGTTAATATTCACATTTTAAAACTTATTCATATAGAATTCTTACTGTATAAAGTTGTTGTTTTTTACATTTGACATTTTATAATCTCATGATAAATCCACTAGATACAATAGTTATCAGATAGATGAACAGCGAAATTTCTGTTTATGAACTTTCTTGTCTTGTGAAGTTGGAAGAGAACAGTATCACACATGTTGTGGCTTTTTTTCTGTTCTTTCTATTTTCTTACTGTTGTACTGATGCCTTGGAGTGGAAACTGCATGCTGAAAAAATATAACAGTTTAAATAAATTATTAATATCAATAAATTAATCATTTCTATTTATTTATTTATGTTTAGTTTGTTTGACCAATTCATATTATTTTAATAAGGATAATGGTCTTTATTAACATAAGATTAAAATGTATTATTTGTTGTTAGTTATTTAAAATAATAAAACAGTGTATTTAAAGATCTATAAATAAGCATTACTAAAATTCAGGTGTATTTCATTCAATAGTAAACAAACACGTCCGAATATCCGAAATATATGTATGGATGTTCAGACAAGTTATTCGGTATATTTAATCGATATACATTCAACGAGATTTAAATCACTAAACGATCGCGATGTACTAAGATGAAATATAATGTTTGGTTACAACGACATGCAAAACGAACGCAAACAATTCAGAAAACTGTTTTTATGTATGACATACCGCTAGTCCGCCATGTTATATTGACCATGAGTAATCGGCCATGGATTGGTTGACGTCAGACTAGTACCAACCTCCGCGCAGAGATTAGACTGATTCCGAACATAGTATTAGTCTGATAATATGCACATTTGGTTAGATTTAATTACTCTTAGAGAAGCATTTCTAGGCGGCAGCACAACACAGCATCGAGGCAAATAACTATGGTGCCACGGTGGACGAAACGAAGATGCTATTTACAAAACAGGATCACGTCTACAAGATATATGTTCGAAACCGTAAATGCTGGCCTCTGTACTGATAAGCCCAGTGCATGTTTTGTGGGTGCGCCAATACAGCATGTCAACACAACCCATAGGTTGTCTACAACAAATCGTAATTATTTCTTATCCCCCCCCCCCACAAGTTTTGCATTGTTTGTCTGTCCGTCCGTCCAAGCAGTTATAACCCCATTATTTTTTCTGTGGGTAACAGTGATCAGCTACAGATCAGTATCAAAGATATATTCTATAAATCTGTGCACTTTGTCATCATCGTCATCATCATCATCATCAAATGCACGTTTCACTTAATAAATTAATACTTAACCGCTTTATGTTCCAAATACATGTTGGTTCATCTATATGTTATGGACCTGTTGAAGCAGTAAATTGCCCTTTTTTGATGTGCCTGTCCACTAAAAACGTATGTGACATTCAATGTTACATACATCAGCAACATCATTAAACATGTAAACTCCGTAGCTGACTAAAATCAAACACACACGCATCGAGAATTATTTGTATTAGTAATTCACCGAAGTGTAATGGTCTCTTTTCGAAGTGAATGTCATTAAATAACTGACACGTTCACAGTGATGCAATCAATTGTCTTCGAATGTGCTATGCATTTTTTTCTTTTCATCGCCACGGACAGACAAACGAACATGGTTTTACACGAAATATTGTGAGAGACACTCTTATGATTGAGTTGTGAACTAATAAGGCAAATGATGCAGACTTTGTGTCAGTTTCGCTGACATATGGTGCCGGAAAATATATGAAATCGCCAGGAATTGGAGACAACGTTGTTGACACCCTTTAATTTATCACGTTATATCTTTCCTTTCAATGTATAAAACAATATGAAATTTGGTGTGATTGCTAATGGAACTAAACTTATGTCGATTTAGATGGTGCGGAACAAAACCATTTATTGAGACAAAACTGTTTAAACTCAAAAGTAGTAATTCAATTGACTTGAATTTTGACTTCATATTTATTCGAAACGTATAAATGGCTTTTATGTGGTTTCCTGTGCCAACGGTGTATTGTATGTGACAACTTTTATATAATATATGAATTTATATAAGAAAACAATATTATCAGCAAATAAAGGTATGTATACCAATTGTCTACAGTTTCTTGTTTTTGCTGAACTTTTGGGAAGGTACTACGGTAAATCGTAGGGGTTGGGCTAGGTCGGGTATGTTTTAATGAATTTAATGTGTATCTTTTGCAAAACTCAGCGAGCGAAGCGAGCGAAATATCTTTTAGCATATTTATCCAGTTTTTACCGGTTTATAAATGCCCATATATGTATGATCCGGCAGTTTTAGGGCTGCGCGCGCAGGGTGCGCCTTCCCCTACGCCTGGATTTGCTAGTGTACGTATGTTTACCGTGTCAAGACTGTGTTTCGCGCAATAAACGCATGTGTGTTCTTTAAAAGTCAATGTTTGAGTCAATAGTCAACATTAAAAAAGAATCATACCTTGTTTGGTCTATATCTTTATATTCATTTATTATTTGGAACAAATGTTCTCCCAGATCACACAACCAACATGTCATAAATCTGAAGGTAAAGGTCTCATTTATAAATGCCAAAAATCTAATAAAAATAGCTTGTCTGGCATTCAAGCTTTATGATTAAAATTTGATATTACTTTGCAAACATGTTCTCCATTAAACTCGGAATGTTGAATAGTAGCCACAAGTCTTACGCCTGTAAATCAAGGTAAAAAATTGCAGTTTGATAATAACTGCCAGAAAATTACTTCATGGAGACCTTAGGACTCCACGAGTGTCGGTAATCACACACGGGCACGTGTTTGTTTTAGTACATGCAATATCGTTACACATTCTATTCTGCGACGATGTTAGGTTAAAAACCATTGCCCGAGGAGACTGCTTAACATACTATATCACAGTAATAACATCAGTTCCACTAAGGGAATTCACAGCTTATATGTAGGGTGCAGTGTGGGTACGATGCCACGGGTATTAAAAATCGATGTAGAACTAAAAATCGAAATTATATATATTGCACAATAATGTATGAAACCCACGATTTAAATGACAATTAATGTAGTGCATGTTTATTCTGCAAGCCTAAAGCCTAGTTTATACGGTCTTCTTTTACATGACTATCTCAGCAGATCTGCTAAAACATACAGTGTAGATCAGGCCTTTGCTAGCAGATGTGAGAAACAGAGCAAATAGACATTGCTTGTGTGGTACATTTTTATCGAGTGCACCGGGATTCTCTCCCATATGGCCATCGCCCCCAGAAGACTTATTAGTTGGGTTACGAGGGATAGTGCAAGATACAGGAGACGCCCCGTTCCAGAGACGACCCTGGGTCTTTTAGTGCCCGGTGTGAAGCACCTAGTACACTGCACCTCGGTTTAACGTCTCATGCGAAAGACGAGTTAGTAGGTTAGGGTGTAGCGGGGGCTCGAACCTGCGACCCCTGAGTTGTGAAACCAGTGCATTACCACTAGACCACGGATCCGCCACAGACATTGCTTAATAATTTCATCTGCTTAAGCAGACGGAAATGACCAATCAGAATCAAGGTCGTAGTCATTGTTATGTACATTAAAGTATACATATGGTTCGTTGCCCCAAAATCGAGGTCCGTCTGAGGATGCAATTCAAGTCAAGTTGCCAATCGTTATTTGTCGACTTGCTTGGATAGGTGTCATAAACAGGGGCTCCTAGTAACTTAGCTAATTGTTTTATGGTCCAGTGTTGTGATTGCTCTGTCGGTGCTTTGATAGCAATAATGATTTTTTTAATACTAATTGTTTGCCTTAAACGAGTGGTAAAGTATAAATTAAAATGTTTATTGGCTCAATAAAATAATGTGTGATAAATAATAAAGACAAATCAACTAAAAACTGTTAGTCATTTTATTTTTCTTCCAAAGTTGATATATATATGTTTTATTATGGTAACAATAGGTATTCCTAAGCAACCAATAAATTTCTCTTTTCTTAAGCGTACATTTGGTAAGACAAAGCCATGGGCCATATTCCAGACACATCTTAAATAAAATCTTATCTTTAACCTTAAAAACACCATTTATCATTAACATTTTATTTGATATCTAAAATGCTTTGTGCTTACTGTGCACTAATTATCAACTTATTATTAACTATTGTTTTACTGAACTGTACAGGGATTTACAATTTTATATGTGGGTTTACCATTATGAAATTACAAACATTTGTACTTAAGTGAGCATATTTTAAGATAAACGTAAGATGTTTCTGGAATACGGACCCAGAACAACGTTCATTCCAATCTAATTTATTTTATACGTTTATACATGGCTCCATTATGATGAGGTTGTTTGGTTCGAAATGTGGCTCCTCTTGTTTATTGATCAAGCACTACTGTTGGATTTCTGTATATAGTTCTGAATAAAGTTCTTCAGAAAATTGCATTTAATTTATTTTCGCCTAAAATAGCCTACAGTTTATTTTCGACAAAAACAGCTTGCAGTCTATTTTCGCCCAAAATTAGCGTGCATTTTACCCAAAATAGCCTTCATTTTGTTTTCCCCCAAAATAGCCTTCAAATTTTTATCTTCGCCTAAAATAGTCTGCAGTTTATTTTCGACCAAAATAGCCTGCAGTTTTGTTCAGCCAAAACAGCCTTCATTATATTTTCGTCCAAAATAGCTTGCAGTTTATTTTCGCCCAAAATAGACTGCATACGATTTATTTTCGCCGAAAATAGCCTGCAGTTTATTTTCGACAAAAATAACCTGCAGTTTATTTTCACCTAAAACAGCCTTCGTTTTATTTTCGACCAAAATAGCTCGCAGTTCATTTTCGACCAAAACAGCCTTCATTTAATGTTGGACCAAGTTTGCAGTTTATTTTCGACCAAAATAGCTTGCAGTTAACATTCGCCCAAAATAGCCTGCAGTTTATTTTGGACCAAAATAGCTAGCAGTTTATTTTCGCCCAAAATAGCCTGCAGTTTATTTTCGCCCAAAATAGCTTGCAGTTTATTTTCGCCCAAAATAGCTGCAGTTTATTTTCGCCCCAAAATAGCCAGTTTATTTTCGACCAAAATAGCAGTTTAGTTTTGCTATTTTGTTTGAAAATAGAATGCAGGGTATTTTCTTCGAAAATAAAATGCAGACTATTTTGGGCGAAAATAAAATGCAGTATATTTTGGGCGAAATTTAAGTGCAAGATATTTTGGGTGAAATGTAGGCTATAATTGGTCGAAAATAAAATGCAGGCTATTGAAGGCGAAAATAAATAAACTGCAGGCTATTGAAGGCGAAAATATACTGCAGGCTATTTTAAGCGAGCTCTTTTGATTGAAATGCTGGCTATATTGGTCGAAAATATTCTGCGGGTTAATTTAGGCGAACATAAATAAAATCAGTCTATTTTGGGCTAAAATAAAGTGCAAGCTCTTTTGATTGAAATGCATGCTATTTTAGGATTAAATAAATAAACTGCAGGCTACTTTCGGCGAAATTAAACTGCAAACTGCAGGCTATTTTAGGCGAAAATAAATAAATGCATTCTGTTTTGGAAGTACAAGCTATTTTGGTCGAAAATGAACTGCAAGCTATTTTTGGCGAAAATATACTGCAGGCTATTTAACGCGAAAATAAATAAATGCAAACTATTTTGGTCGAAAATAAACTGCAAGCTATTTTGGGTTAAATGCAGGCTATTTTGGGCGACAATAAACTGCAAGCTATTTTTGTCTAAAACAAAATGAATGCTGTTTTGGGTGAAAATAAACTGTAGGCTATTTTGTTCGAAAATAAACTGTAAGCTATTTTGGTCGACAATAAAATGCAAGCTATTTTGGTCGAAAATGAAATGAATGCTGTTTTGGGTGAAAATAAACTGCAGGGTATTTTTGTCGATAATAAAATGGAGGCTGTTTTGGGTGAAAATAAACTGAAGGCTGTTTTTGTCGAAAATAAACTGCAGGCTATTTAAGGCGAAAATAAAGAAAATGCTGGATATTTTGGGCGAAAAAAAGATGGCTATTTTGGGTGAAATGCAGTATATTTTACCGTTTTATAAATGCCCATATATGTTTGATCCGGCAGTTTTAGGGCGGCGCGTGTGTGGTGCGCCCCCCCCCCCCCCCCCCCCGCCTTTCCCCTGGATCCGCTAGTGTACGGGGTGTTGATCGTGTCAAGACTGTGTTTCGCGCAATAAACGCATGTGTGTTCTTTAAAAGTCAATGTTTGAGTTTGAATGTTGAACAGTAGCCACAAGTCTTACGTCTGAAGACCAAGGTAAAAAATTACAGCTTGATAATAACTGCCAGAAAATTATTTCATAAAGACCTTAAGAAGCCATGAGTGTCGGTAATCACACACGGCACGTGTCTGTTTTAGTACATGCAATTTCGTTACACATTCCATTCTGCGACGATGTTCGGTTGCTTATCCTCGGGAATTCTGTTAAAAACCATTGCCCGAGGAGACTGCTTAACATAGTATATCACAGTTATAATATCAGTTCACAGCTTATATGTAGAGTGCAGTGTGGGTACGGTGCCACGGGTATTAAAAATCTATGTAGAAATAAAAAGTCACCGTATATATTGCACAATAATGTATAAAACCCACCATTTAAATGGCAATTAATGTAGTGTAATTCAAAGATCTATCAATAAACATGTTTGTTAATAGATCTCTGTTTAAATGTATTCTGCAAGCCTAAAGCCTAGTTTAAACGGTCTTCTTTTACACGTCTGTCTCAGCAGATCTGCTAAATCATTCCGTGTAGATCAGGCCTCTGCTAGCAGATGTGCGAAACAGAGCAAATAGACATTGCTATATTAATTTCGTCTGCTTAAGCAGACGGAAATAACCAATCAGAATCAAGGTCGTAGTCATTGTTATGTACATTACAGTATACATATACGGTTCGTTGCCCCAAAGTCTGTCTGTCGAGGTCCGTCTGATGATGCGATTCTGACTTTAAGAACTTGCTTGGATAGCTGTCATATACAGGGGTCCCATGCAGTAACTTAGCGAATTATTTTATGATCCAATGTTGTGATTGCTCTGTCAGGGTTTTGATAGCATTTATGAATCTTTTAATCCTAATCGTTTGCCTTAATACACTCAACAAAAGTTATAACGCACAAAATGGTGCCCCTTGTTAAACACTAAATGTTTTCGTAGTATTTTTTAATATTTCGGTATGTACACATGCATGTATAACTGATATAAACATAGCTGACATTTCAAGCTGAAATTCTTATAAATAAAGAACAACAATTTTCATTTATTTCCATTTGCTTCGCTATAACTTTTGCTCAGTGTACATTGGTAAGGAATAACTTAAAATTATTATTGAGTCAAAATTGGTGTAATTTATAATGAAGATAATTCACCTGAAAGCTTTTGTAGTCATTTAATTTGTTATCTAACAATATTGATAGATCTAATTATGTTTCCTAACGGTAACAATATAGATATTCCTAATCAACCAAGAAAGTTATCTTTTCCTAAGCGTACATTTGGTAAGACGAAGCCAGGCGCCATATTCCAGCAACATCTTACGTAAAATCTAAGTTATCTTTAACCTTAAAATAACCATTACAAATTTATATGTAGTTTTAAAATTAAAAAATACAACTATTTGTACTTAAGTGAAAATATTTTATTATAAACTTAAGATATTTAAGGAATACGGACCCAGAACAATGTTCATTTCAATCTACTTTGTTTTATACGTTTATACATGGCCCCATTTTGACGAGGTTGTTTGGTTCAAAATGTAGTTTCTCGTGTTTATTCATAAAGCACTACTGTTGGATTTCAGTATATATAAAGTTCTTCAGAAAGTTGGAATTCTGCTACTCTGTTTTACAAGTTATGCTAGTTCACGTTCGGGAATCCCAGGTGTGGGGACGTTAATCACTGCGCACTTTGATGACATCAAAAACAACCTAGCTCATTCCATGGGGGTCCGCGTATCGGCTCACGGAAGTGGACCTCGAGCAAGGGCACGGAAAGGGCACGTGGAAATTTCCAACATCATCGGCTGAACAGCGTTACAGAGGCGTCTCTATTAATGATGTACTCATGCGAATTTAAAGGAAATAAATGCTTCATTATAAATAACAAACATATTTGCATCAGTTTGCTTTATCTGTAATCTCTGCAATAGATGGAGACATTATGACACAATACGATATAAGTGTTTCAACACAGTATTGATTATTAAATGATGCGGGGCATCTTGTCTTACCAAAGTAGTGGACATTCGTTTCTTTGCGAAACAGAACACTCATGAAACGAAATATCCTCTCAAGTATTAGATAAGCAAATTGGGGCTGGTTTTACATCATTGGGGTGCCGGTTTTGCATTTTTTGGGGCCGGCTTAGACTGGGGCCGATTTTGCCTGCTACCCTCATAAAACGGTTGATATGATTGATACATTGTTTAATAAAGTGTTATTTAACACTTTTTGTAATAAAATCGATGTGCATAATCAGGTACTTGTACATTCGAACAAAATTCAAGTAAAAAAATTTCTCAAAAGGACTGGTTTCGATGCAAAATATCATGCGTGGATGCCAAATCCAAGTCAATATTGCAGATATGGATGGAATGTAACCTATTTGTAGAGTTGCTTCCCTTGTTTTCAATGTTGACACTTTTGCGAGCGTCCGTTTGTATGTTTTTGTTAAAAGGTGTGTTTTTAGAACTAGCTCATTTTGGTACACGTAGCTATAAATGTTGTTTGCCATTTTAGTCACACTAGGTTTATATATTTCATTGCTGCAATTCTATTTTATTTGCAGTGTTCATTCTGGGCATCAGTGCGCCATTTAAGGAGTTTCTTGCGGGTGTGGGGGGGGGGAGGGGGGACGACAAACAATATATGCCTAATTACCATAATTTCGTGGGTTACCATAATTTCGTGGCCGTTTAAAACTAATAGAATTTTCGCTCGTGCGTCCGAAAACATTGTCCGAATTACTATAACCGTTTAGTGAATTGTATATTTTTGCAGTATCTGAAAAGGAAATCCTATTAAATGTCAACCAGTAAGTGACTTGGTCATTTAAACCACCAATGTATGATATAAAATACACAAATAATTTACAACCGTAACTATTTTGCAATTAAATTCATTAAATTTCATTCTAATAATCGTATATTTAGAACAGTTTTCCAAGGATAATTGCACATGTATGATTATCTCCCTTGTGTTTATTTCTCACTTGAATTTTGATATTTTCGTTAAAAAAATAAATAAACAATGCCCCTTCCCTAAATTTGACTGACATTTTTATACTGTTAACTTTGAGTTAGCATTCCTACCCACGAATCGCAGTGCAATTTTATCATTTATTCGATATTTATGAACAATAACTAACATTATAGTTTAATGAAGCCTTAATTTAAACCTGCACAAAGAAAATCGAAAAAGTGTGTAGATTTTGTCATGCCCATATTGTTACCTTTTAAAAAATATGATACGGACTGTGTATTTTTAATGATAAAATTAGTTTTCACCAAGATTTTCGTTCTTTTCTCAGCACATGCTCTAGCACAAACAATGTGTAAGTAAATTGCTGCTGTAAACACTCTTTCCCAACCAAAGTAGGCCAGCCAATCAGAACCCACGAAATTATGAGAAGCTTCCAGACGATACAGATCAGCAGGGTCAGGTATAACATATACATGAAATAGCAACACAAATCGGTATTTTAATTCTTTTGTTTGCAAAGAGCACATTGCAAATTGTGTTTTATCCAACTCAGTGGTGAGACAACATAATGTATTAACGCGCATGCGCCAAAATCGTAAATAAGACCCACAAAATTTGGGCGGCACGGCATAATATTTTTCATGTTACTTTTATTATGTTTTTAAAAAAAAATAAATTTCATATTACTCCTATTGTACGATAACCACGAACATTTCTCTGACAAACCCTTCTAAAATGTGTGACCGTCAACCTTTGTGGAAGATTTCAGTATCTGTTTGATCACCCAAACTTTCAGACGAAGTATGGCACTACGGGTACGGCGGAATAAACGGACGTTTTCTTGCCCTCATTTTCGACAGTGTTCTCATTTCGCCTAGGAATTTTGGTGGAAAATTCAAAAGGTTTTGTCCAACAATGCTTTCTTTATCTGCTTTTTGCTCTGACATAATCTTTTTCTTATTAAAATCAACTAAAACCGCATGTAAATTTCAGACAGCACTGTTAGCAATTTGTGATGATATAAGCGAGGTCAAATTGGCGCATGACCTTTATCAGCCAATAAAATCACTAGTTATAAATCAGTGCGCGCACGGTAGCCTAGCAACGGTTAATTTCCACAAACAATCCGGCTATGTGATGTTTACAATTCACAATACAATTTTCGATAATTTTCATGTGAAAAAAAATCACCTGCAAATGAAATTTTGCGATGCGCGCGTTATATTTATCATGCGCCCAAATGGCCCACTGACAGTATTTTTGTTGCGCCCATTTATTATTTTTTGCGGGAATCCCGCAAGGCGCAGCCCAAAATGAACACTGTATTTGTAATGCGTTCTTGTATAAAATCGTGGATACCGAATCCAGAACGTTTCGCGCCGAAACGTCTCGTCCTGGGATGTTTCGCCCTTGAATATTTAGTAGTCGTATATCACAATTTGCATTGATTTCAGTTAATAGTTACAAATAACTGATATACCCTGGTAATTGTTGTAAAAGAGAATGATAAATACCACAAATAGCTTATGTCTTTTTGTTTGTGATTTTTTTATTGATTTTTTATTGTGGAACTAGATAAATGTTCAACTTCAACTTGGTTACTCGTCAAAATCCGCAAGCAGACATTTATTAACGAGGGTGTGCTGTACATGCCCTCCGTGTGAAAAAGATCTATAAAAATTGCCCTTAATACAGCGTTTTTCCTCTGTTTAGAGTCTGTTCCGGATAACGGTACCATTGCCAATCCGATTTTCTGACCATTTTTCCCAATTTAAAGTTAAAAAATTCCCATTGTTAAAAAAAATAATCCAAAAAGACCCTGAAAAGATTGACGATGTTCCTGTATTTTACTTTTGTTTTACCCAAGCATTAACCTCCACGCACACCTCAAATCAGTTACTGTTAACCCCTAGGGGAGATAACCGCTGCAAGGTTACTGTATCGTTTGGTTACTGTGCGAGAATGGGAACCAGCTGAACTGCAACACATTTTTGTGAGTGTCATTGATGAGACATGGCAATTCATAACACTAAATACTACCCTGTAAACATTAAGGGATGCAATCCTTTATCTAGCTATGGCTTTTATGGCAAAGCATAAAGTATAGATCCACAACCGACATTGACAGCAGAAGATACTATTAATTTTGTTTATGTTCTGTCAACCATTGACACAGACATTGTCAGTGTCGAGTCCGAGAGCAAACTTGTTTCTCTGGGACAAGTTGTGCAAGTTGATACCCACCAGCACGGCATTTAAAACCATACTGGTGAAGTACCTAAATCGGGACACTTGCTGGTTTGTGGACGATTTCTCTGTATAATTGCATCAAACAAAAATATAAAATTAAACATATTAAGCTAGGTTTAAGCTTAAGCTTTGTTCAAAATCTTAGTGGAATCTGTTATATAAAACTCACAGAATGATGTGTTGAGAAAAGGCCTGTAACACACATTGAAATACAGCTGGAGAGTACCTAAATCCGGACACTTTAACAAATAAATTAAACACAACGAATTGAAAAAAACATTCAGCTACAACTTGTTTGTCAGTAATCCTGTTCTTCTTCTTTGTTTACCTTGTTCTGCTGTTTAGTTTTAAGTCTTTCTTTGTAAAGCTTTTTTTTATCGAATACACTGTTTTGATTTCAATCCCCCACGTGCAAATGTTTACATTTGAAAGTAAGAAACCAGTAATAATAAGTTAATGAATTAATACTCAATTAATTCTGTTGAAACTTGACATACGTTGATGAGACAGGTGCGTGCATCAATTGATACCATAGAATTATGGGTCTTGATCGTAAAAACTAATTTTTTCTGAGGTGTCCGGATTTAAGTACTGTCTGGATTTAGGTACTACACCAGTAGTTTGACTTGAAAGAAAGTAAAAGAATAAGTAAAACAAGTTGTTTTAGGGTTTATTATTGTAACTTACTGTTTTTACGTCCTTTTTGATAGTTTTTAATGAAAGTAGTAAAATTCCCAATTTAGCTGAAAACGATGCTAATTTTCCCAATTAGACCGGTACCGGTACCATTCCCAAAGTGGTGAGGAAAATGCTGTATTAAAATGAAAACATGTATTTACACTATACAATATGACCCTGCTTGCTAGTAGACTGCCAGTGTAACTGGGCCCTGGACCTGTAGGAGAACTGTCTTGACTGCCTCGAGGCTTGGGGCTGAGATGACTACATCGGTAGGGCGTTCCAAGCAGTGAAGCAGTGACTGTTCTGGGAAAAAAATGAGTGTTGGTTTCACTTGCATAAATGGGTACTGTCTCATGATTCACACATATCTCACAATTATTTGTTTAAATAAACATGTCACACTGCAAAACACAAAGAAGCCTGAAATTCACTGACATGTTCACTTAGCGTTCCTTGGAAGCTTGATTAGTTTGGACTCAGTTTGTAGCAACATAAATGGGGCAACTCCACAAATGGCACTAGATGACACAGCCTAATCTGTTTTCTGGGACTGTTTTTTTTCTACATTGTTAAAAGGTACATGTACCAAATCCTACATTAATTTGATTTATATAAACATAAGTTGGGATCCAGTATTGACTAGCTCAAGTGTTCTAATTATGCAATGCACTGGTACCATATGAACAAATTCAAATCTCTTTTACACACAGATGATTTCAGTGTAAAGTGGTTGAATTCTGCCCAGTAGTTTGTGAGGAGATTTTTTAATTGTTAATGTACACACGGACGGGTGTACACACACTTGATGGACAAAATGCCATCGCATATGCTTCCTGGCCTTTTAACAGTAGGGCTTAAATTAGTTGACAGAAATTTTATTTTTGAAATATTATTCTCAAAAAATAGGAAACTATGCCTCATTTTAAAAGAAATCCAGAAATTTTAGCTGCCAATGCCTATTTTGGCTACTGGTAGCATTAACACAGTGTTGCTTGAATTAGCGAGGACCATACTTAATCTTACTTTTTCACAATTCGTTATTAGATTGGGGTGTGTCATTGGACCAGATGAGCTTTGTGTGTGCCAGTCTTCAATTTGCAATTTTATTAGAAGTGAACTTTTTTATCGTTATAAAACATTGTTAAAAGATGTCTGATGTACTTGTTGTATAGATTTTTGATAGCAAAAAAGTTCATAATTATTGCACATAATTATTTAACCTCTATCTAAATTGTCTTAAATTCAGTATTAAGTACATTGTTCCCAAATAATATATCTGTATATTATCAGCTGTGTCTTGCACAGTCCTTAAATTGTTCTTCAGAAAGATTTTACTAGCAAGGATTTCTCCGCGATGGCTGCTGCCCTGCAAGATGTTCAAGGTGAAGACAGACTACCCGCTTACACACCGCTATCAGGACCAAGGGAGAGGATGCTGTGTTTCTGTATTTAATCGAGTTTGATTCATAGGTTAGAAGTTTCTCATGTTCTTCAAAGTGTTGAAACACACAAGAAATAAAAGCTATGCATAATTATGTGCAACATTTATGGTCACGTCTGCCTGAGTCTGTCAGTCCCTATGCCAAGAAGGTAACACGAGTGTATACAATGTTTATGTTACAAGACAGTTTTATCCTTTTTTACCTTTCTTTGTATATCAATGAGTTTCAGTGAAATAAAAGAGGTTTGCAATGCCTTTAAAAGTTAAAACAAATTAAACCCCTGTGTGTTGCATTAAATCTTCTGAGGCAGACATTTAATGGCAGTAGAAAAAATCACTAAAAATAAAAAAAACCATAAGATCATTGATATCAACAAAATAACTAAATATCATTAGACAGCATGTAATAGCCTTTTCTTTTGGGTTTTATTTAGTCTATATACGGCTGATGATTGGCTACATTGCTACAGATGTTTGCTATCGTGTTTGGTGTCCAGTTATCTGTGAAGCTGAACAAGGTAGACCTACAATTGGCTCTGAAGTCGTGCCAAGAGAGCTTGGCACAAACCCTGATCAGCCATTCTGTGGACACGAGTCGCCATGACCTCACCGGCAAAACTTTTCGCCACAAGGCCATCAAACAAGGTTACAGTTAACCTTTTGCACTACTGTGAATATTTAATAGAGCATTAACATGACATAATTTCAAACTGCAAAAGTGTACAACCCAGAAATACTTTTTTTAGGAAGTGAATTTATTAATTATTATACATTTGTTTATTTTTTAAAATAATAGATGGAAAATGATGCTGGATAGATACAGTTTGTCATTCAAGGGCCTGGTTGGATGGATTAATTTTAACATATCATTACTTAATCTAAGCTGCATGTATTTCTTCTAATGGTAATGTTACAGGTGATGAATCTTCGTTTGCAACGGAGCCAATGTGAATGCACAGCTTACTGCAGGCAAGCAAGCAAGTAGATGGTTCTCATAGTTTAAAATTATGCAGGAAATTCCACTTGTAACAATATCGCTTATAAAGATATATAGTATGTAACGATGGTGAATCCAAGGTCCCGGACGTATCGCTAAATGCTTCAATTGGTACAACATCGGTTCTGATAATATCGCATGTATGAAGGTTTTGGGTATAATAACTACACAGCAGATCCGCTATATAGCGATTTATTATTTTGCGATGTCCAATATATCGCAAATCAGATTTTGGATCCCGATTTGTTTCATGTACTTAAATAATTTTCCTATTATCCAAAATTAATAGATAAATCCAGTCTAGTCTGGATTTTTGCACCTACATCGCTACTTTTCATTCACACATGTGTAGTGCGACTAAGCTTAACAGTTTGACATCATCAGCTATTACAGCTAACATGGCACATGCCACCCATGACAAGTTGTCCTTTCACTGCTGTAGCTTTAATTTGCAGCCATCTTACACATTGTCCACGTGGAGTGGGTTTATGCAGTAACTGTAAGTTATAGATCAATACTGACCTATCTGAACTACAATAATATTATTGATATTGCCTAATTTTTTTTTTCGCACATCGTTCACAATACAGATATCTATCTAATTTTGTTGTTGTTATGCACTACAAAACTTTTACACAAAAGTAAAGATCTCAATGTTCTCTGCGCTACAAAGTTTTTATATGGCAATCAATACACCAACGCTTTCCATGTGGATTACTTGACATTGTACGTGTCAGCATAATTTTTGCATGCATTTCTAGTAGAACAAAGGATTTACATGAAATGCATGTGTATTTTAACTGTAAATAGAATTTGTGTTTACGTCACATGACCAGTAAAATTCGGATAGGTGTTCGTATTTTGATTTTATTATATGCATTGTTATTACACGATTTGAAATTAATTACAATGAACTATTTTCAATTTTATATACAAAGGGAATATTAAACATATGGATATATAGAGAATAACAGGTTACTGCCTGGTCTTATGTAATATATCAGGTGAGGCTTAGAATAATATAACGGCGAGGCTTGCCGAGCCGTTATTTCATTCGTGCCGAACCTGATATTACACAAGACCAGGCAGTAACCTGTTTTTCTATTTATCATACCACATTTTTCATAAAATATCACCAAACTAGCTGATTTTTATATATTTAAAAACTAAGGGTGGCGCTGATTTTACTGAGCCGACTTTTACACGTTCACATAGATGTAGTTATGGATTTCTAAAAGTTGACTGAATAATACCTTATTATTAACATTTCGTAATATGGATTGCAACGATCAATTTTATCGGAGAACACACAACGCCGAATTGTTTGGAGATGCCATTTTGGAGTTGTGTATTAAAATTGACATTTCCAAGATCGTGTCAATATTGACAGTATTTGACAATAGTGTGTTCAATTTTCGGTAATAATGTTTTTGGTTCAACATAAACTGATGCTGTGTAGTGACTTTTATTGCATTTATTATGAATGTATGGGAATAAATTTTTATGGATGATTTATTGTGTTCCATAGATGACGTCATATCACTACCAAAGTGCGGGTTTATGTGAATATTTAAAAAATAAAGTTTTTGTGATTTATGACGATTAAAAATAATAAACTATGTACATTCTTGGTATCAAATTGTTTGTTTTGTTGAATCTGATATATTTTTACTGAAACTGTTGACTTTATAGTTGTTTCCGAATTATAATACGCACCTCCAAACATTGACTGATATAAACGCTACTGACCTGATATAAAAAAATGTATCAGGCACCTTTATATCAGGCCGATATCAGCATAGTGGTATGATAAAACACAATATGGATGTTAACAACAAACATTATTGTGGGTTTCAGACTGTAATCCCCTACTCAGACTGTAATCCCCCACTCAGACTGTAATCCCCTGGGCACTCAGACTGTAATCCCCCACTCAGACTGTAATCCCCCACTCAGACTGTAATCCCCCACTCAGACTGTAATCCCCCACTCAGACTGTAATCCCCCACTCAGACTTCCCCCACTCAGACTGTAATCCCCCACTCAGACTGTAATCCCCCACTCAGACTGGACTGGCATTCGTACTGCGACCCAAACATTTTTTGGAAAACGCCAAAAGTGGCATTAATAACATCATTGATTTTTCTTTAATTTTGTTTTATTTAACTTACGGTTTTCCATGACACCGGGATTCTGCTGTCTTTTCTGCGTGTGTACACGGCATTCCCACCACGACCTTACCGCATCCTTGGCATGTTTTATTGCGTTAACACTATGACTCATTTGTGAGTCTACTATTCAAGGTGTTAAGATTTTCACTTATTATACGCCCGTTTGAAAAACGGGTGGTATGATGGAACGGCGGGCGGGCGGCGGGAGATCTTTGTCCAGAGCATAACTTTGTCCAGCATGGATGGATTTTTAAATAACTTGGCAGAAGTGATAAGCATGATAAGACGGAGTGTTGCACGCAAAGACCTGGTTCCTAGGTAAACGGTCAAGGTCACAATTCAGTGTCAAAGGTCAAATTTAAGAAATAAATCCTAGACACATTGTCTGGAGCATATCTTTGTCCAGCATGGATTAATTTTCAAATTACGTGGCAGAAGTGACAAGCATGGTGAGACGGAGTGTTGCGTGCAAGAACCATGTCCCTAGGTCCAAGGTCAGAATTCAAGGTCAAAGGTCAAATTTAACAAAGCAATCCTTAACACTTTGTTCGGAGCATATCTATGTCTAGCATGGATGGATTTTCAAATAACTTGGCAGAAGTGACAAGCGTGGTGAGACAGAGTGTCGCAAGCAAGAACCAGGCCCCTAGGTCAAGGTCAAGGTCACAATTTAAGGTCAGATTTAAGAAATCAATCCTTAACATTTTGTCCGGAGCATATCTATGTCCAGCATGGATGGATTGATACAACCTGGAAGAAGTTACAAGCATGGTGAGGTGTAGTGTCATTCGCAAGAACCAGGAGGCCGTTTGCTCAATGGGCCATAGGGCGGTCGTACGTAAGATTTGGTTGTACGACAGACGTAAGACCGGTAGACCGTTTTATCAACACAATCGCAGCTACGACGTAAGATTTTTGCTAAAATTTACGACTGGTAGAAGGCACTCTTAGCGGTCGTAAATATGGCTACTTCATATCAAATCACAGGCAAAACTTTTATAACATGACAAATAACGTAAAACAATCAAATAGTACCTGTGCCATCAGGAAACAGTGTTATTTTGGCTGATTAACACAGCAAGCACCGATCATATATAATTAATGAGGGTAAATTGCTGGAAAAATTAGATTCTACAGTTTACATCAAGTTGAAAGTTGAATGTTGGCTAGTTGCTGCTTGTCTATGATTCGGAAATCGTCTTACCTTGAAAGTTTAAAATCCAAATTAATCCATCGTTCGTAACACAACACAACAAAGATATGATAAGCAATTTTCACACATCCACAAAAAAATATAACATTGTAAATTTCATCATTTAAAAGAAAATAATAATTCTATACTGTATAGATTACCGTTCGTAATCAAACTATGGTCGGCTATGCTAGAGTCAACTCTGTTGCGTCATTTAGTTGGTTGCTTCTAAGAATTGTTGACTGAAAATATTTAACAATGACATTTTAAAGAAGATTAATAGATCGACACGTTCAAAGTTATAAATGGTAACACAGAAAATTGATATGCATTAACGCGGTAACAGTGAAAATTATAATTATCTTCATGTAATTATTAAAACTCGATTTTGTCTTAACATATCTAGCTAGTTCTGCAGTAATAATTAGACGAGTTTAATTCCACTTATGTGTTTAAACTTTAATTATGAAAACAATTTCGGAACTAGATCTTATCAGATTTTAAACATAAAAAAAACAACGGGAAAACGTCATGACTTTCAGACAGGTTTCACGTTTTTCACGTCGTAAGTGCATGAATAATTTTAGCTGCGACCGGACACTTACGATCACCTTCATAAAACGGTTGTACGCTGGTCACAAGTTCGGTCGTAAACCCCGGACTTGAGATAACAGGCCTTTTTCTGACCTTTTTGGGAAAAAGTACCTTGGTTAAATTTGGAAATTCACGACGTAAAATTTTCCTAATTGGGAAAAATTTGTATCGCTAAATCATAAGTATACGGAAGGAATGTACAGTTTTGAATCAATAAATAAGCATTTTACAGCACAAATAATTTGAATTTAACTCTAAATTGTGATAAATACCTATGTAAGCTATGCATCCAAGAGTTTGTAATCATATTCATGTCTCATTTCCTATAATTATGTGTATATTTCTTAAAAAGCATCACCTATTCTGACCAACTTCACCAAAACAAAATTGTGGGATCTACTGTCTACATTATTTAGTTTTAATGATCTGTTAATAAACATCGTGTAGTGCCTACACTACGTAGGTCGCCAAAATATGTGATAGCTTGAAAAGAAATCTTTACCTCCTTATATTTAAATCCTTCCTTTAACTGACACATCCACTTGTGTAAATAACAAAATATTTGCCCATAATTCATGTTAAATTTCATCATGATAGAGGACAAAACAATCGTTTTTCTTTGTGTTACCCATTTTAACAGCTATTAGAGTGTTCTCCCCTTGTAAACAAACCTCAACGATAAAATTAGAGGATATCCAGATTGAAAGCCAGTGTGAAAAAATTGGCTGTAAAGTATTGAAAAATCGTATATTCACTTTCATTTTCGAAAAAAAACTAACAGATTTTTTCCAATTGGGAATTGTTGGGTCAGAATTGGGAAAAATTATGCATATTTGGCTTTGGGAACGGGTCCGACTATCGGACCCGTGAGAGCAGTAGAAAAAGGCCTGGATAAGATCAGTTTGAGATACGATCTGTTGATAAAACGGCCTCCAGGTTCCTAGGTCAAGATCACAATTTAAGGTCAAAGGTCAAATTTAAGAAATAACCAGGTCCCTAGGTCCAAGGTCAAGGTCATAATTCAAGGTAAAATTTAAGAAATCAATCCTGAACACTTTGTCTGGAGCATATCTTTGTCCAGCATGGATGGATTTTCAAAAAACTTGGCAGAAGTGACAAGCATGGTGAGGCGGAGTATCTTGCGCAAGAACCAGGTCCCTTTGTCCAAATTCAAGGTCACAATTCAAGGTCAACGGTAAATATAAGAAATCAATCCTTAACACTTAGTCCGAAGCATATCTTTGTCCAGCATAGATGGATTTTCAAATAACTTGGCAGAAGTTGCAAGCATGGTGTTGTGCGCAAGAACCAGGTTCCTAGGTCCTTGGTCAAGGTCACAATTCAAGGTCAAAGGCGTAGTGGCGTTGTCAACTTTTCGTTTCCGCTCTCTAACTCGAGAACAAATTGAGCTATTGTAATGAAACTTCATACATAGAGACCTTATTGCGAGACCTCGCTTGGAATTGCATATGGGATGGGTGGGGTCAAGGTCAATGTTACTAAAAATGGAAAAACTGTTTCCCCTCAATAACTTGAGAACGCAATAAGATATTTTAATGAAACTTCATACATAGATACCTTATATCGAGATCTCGCTTGGGATTGCATGTGGGGTAGGTGGGGTCAAGGTCACTGTCACTAAAAATAGAAAAACTGTTTCCGCTCAATAACTTGAGAACGCATTGAGATATTTTAATGAAACTTAATACATAGATACCTTATATCAAGACCTCGCCTGGGATTGCATATGGGGTGGGTGGGGTCAAGGTCAAGGTCACTTGTTCTAAAGATAGGAAAACAGTTTCTGCTCAATAACTTAAGCATGCATTGAGTTATTTGAATATGTTAGACCTCGCTTGGGATTGCGTATGGGGTGGGTGGGGTCAAGGTCACTGTTACTGAAAATAGAAAAATGGTTTTCCCTAACAAACTTGAGAACGAATTGCGATATTTCAATGAAACTTCATACATAGATACCTTATACCAAGACCTCACTTGGGATTGCGTATGGGAGGGTGGGGTCAAGGTCACAATTACTAAAAATACAAAAATAGTTTCCGCTCAATATCTTGAGAACATTTTGAGATATTTTAATGAAACTTCATAAGTATATATCTTATATCTAGACCTTGCTTGGGATTGCATATGGGGTGGGTGGGTTGAGGTCAAGGTCTCAGTTAGTAAAAATAGACAAACAGTTTCCGCTCAATAGCTTGAGAAGACATTGAGATACTTTAATGAACTTCATATGTAGATACCTAATATCTAGACCTCACTTGGGATTGCATATGGGGTGGGTGGGGTCAAGGTCTAGGTCACCATTACTAAAAATGTTCATTTTGTGCTGACTTTAATGCATTTCGTTTGAGAAATATTGTTTTCCGGGTATTTCCACGTTTCTTGTTTTATTTTGACATCTTGCTTATAGATTTAAGAATATACATGGAATATTTTCATACCTCAACTTACCACACAGAGAGCGGCTTTGAAGATGGATTAGATACACAAATACCATAACTGTACCTAAGGTAGTACCTTATTAGTTTTCGAATTGTTTCTCTTTTGTCGTTTAATCTTTACCCTAAAAAAGCTTCTTTGACGGGCATGTCTTTTTGACAATTTGCGATCTTGTTCCAACTTAATAAGCAACTGAATTTGCGGGGCAATACAGCCAGGGCTGCAGCACTGATAGAGGCTCAGAGTCAGACACACAGTCTATTGTCAGTGTTCGACAATTTGAAAGCCCAGTCAAGACATCTCTGGATGGATGGCTTTCTAGTAGTATGTGTCCTGCTTCACCGAGCCATGGTCTAACCCAGCATCTTCTTCGCTTTTCCCTCTGCTTCCTTCTTCTAGTAAGATTTAAAGCTATTTGAGTAAGTAGGTAAGGACGCCAGTCCGGTGTGAAGGGGGTAAAACCTGTGATTATTTCTGTTAACAGTACCCCTCTATAAAATGCCATCATCTGCAAGAACAAACCAGTGTTTGAAGTTTTCCAGAAGGGACATCCTGATCTGGAGCTGAAGAACGCTGATGGCTTCACAGTACTGAGGCTCGCATTACAAGAGGTATATTTTAATAAAGTCAAATGACTGGCAAATACCGGTAACTGTCATACCATATTTAAACTGTATTTTCTGACACTCTGTAAATCGGCCAAAATATTTATTTTTCGTGTCTTTCTGTTTTCGGACATTTAGAGAAAAGGACTTAAATTGTGATCTGTGTGTTCGGACAGATACTTATTGGGATTTGAAACCCATTGTCATTTAACCTGTCACAGGGAACAACCGTGGTTTTCACATGTTTCTTCTCCATTGTTTATCAATTTGATCTTGTGAAGTATTTGCAGCGCCATGCATGCCAATTAGCAAGTTGTATTATGGCTTCAATATACAATAGTGTGTCATAAATTGACGCTTCAAGCAATAAAAAAAACCACAGTCAGAGATAAGTGAGTCCCTTATTTGCAATTTTTATAACAGTTTTGTGTATCTAAATATTTGGACAGTGAAAACATATTATTTTGAAGAGTCCGAAAACATAGATTAAATACGGTAATGTAAATATTCAAGTTATATTTCCTCAAACTCTAATGACAAGATTAAAACATTGTAAGATGTGTAATTAAATTGAATATTTGTGTACATGCACAGGTAAATGTCGTAATAATTCTAACAATAGAAAATGATGCTTAATGCGTATACAGAGAAAGAATTATTAAATTCTTATTATTTATGGGATGTTGACATATGTTTGAGGATTTAAAGCTGTTCATCACTGCTTCGTTGTATAATTAATTTTGTGTTTTGTTTGAAACTGTTTGTAAAATGTCCAATAAAAATTATATCACTATGCTGGATGTAAAACACCGGAGCATATTGCCATAGAGAACGAACATTCAGTGATCATAACGCTGTTCCTGTCACACCCAAGCCTTGATCTGACCATTCAAGACAAACATGGTCACACACTGTTTGCCTCGGCCATGACCACGCGCAACAACAAGGTCACGCAGACCTGAGTCGGGGACCAAAATCAGCCAAGCAAGTTGGTCGTTGTTTAGATGTCCTAGGACCATTTCCACAAATCTTTACTTAAGTCATATTTATGTATAAAATTTAGTTTACAAAGGACCAATGTAGATGCAGCATGATCACTACATTCTTGTTAAATTTAAAACTAGGTCAATAGGCCAAATAACATCAAAATCTTGTTTTCATTTTGTATCTTAATTCTCCATGAGATCACTAGGTCAGATTAATCCTTAAACTAATTTTGTGCCCCATTGAAGATGGCGGGATATATTGGTTTGCTAATGTCGGTCTGTCTACACCATGGATGATGGCGGGGTATTTTGGTTTGCTAATGTCGGTCTGTCTACCCCATGGAAGATGGCGGGGTATATTGGTTTGCTAATGTTGTCCGTCTTCCCCATTGAAGGTGGGGGGGTACATTGGTTTGCTAATGTCGGTCCGTCTACCCCATGGAAGATGGCAGGGTATATTGGTTTGCTAATGTCGGTCTGTCTACCCCATGGAAGATGGCGGGGTATATTGGTTTGCTAATGTCAGTCTGTCTACCCCATGGAAGATGGCGGGGTATATTGGTTTGCTAATGTCGGTCCATCTACCCCATGGAAGATGGCGGGGTATATTGGTTTGCTAATGTCGGTCTGTCTACCCCATGGAAGATGGCGGGGTATATTGGTTTGCTAATGTTGGTCTGTCTACCCCATCGCGATGGCGGGTGTATTGGTGTGCTAATGTCGGTAGGTCGGTCCGTCTGTTGGTAGACTACGTAAGTTTCTGCACTCTAAGTCCAACAGTTTTCATTCAATCCTCAGCAACTTCATGAACATTTTTGCAGGCATAATATCTTGGCCAAATTTGATAATTAGCAAGTTTGATGATCAGCCAAATTACCAAGGATCTTTAGAGTTATGGCCCTTGATTTATCTAAAATTTTATCAGTTTACGCTGCCTTTGTCCAACAGTTCTAATCCGATCATCTAACTTGATATTTTAAAGATGGCTTTTAACCTAGATGTGCATTAAATAACCGTTTTATAAATAACTCTTATTTAATTTGAAGTCTGTGTTCATCACATCATGCTACTAAACCAGTTTAACTATACAGGACCATCTTGACCTTCTTGTCAAATAAGTTGACAGAAATGATTACCATAATGAGAAGATGTGTCTCTTGCAAGAATTGTGAAGTTTGTGAATTACTTCCCTTTATTGATGTTTTAGAAGCATGACTCAAAAAACTACTCAAGGCATTTTATTGATTCTTTACAGAATGTTTTAAGAAGCAAGAGTAAGTGAAGCATACAAAAACCATAACTCATCATTGCTCAAAAGTTGTAATTATTCCCCGAGATATATTTTTTGTTAGGACTCTAGATATAAAATTATTGATTTGATATTTTTGATACCCAAGTAACTTCAGTTAGGTGTAAAAAAGTGTTTGTTTCAGGTTACATGCCCCCAAAAATTAGGGTAGGCAGGTTGGGATTTTTATGTCCCCAGCATCTTGATGCGGGAGGCATATAGTGATTGTCCTGTCCGTTCGCTCGTCCTTCCTTCCGTCCATCCGTCCTTCAGTCTGTCCCGTGACAAGGTTAAGTAGATTTTACGGTTTTGTCTAGCACCAACACCGCTTACTACAACACTTGGATACTTACACAGTTGTTGCTTATGACCATCTCCTATCACCCATATCACCCAACCTCACTTTGACCTTGACCTTGACCTAAAATGCACTTGGAATAATTCAAATGGGCTGTTTCTTGGTTAACCAGATTTTACCGTTTCGTCTAGCATCAACACCTCTTGCTACAACACTTGGATACTTACACAGTTGTTGCTTATGACCATCCCCAATCCATCTATATAACCCAACCTCACTTTGACCTTGACCTAATTTGCACATAGAATAATTCAAATGGGCTATTTCTTGCTTAACTAGATTTTACCGTTTCGTCTAGCACCAACACCGCTTGCTACAACACATGGATATTTACACAGTTGTTGCTTATGACCATCCCCAATCCACCTATATCACCCAACCTCACTTTGACCTTGACCTTGACCTAATTTGGACTAAAAAATGGTCTATCCAGCACCAACCAGGGGCATGTGTGTTTATCAAACACAGATTCTTGTTCTTATATGGCTGTCAATATTTTACTTCCAACATCTCTCAACATACTACACGCCACTATGATTTGTTAAACCCAGGTGAGCGACCAAGGGCCATCTTGTTATTTTTACCAACTTTTGCATGAAGTTGCTGAGTCTATTTGAGTATTGTCCTGATCTATTTGCTTTTATAAAATGTATTATTTACATTTTCGTCAATGTTTTCAGTCTGTATTAAAACGAAATGTTAAATTGACTGGTTGCTAAGTCAAAATTTCGAAAGCATTTCTGCTGATTCTTCATAGATACGCTATGGCACCCCTTGATGCTTGGCATCAATGCTTTTCTTGTATCTCATGTCAAGAAGTTTTAGCAACAACATGAATTTAATTGTTCTTCAAATATTTCTCGAAGTAAGATTGTTATGCATTAAAAAATTCCTTCCAGTGGTTTTATACTAATGGTGCGTACTCAAGCATGCAGAATACAGAAAAAATTAAAAGCATGATAATTATTTCAGGGTCGGTCACTGAGATGGAGTTCATTGACGATACGGTCGTGTTCATGATAGCGGCAGAAGGGGAGGCTCTTGAAACCCCTCGTGAGGAGGCTCCCTTGCATGAGGTCATCTTCAAACAAGACGGGCTACCAGGTAAGATTTCAACATCAAACATATTAAGTTTTTACTTACAGACATTTTTATTAGCTCATTGTGTTGAAATGGCTTTATTACCAGACAAAAGTAAACATTTAGAAGCAATGAACATATACTGTAATATATAATCAGGAAAATACAATTTACAAAATTGATTTAAAATTGATTTTGGAGCTGAATCCAAATATTTTATTTCTCTCAAAGGATTGTATATGTAAAGGGAGAGACTGTAAAGTTAGACACACTGATATACTAGCTGTATTTGGGTCACATAAAGTAATGTAGCTAGAGGTTAGCAACTGCATATCTAGACTGGGAGTGGTCATTTGATTTCTCTCGTTTGCTTTGTGAGAGAATGCCTCCATATTGCCAAACTTCAACATTAAGATATTTTTTATTCCATGTCAGTCTGACTTTGATTTTGCACAGAGTCAGTATTCTGAAAAAACCCCACCGAACTTGTTAAGTTTGGTCCGTTGCAATATGAAACTGAATGAAAATAAGACTATATTGGTTCCGTAAGTTATTCAATATCCATATTTAATAATGGCAGAATGCAGACCCGTGAAGATATAATAAGAACACTGGAACAAATGCTTCATATTTATTTAACATGTTACTGATATAGTTAACTGGGACAAAAAGGTCTTTTTTTTGGAGCCCACTTGTGGTCAGCTCGACTTAGTTGTCACAGAGGCGGTTTGGTGTATGTGCGTGAATGCATTCATGCGTTCGTCCGTTTCTGCATGCGTCCGATATTGTCCGGACTGTTAATTCATCATTCATCAGTGAACGTTAAAATGACTTGACAAAAATTTTCATCATGTGGAGTCGGAGTATCAATGCAAGAGCTGTGTCCCCAGCTCGTCACACTTAGAAGTCTAAGGTCAAGTATGCGCATAATATGAGGGTTGTATGATAAGTTTGTGGACTTTATTAATAGCAAGAATACAGCTCGTCACATTTAGAAGTCAAAGGTCAAGTATGGGCATAATATGAGGGTTGTATGATAAGTTTGTGGACTTTGTTTATAGAAAGAATATTAAAAGTTTATCAGCAATGAAAAAATTTATACTGGCATATTGTTACTGGGCCCAGCTAGCTCACTTGGTAGAGCGCTGGACTGTCAATCTGGAGATCCTGAGTTCGAACCCCAGCCCGGCCACATAACTTATGTGGGGATTGGTCATGAAATTATTTCTACGACCATTATCCCCCTACCTCTGATTCAAGTGGGGCAGTTGTCAGTTACTGGCATAAGTATGTGCACTTAGAACTGATAAACTGCTTAAATCGGCTAAGCTTGCCCACGAAAAGTGTGAGTTGGTTAACTGACCGCCGTGATATGACTGAAATACTGTTGAAAACAGCGAAAAATCCTAACAAACAAAAATTTTACAAATTGGCATATTGTTTGATACATATATGCAAAAAAACAAACATATTTCAGATACTGTGAACTGTAAAAAAGTAACAGTAAAAAGCATAATGGATATAACCGTAACCCAGAGAACGATGTCATTAAAATACTTATTAAGACGTCAAAATAATTTTGTGTAACTTGTGATGCTACTTTCTTTTTATTGTTTTTCTACATTACCGCATGTTAAATGCTTTGACTTCTCATGCTACAGAATTCACTTATTTAATATTTCAAATATATAAGAAATCCATTTTAAGATCTGGATTGGCATGTGAGAGCATGCGCAGTTTAAATTGGTCGGCCTTAGGCTGGCGATTCACTTCTTAGGAAACAACAAAGTGCAATTAGGGACTTAAGGGTGATGAACAAGAATTTCAAACTGCATCCAATAAACCTTCGACAGTGTTCAGCTGGGTCTATTAATATGGGGATTTGCATTTGTGGAGAATAATGTCGAACATTTCAAAGAAAATATGTTGTTTCTTTTGAAAATTATACCATAGCACGGTGAAAATCTTTCATCTTGAAGTTTGCTGAAAGAATCCGCAAAACAACAGACAAAGACTTTCGCATGCAAAAGTCTTTGTGCATAAATATGTTGACAGTAATTGGCAGTATTTGAACAACCAACAACCTCCCTTAAAATATCTCTGACAGTAACACAACAGTCATCTTTCAATAACGTCATCATTTGTTTCCTCCACCAATATTCATGTAATATCTGATGCCTCTTGGTCTTCTGAATCTTTGGTCATCTACCAAATTTTGCTTCTACTTGGAAAGCATGACACCTCTTAAACACTTGTAATTTACAACACTTATTTTTGTTGATATTTGAACTTCTCAAATGTTAACAAATGAGTTGAATTACAATTTACATTAAAAAGATCATTTTCATCTGAATTTCGACGTCAGTAAATGACGTCATTTTGTTGTCATCCCGAGATATTATTTATTTTTGCAATACGTTTTTACTGAGACAACTGACATTGTTCAAAATCGACACAAATGATAATAAGGCAGCATATCTAAATGCCTCTAATACCCACTTATTTACGAAAACTGTAAGTACAACATTTTTTGTGTTAAACATCCATTAAAAGGATTTTCTATAGGTCACATTTACATGGTTGCAATATTATACATATATAGTTCTTATACACACATTAAGTAGGATATTTTATAAACACATATTGATTATACGCAATTGCATCATATGTATTAATGACGTCATGTCATTAATTTTAGGGGGAGCGAGACCAATCAACGATGATAAAGACGTTCAGTAACTGGTAGTACAATATTGTCCGCAACGACAGCATCAAAGATGAAATCCGCCAGCGCAAAGCGTTTGATTGCGGAACTTAAATTGAAACGGTTACATGAAAGACATTCGCTTGATAGGGAACACGCGAATATTAGCAACAAAGAGCTCACAAAGAACTTGAACATAAACAAGAAATACTGGATCAGCATAGTGAGATAGATGAAGACTCCTTGGTGGAGTCTGTCTGGCAGGAAACGGAAGATCATCAGCACTTAATTCACGATTCCGGTGTTATTGGACAACTACCAGGACGATCCAGTCCTACCAGAGATGCGCAAATCACCGAAACGCTCCCTACCGCAAGTAATGGATGTCTAACCAGAGACACCGAGGACAAGCAGCTGAGCAGCCTAGCACGAGACGGGCAGCGGACCAGGGGTTTACGAGACAGGTAGCGGATCAGCGGCTCACGAGAGGGGCGTCGGACCAGCGGCTCACGAGACGGGCGGCTGACCAGCGGCTCACGAGACGGGCGGCAGACCAACGGCTCAAGAGGAGGGCGGCAGACCAGCCACTCACGAGACGTGCGGCGGACCAGTGGCTCATGAGACGGGCGGCAGATCAACGGCTCAAGAAACGGGCGGTTGTGTTAGCGGCTCACGAGAGGGGTGGCAGACCAGCGGCTCAAAAGAGGGGCGGCAGACCAACAGCTCACAAGGCGGGCGGCAGACTAACAGCTGATGAGACTGGAGGCATCCACTGGCAGCCACGCTCAAAGGGTTGTTTTAACCTTCCCAAGTTGGAGCTCTTGAGGTTTAGTTATTCTTCTCTTGATTATTGCAAGTTTATTTATAATTTTGGTGCAAATATTGAGTCAAAGATAGCAGATTATAGACTTAGATTAAGTTATTTGATTCAATTTTGTGATGGTAAGGCCAGGAGAGCCATTAAAGACTGTGTACTTGTTGAAACAACTGCTGGTTATAAGACAGCAAGATATATTTTGTATTCACGGTTTGGTAGACTGCACAATATTGCTAGATGTTTTATTGACACACTTGTACGTGCCATTAAGGCACCGGATACTGTTGGATTATCAAATTCAGCCTTAGAAATGAGAAAATTTGAAATAACTCTGTCACAGTTAGGCTTTAGGTCCGATATTGACAATACTGACACATTAGGTCACCTTGTAAGATGCTTACCAATGCATGTCCATAGCAAGTAGGTTGATGTTGCACATTGTATTATTGAGTCGGGCAGAGAACCAAGTTTTTGTTTCGCCTGAATAGACGACATATAGGTGTTACTTTTGTCGACGGCAGCGTCGGTGGTGTCGGCGGTGTCGGCGGCGGCGGCCTCTCGCTTGTCCGGAGCAACTCTTAGACTATTAAAGCTATCAGCATGAAACTTCATATGCAGATAGATCTCATTGAGGGGAAGTGCAGTGCACAAGAACTGTTACT
Source organism: Congeria kusceri (assembly GCA_027627225.1). NCBI lineage: Eukaryota > Metazoa > Mollusca > Bivalvia > Myida > Dreissenidae > Congeria > Congeria kusceri. The sequence continues at coordinate 14,553,621 of CM051038.1, forward strand.
CTGCACCTTATGCTTTAGGAATTATTACCATTTGTTTATTTTCATACTTAATTTTTGTCCGGAGCATAACTCTAAGACTATGAAAGCTATCAACTTGAAACTTCATAGGTAGATAGATCTCATTGAGGAGAAGTACATTGCACAAGAACCATTACTCTGCATCACAAACTTTTGGAGTTATTGCCCTTTGTTTTCATACTTAATTTTTGTCTGGAGCATAACTCTAGACTATGAAAGCTATCAACTTGAAACTTCATAGGTAGATAGATCTCATTGAGGGGAATTGCAATGCACAAGAACCGTTACTCTGCACCTCATACTTTTGGAGTTATTGCCCTTTGTTTATTTTCATACTTAATTTTTGTCCGGAGCATAACTCTAAGACTATGAAAGCTATCAACTTGAAACTTCATAGATAGATAGATCTCATTGAGGAAAAGTGCAGTGCACAAGAACCGTTACCTTGCATCACATACTTTTGGAGTTATTGCCCTTTGTTTATTTTCATACTTAATTTTTGTTCGGAGCATAACTCTAAGACTATGAAAGCTATCAACTTGAAACTTCATAGGTAGATAGATCTAACTGAGGATAAGTGCTGTGCACAAGAACCGTTAATCTGCACCACATACTTTTGGAGTAATTGCCCTTTGTTTTTTTTCATACTTTTAATTTTTGTCCGGAGCATAACTCTAAGACTATGAAAGCTATCAACTTGAAACTTCATAGGTAGAAAGATCTCATTGAGGAGAAGTGCAGTGCACAAGAACTGTTACTCTGCATAACATACTTTTGGAGTTTTTGCCCTTTGTTTTCATACTTAATTTTTTTCCGGAGCATCACTCTAAGACTATGAAAGCCATCAACTTGAACTTCATAGGTAGATAGATCTCATTGAGTGGAAGTGCAGTGCACAAGAACTGTTACTCTGCACCTCATACTTTTGGAGTTATTGCCCTTTGTTTATTTTCATACGTAATTTTTTTTTCCAGAGCATAACTCTAATACTATGAAAGCTATCAACTTTAAACTTCATAGGTAGATAGATCTAACTTAGGAAAAGTGCCGTGCTTAAGAACCGTTAATCTGCATCACATACTTTTGGAGTTATTGCCCTTTGCTTATTTTCATACTTAAGTTTTGTCCGGAGCATAACTCTTTGACTATGAAAGCTATCAACTTGAAACTTCATAGGTAGATAGATCTCATTGAGGAATAGTGCAATGCACAAGAACAGTTACTCTGCACCTCATACTTTGGGAGTTATTGTCCTTTGTAAATTTTCATACTTATTTTTGTGGCGCATTTTTGGTTTTAATTATGCCCCCCTTCAAAGAAGTGGGGGTATCTTGCTTTGCACCTGTCCGTCTGCGGTCGGTCGGTAGGTCTGTCCGTAGACCAATTTGTTTCCGCACGATATCTTGAGAACGCTTTGACCTGCGATCATAAAGGTTGGTACACTGGTTACTTGGGAGGAAAGGAAGAACCCTATAAATTTTGAGGTCAACAGGTCAAAGGTCAAGGTCACCGTTGCTAAAAATAGAAAAACGGTTTCCCCTTAATAACTTGAGAACGCATTGAGATATTTTAATGAAACTTTATACATAGATACCTTACATCGAGAACTCGCTTGGGATTGCATATGGGATGGGTGGGGTCAAGGTCACCATTACTAAAAAGAGAAAAACGGTAGACCATTTTGTTTCCACACAATATCTTGAGAACGCTTTGACCTACGATCATGAAAGCTGGTATCCTGGTTACTTGGGAGGAAAGGAAGAAACCTATAAATGTTGAGGTCAACAGGTCAAAGGTCAAGGTAACTGTTGCTTAAAATATAAAAACAGTTTCCCCTCAATAACTTGAGAACGCATTGAGATATTTTAATGAAACTTTATACATAGATACCTTTACATTGAGACCTCGCTTGGGATTGC